>JAJEOU010003007.1:486150-573953 GCA_021534815.1 Acrocephalus arundinaceus
CCCGTTTTTTTTCCCGTTTTTTTCCCTTTGATTTCCCGTTGTTCTCCCGGTTTTCCCCCTTTGTTTTCCCGGTTTTTTTCCCGTTGTTTCCCGTTGTTCTCCCGTTGTTATCCCGGTTTTTCCCCTTTGTTTCCCGGTTGTTCTCCCGTTATCCCGCCGCGCCGATCCCACGCCCCGCTCCCGGTTTTTCCTTCCCTACCTTTGTCTTCCCGGTCATCCTGCGGATGAAGCTGAGGGTCCTGTCCAGGGGGTCCCTTCGCGGCCCGGGGGGTCCCGCCTCCCCCGCCAGCCGCTCGCGGCTCCCGGGCTGCAGGGGGAGGATCCCGGTGGAAAATCCCGCTGGACAACCGGACAATCCCTCCGGACAATCCCTCCGGACAATCCCTCCGGACAATCCCGCCGGACAATCCCGCTCTGTCCCGCCGGAACGGGGAGGAGCCTCCGTGTCCCCTCCCCGCGCCCGCCACGGAGCCCCCGGGCCCCCCGAGCCCCCTCCGCCCTTCCGGGCCCCCCCCCGAGCCTCGGCCCCCACCGGTTTGGGGAGCGGGGAGGGGTCCGGGTTTGGGGGGAAGTCCCAGATTGGGGGAGCAGTCCCGGGTTTGGGGGAGCAGTCCCGGGTTTGGGGTCCCGGGTTTGGGGGAAGTCCCGGGTTTGGGGGGAAGTCCCGGTTTGGGGGCTTGGGGGGGCAGTCCCGGGTTTGGGGAGCAGTTCCGGGTTTGGGGTCCGGGTTTGGGGGACAGTCCCGGGTTTGGGGGGGGCAGTCCCGGGTTTGGGGGACAGCCCGGGTTTGGGGGGTTTGTGGGGGGCAGCCCCGGTTTGGGGGGCAGCCCCGGTTTGGGGGGGTCCCGCTGCCCTGGGTGGCGCTGGTTCCTTGGGGACACCCTCGGAGGGGACAAATCCACCCCGGGGGGGACAAAGCCACCCCTGGAGTTAAATCACCCTCGAGGGGGACAAGGTGGCCTCAGATGGGGACAAGTCACCCTCAGAGGGGGACAAAGGCACCTTGGAAGGGGGAAAAGCCTCATCCCTGTCCCTGTCCCCTCTGTCCCCTCTGTCCCCTTCCCTGTCCCTGTCCTCATCCCTGTCCCTGTCCCTGTCCCTGTCCCATCCCTGTCCTCATCCCTGTCCCTGTCCCTGTCCCATCCCTGTCCCCATCCCTGTCCCTGTCCCTGTCCCTGTCCCATCCCTGTCCCTGTCCCTGTCCCTGTCCCTGTCCCATCCCTGTCCCATCCCTGTCCCCATTCCCTGTCCCTGTCCCGTCCCTGTCCCTGTCCCTGTCCCTGTCCCTGTCCCTGTCCCTGTCCCATCCCTGTCCCATCCCTGTCCCTGTCCCTGTCCTGTCCCTGTCCATCCCTGTCCCATCCCTGTCCCTGTCCATCCCTGTCCCATCCTGTCCCATCCCTGTCCCCATCCCTGTCCCATCCCTGTCCCATCCCTGTCCCATCCCTGTCCCCTGTCCCTGTCCCTGTCCCATCCCTGTCCCCATCCCTGTCCCTGTCCCTGTCCCTGTCCCTGTCCCTGTCCCATCCCTGTCCCATCCCTGTCCCTGTCCCATCCCTGTCCCATCCCTGTCCCCTCTGTCCCCATCCTGTCCCCGTCCCTGTCCCTCTGTCCCGGGGCTCCGGGCCGGCCCCGCCGTGACGATTCCCGGAGCAGCGGCGTTAATGAGGACGGGAATGGGCGGTGACAGCGGGGGAGGGGACAGGGGGGAGACACTGAGGGGACAGGGGACGGGACAGCCCCGGGGACACCGAGGGGACACCGAGGGGACACCGAGGGGACAGGGACGGGGCTCACCCGCGGACCAGGCTCTGCTGGGAGGCGAACGGGGGAATTTTGGCGGCTGGAAAAGGGAAAAAAAATTTAAAAGGAGCAACCGGGGGGGGTCCGTAATTAATTAACGGCGGTGGGGGGTCCGTAATTAATTAACTGCGGTGGGGGGGCCCGTAATTAATTAATTAACAGCGGCGGCAGCGCCATCGATCCCGGGTCGTTACCGGGGGAGGTCGGAGCGGGGACAGCGCGGGGGGGACAGGAGGGGCCGGGTGGGGACAGGAGGGTCCCGGGGGGGGACAGGAGGGTCCCGGGGGTCACACGGGGTCCCGGGGGGTCACACGGGGGTCCCGGGGGGTCACACGGGGGTCCCGGGGGGGTCACACGGGGGTCCCGGGGGGTCACACGGGGGTCCCGGGGGGACAGGAGGGTCCGGGGATCACACGGGGGTCCCGGGGGGGCACACGAGGGTCCCGGGGTCACACGGGGGTCCCGGGGGGGCACACGGGGGTCCCGGGGGGACAGGAGGGTCCCGGGGGGGCACACGAAGGGTCCCGGGGGTCACACGGGGGTCCCGGGGGTCCCGGGGGGGTCACTCACCCTCCTCGCCGGGGACGCTGGCGATGACACCGAGGGAGGCGGATTTGAGCGGGACCAGCCCCGGGGCACCGGGAGCCTCCAGGCGTCCTCCTGCCAGCGGGGACAGGGACAGTGGTGGCACTGCCACCCTCAGCGGCCCCGCAGGGCCCCAAAAGGGACCCGAAAGGTCCCTGGGGGCAGAGCTGGTCCCAAAGACACTGGGGACAGGGACAAAGCCACTCGTGGTGATGGCAAAGCCACCCAGGATGGTGGCAAAGCCACCAGGGCAATGACAAAGCCACCAGGGCAATGACAAAGCCACCCAGGACAATGACAAAGCCACCCAGGATGGTGGCACAGGCACAGGGACAATGACAAAGCCACCAGGGCTGTGACAAAGCCACTCAAGATGACGAGAAAATCTCTCAGGAAAATGGCAAAGCCACCTGGGACGATGGCAAAGCCACCCAAAGTGACAACAGGGTCGCCTAAAATGATGGCAAAGCCACTCAGGATGGTGGCAAAGGCACAAGGACAATGACAAAGCCACCAGGACTGTGACAAAGCCACCAGGATGATGGCAAAGTCACTCTGGACAATGGCAAAGCCACCCAAAGTGACAACAGGGTCACCCAAAACGATGGCAAAGCCACTCGGGACGATGACAAAGTCACCAGGACTGTGACAAAGTCACCCAGGGCAATGGCAAAGTCACTTTGGGCAATGACAAAGCCACCAGGACGACGACAAAGCCACTCAGGGTGGACAGCAAAGCCACCAGGGTGTGACTGTCCTGTCCCCTCTCCCTGTCCTGTCCTGTCCTGTCCCCAGCCCGGGCGGTGACCCCAGGGTGGCAGGGGGGTCCCACCTGTGCTTTGTCCTGTCCTGTCCCCTGTCCCCAGCCCGGGCGGTGACCCCGTGACTTTGTCCTGTCCTGTCCCCAGCCCAGGGGTGACCCCGTGACTTTGTCCTGTCCCCTGTCCCCAGCCCAGGGGTGACCCCGGGGTGACAGGGGGGTCCCACCTGTGCCCTCCTCACCTCCTCCTCCTCGTCCTGCCAGAGCCACTCGAGGTCGTCGCTGCTCTGCACCAGGGGGGCCCTGCGGGGGTCCCGGCCCAGCCCCCCCAGCTGCTCCGAGCTGGAGCCGAGCTCGGGGCTCACACTGGGGGGGGACACACGGGGAGCTCAGTGAGGGACACCCCCAAACCGGGAGGGGTCCCCCAGGGGTGAGCAGGGACGTGGGGGTGTCCCCGCTGAGGCAGGGGTGCAAGGCCTGGATTGGGGGGGCTTGGGGACAGGGGGAGACCCCTGGGTTTGGGGGGCTTGGGGAGACCCCTGGGTTTGGGGGGCTTGGGGAGACCCCTGAGCCCTGGATTTGGGGGGCTTGGGGAGAGGGGGAGAGCCCTGAGCCCGGGGTTTGGGGGACACGAGGAGACCCCAGGATTTGGGGGGCTCAGGGACACGGGGAGACACCTGAGCAGTGGATTTGGGGGGCTCGGGGAGAGCCCTGACCCCTGGGTTTGGGGACACCCTTGAGGCCTGGATTTGGGGGACTTGGGACACAGGGAGACCCCTGAGTCCTGGATTTGGGGGACTTGGGGACACAGGGAGACCCCTGAGCCCTGGGTTTGGGGACATGAGGAGACCCCTGGATTTGGGGGCCCAGGGACACGGGGAGACCTCTGAGCCCTGGATTGGGGGACACGGGAGGACCCCTGGATTTGGGGGGCCTGGGGACACAGGGAGAGCCCTGAGCCCTGAATTTGGGGGACACGGGGACACCCCTGAGTCCTGCCTGGATTTGGGGGGCTCGGGGACTCAGGGAGACCCCTGGATTTGGGGGACATGGAAACACCCCTGGATTTGGGGGGCTCGAGGACATGGGGACACCCCTGAGCCCTGCCTGGATTTGGGGACATGGGGACACAGGGAGAGCCCTGGATTTGGGGGTTCGGGGTTGGGGTTGGGGTGACACCGGGGTCCCCCCTACCTGAGCCGGCCGTAGCCCGGGATGCCCCGCGGGTCCCTGCCCGGCTCCCAGCTGTGCCGGCGGAACGGATCCAGGGATCCGCGGGGCGCCCCGGATCTCCGCAGGGTCACGGCGGGGAGCGGCTCTTCCTCCTCCTCCTCCTCCTCCTCCTCAGCCCAGCCCGTGCCGGGCTCCAGGACGGACGCGCAGCGGCGCCTCAGGGGCGGGAGCCCCTCGGGGACCCCCCCGCAGGGCCCTGGGGTGCTCTGGGGGGGCTCCAGGATTTCGGGGCGCTCCAGGATTTCGGGGGGCTCCAGGCTGTGAGGGGGCTCCAGGATTTCGGGGGGTCCCGGATTTGGGGGGTCCCGGATTTGGGGCGCTCCAGGATTTGGGGGTGCTCCAGGATTTCGGGGGGTCCCGGATTTGGGGGGTCCCAGATTTGGGGGTGCTCCAGGATTCCGGGGGGTCCCAGATTTGGGGGCGCTCCAGGATTTGGGGGCTCTCCAGGATTTGGGGGCACTCCAGATTTTGGGGGGTCCCGGATTTGGGGGGGTCCCGGTACCGTTCAGGGCCGGACCCTGCGGGAAGGGGAATGGGGGGGTCAGGGGCCCCGGCCCGGCCCTGAGGTGAATTTGGGGGGGTCTCGGCCGAGCCCTGCCCGGCCCCCCCTCCCTCAGCCCTCCCGGGGCATTGTGGGGGCACCGGGGGCATTCCCGGGGGTTCCCGGACATTCCCGGGGGTTCCCGGACATTCCCGGGGGTTCCCGGAGGTCCCCGTGCCCCTCCCGTGCCCCCCCCCGGTGTCCCCGCGGCTCCGGAGGGTCCCCAACCCCCCCGGGGGGTCCCGGGGCTCTCAGGGCCCCCCCCAGGCCGAGCTCTCCCGGTTACTCATTAAACAGCCGGGAATTCGGGATGGGAATGGGAATGTGGGAATGGGAATGGGAAATGGGAATGGGAACAGGAATGGGAATGGGAATGGGGATGGGAATGGGAACGGGAATGGGGATGGGAAATGGGAATGGGGATGGGAATGGGAATGGGAATGGGAATGGGAATGGGATTGGGAATGGGAAATGGGAATGGGAAATGGGAAATGGGAATGGGGATGGGGATGGGATTGGGAATGGGGAATGGGAATGGGAAATGGGAATTGGGAAATGGGAATGGGGATGGGGATGGGAAATGGGAATGGGGATGGGAATGGGAATGGGAATGTGGAATGGGAATGGGATTGGGAATGGGAAATGGGAATGGGAAATGGGAAATGGGAATGGGGATGGGGATGGGATTGGGAATGGGGAATGGGAATGGGAAATGGGAATGGGAAATGGGAATGGGGATGGGGATGGGGATGGGAATGGGAATGGGAATGGGAATGGGAACAGGAATGGGAATGGGGATGGGGATGGGAATGGGAATGGGAATGGGGGAATGGGGAATGGGAACAGGAATGGGAATGGGATTGGGAATGGGGATGGGAATGGGAATGGGAATGGGGGAATGGGGAATGGGAACAGGAATGGGAACAGGAATGGGGATGGGATTGGGAATGGGGATGGGAACGAGAACAGGAACAGGAATGGGAACAGGACAAGTTTTGGGATGGGATCTGGGATGGGATCTGAGCGGGTTTTGGGGTGGGATCCGAGCTGGGATCTGCGGGATTTCATCCTGGCCATGGCCCTGAACGGCCACAGGAGACTGGGGAACCCCTGGGAACCCCAAAACCCTTCCCAAAATCCCGACACCCCCTGGGAACCCCAAAACCCTTCCCAAAATCCCGACACCCCTGGGAACCCCAAAACCCTTCCCAAAATCCCGACACCCCCTGGGAACCCCAAAACCCTTCCCAAAATCCCAAAACCCTTCCCAAAATCCCGACACCCCTGGGAACCCCAAAACCCTTCCCAAAATCCCGACACCCCCTGGGAACCCCAAACCCTTCCCAAAATCCCAAAACCCTTCCCAAAATCCCGACACCCCCTGAGCATCCCAGCCCGGCTGCTCCTGCTGGGACCACGTCCCCGTCCTGGGGGATCCAGGGGGATCCTGGGGGATCCAGGGGATCCCGGGATGCTCCCGGAGGATCCAGGGCTGCTCCCGGTGGATCCAGGGCTGCTCCCGGTGGATCCAGAGATGCTCCCAGAGGATCCTGGGATGCTCCCGGTGGATCCCGGGATGTTCCCAGTGGATCCAGGGCTGCTCCCGGTGGATCCAGGGCTGCTCCCGGTGGATCCAGGGCTGCTCCCGGTGGATCCAGGGCTGCTCCCGGTGGATCCAGGGCTGTTCCCGGTGGATCCCGGGCTGCTCCCGGAGGATCCAGGGCTGCTCCCAGAGGATCCCGGGCTGCTCCCGGTGGATCCAGGGCTGCTCCCGGTGGATCCCGGGATGCTCCCGGTGGATCCAGGGCTGCTCCCGGTGGATCCTGGGATGCTCCCAGAGGATCCAGGGCTGCTCCCGGTGGATCCCGGGATGCTCCCGGTGGATCCAGGGCTGATCCCGGTGGATCCAGGGCTGCTCCCGGTGGATCCAGGGCTGCTCCCGGTGGATCCAGGGCTGATCCCGGTGGATCCAGGGATGCTCCCGGTGGATCCAGGGCTGATCCCGGTGGATCCAGGGCTGTTCCCAGTGGATCCAGGGCTGCTCCCAGAGGATCCAGGGCTGCTCCCGGTGGATCCAGGGCTGCTCCCGGTGGATCCTGGGATGTTCCCAGTGGATCCCGGGCTGCTCCTGGTGGATCCCCCGATCCCCGTGCCCCAGCCCACGGCTGCGCTCCCACAATTCCCAAATCCCGACCCCATTCCCAGGCTGGCACCTCCCGGCCCGGGCCTGGCCCGACTCACCCCGCAGGGGACTGGGAGGGGACTGGGATGAGCTGGGATGAGCTGGGATGAGCTCAGACCTTTTCCTGTTTTCACATTCCCAGCCCGGTCAGCTGATTAATAAAAAAAATAAAAATAAAATTAAAAATCCCGTTTTCCTTTGTGGATCTGCCGGGGATCGGCCACAAAAGTGGAATAAAAATGTGGAATAAAAATGTGGGATAAAAACGTGGAATAAAAAATGTGTAATAAAAATGTGGAATAAAAATGTGGAATAAAAATGTGGAATAAAAATGTGGAATAAAAAATGTGGAATAAAAAATGTGGAATATTAAATTGTGGAATATTAAATGTGGAATAAAAATGTGGAATAATAAAAAAAACCAGGAGCGGAGCGAGGCCGCGGCTCCGCCCACCAACCCCGCGGGTTTTGGGGTTCCTGAGGGTTTTGGGGTTTCCGAAAGTTTTGGGGCTCCCGAAAGTTTTGGGGCTCCCGAAAGTTTTGGGGTTCCCGAGGGTTTTGGGGCTCCCGAGGGTTTTGGGGTTCCCGAAAGTTTTGGGGCTCCCGAAGGTTTTGGGGTTCCCGAAAGTTTTGGGGCTCCCGGAGGTTTTGGGGTTCCCGAGGGTTTTGGGGTTCCCGAAAGTTTTGGGGCTCCCGAAGGTTTTGGGGTTCCCGAAGGTTTTGGGGTTCCCGGAGATTTTGGGGTTCCCGAAGGTTTTGGGGCTCCCGAAAGTTTTGGGGTTCCCGAAGGTTTTGGGGCTCCCGAGGGTTTTGGGGCTCCTGAGGGTTTTGGGGTTCCCGAAGGTTTTGGGGATCTCGAAGGTTTTGGGGTTCCCGAAAGTTTTGGGGTTCCCGGGACAGCGGGGCCGGGGGGGCTCAGGGGGGGTCAGGGGGGGTCAGGCCGTGCCCGGATGACCCCGGATGACCCCCAGTGACCCCGGGTGACCCCGGGTGACCCCGGACCTCCCTGCGGGCGGTGGGGGCGGGGTGGGCTGGGTGCGAACCCGGAAATTCCCAAATTTTTTTCCCCAGCCCGGAGATTCCCGATCCCCCCGGGGGTCCCGCGCCCCCTCCTCTTCCTCTCCAAACAACCCGGGAGGCGCTCGGGGAGCCCGGCCGAGCCCGGCCCTGTTAACCCTTTCAGCCCCTTGAACCCTTTCAGCCCCTTGAACCCTTTGAGCCCCTTTAACCCTTTGAGCCCCTTTAACCCTTTGAGCCCCTTTAACCCTTTGAGCCCCTTGAACCCTTCCAGCCCCTTTAACCCTTCCAGCCCCTTTAACCCTTTGAGCCCCTTGAACCCTTCCAGCCCCTTTAACCCTTCCAGCCCCTTGAACCCTTCCAGCCCCTTTAACCCTTCCAGCCCCTTTAACCCTTTCAGCCCCTTTAACCCTTTCAGTCCCTTTAACCCTTTGAGCCCCTTTAACCCTTCCAGCCCCTTTAACCCTTTCAGCCCCTTGAACCCTTTGAGCCCCTTTAACCCTTCCAGCCCCTTTAACCCTTTCAGCCCCTTTAACCCTTTAACGCTTTTCCCGCAGCTCCGGGGGTGCCGCTCCCTTTTCCCCCCCAATTCCCTCTCCCCGCGGATTTTTGGGATCAGGAACAACCCCCGGACCCCCCTCGAGGTCAATCCGCCCCTTCCCGACCCCCGGAGATCCTTCCCGCGGGATTTATGGATCGCTCAGCCCCGGCACCCCCCGAGCAGCGCCGGGCAGGGCGGGGGGGGCTCCGTGCCTCAGTTTCCCCAAAGGCAAAAATTCCTTCCCCAATCCCGGATTATTCCAAATTTCCCACCGAGCTGCCGGCAGAGAACCCCAAATTCATGGGGCTGAACCCCAAATCCGTGGGGCCGAACCCCAAATCTGTGGGGTTGAACCCCAAATCTGTGGGGCTGAACCTCAAACCCGCGGGGCTGAACCCCAAATCCGTGGGGCTGAACCCCAAATCTGTGGGGCCGAACCCCCAAACCCGTGGGGCTGAACCCCAAATCCGCCGGGCTGAACCCCAGATCCGTGGGGCTGAACCCCAAATCCCCCGGGGCGCCCCCAAATCCGTGGGGCTGAACCCCCAAATCTGTGGGGCCGAACCCCAAACCCGCAGGGCTGAACCCCAAATCTGTGGGGCTGAACCCCTAATCCAGGGGGCCGAACCCCAAATCCGTGGGCTGAACCCCAAATCCGCGGGGCTGAACCCCAAATCTGTGGGGCTGAACCCCAAATCCGCGGGGCTGAACCCCAAACCCGCGGGGCCGAACCCCAAATCCGCGGGGCTGAACCCCAAATCTGTGGGGCTGAACCCCAAATCCCCCGGGACGCCCCCAAATCCCCCAGGGCGCCCCCAAATCCCCCGGGACGCCCCCAAATCCCCCGGGGTGCCCCCAAACCCGCAGGGCCGAACCCCAAATCCCCCGGGGCGCCCCCAAATCCCCGGGGCGCCCCCAAATCCCCCAGGGCGCCCCCAAATCCCCCGGGACGCCCCCAAATCCCCACCTGGTCCCGGATCCGGACGGGTCGCGCCCCTCGGACCATCCCGGATCCGGCCGGGATTTCATTTCCTGGGAAAAGCCAGCACGGAACGGGTCAGTCCCGCCCGGATCGGCTCCGTCCCGGGGGGAGAAATTCCCACCCACCGGGAAAATCCGGGAGCGCGGAAAAGCTCCGGGAGCGCGCAAAGCTCCCTCAGCGTCCCGGGGGCGGCAGAACCCCCCAAAATTTGGGAAAAAATCCCAAATTCCCCCTCCGGGAGCCGCGCGGCTCCGTCTCCCTGCCGGGAATTCCCGGGGATTTGTCCCGCCGGGAATGTTTGTTTAAAGGAACGGGCGGACCGGGGACCTTTGCGCGGGACTCGGGAGGTGCCGGGAGGAGCCACCGAGCCCTGCCCGAGCTTTTCCAGGGATTTCCCGGGAGCCGGGCCGGGGTTGGAGCTTTTTTCCCGAGTTTTGGGGGTCAATTTTGGCTCCGCGTTTCCTGCGGGGCCGCCCCGGGTCCTCCCCGCGGTGTTTGTGCGCACAAACCTTTGGAATTGGGCTGGGATTTGGGAATTTGGGGATTAAATCCCCCAGCGGAGGCCGGGATGGGATCTTTGGGTTCTTTTCCAGCCGAGATTCCGTGGAAGGACAAAAATTCCAGAGCCGAGACCCCAAAAACGCCGGAAATGTTCCCGGTGGAGTCCGGGACCTCCGGGGTCTTTTCCCGCCTGGATCATTCCAGGATTTCCCTGGGGATTCCGGAGCTGCCTCGAGCTCACCGGGGTCCCCTGGGGGGTCTCACCCTGCCCGACCCCTCAGCTGCACCCCCGAAATCCGGGACCAACATTCCAGGAATGATTTGGGATCGCGGGGACGACTCCTTGTTCCAACAAATCCGGCCCTGAGCCCCAGCCCAGCCGCGGGCAAGGAGCCGCCCTGGCCCCATTCCAGCCCCGAATCCCTTGGGAACGGCACCGGGAGCTGGAGCTCCGTGGGATCATCCTGAACACCCAAACAGGGAGGAAATTCCCGGTGGGATCATCCTGACCCCTCATTTCAGTGGGATCATCCTGAACCCCCAAACAGGGAGGAGATTCCCGATGGGATCATCCTGACCCCTCATTTCAGTGGGATCACCCTGACCCCCCAAACCAGGGAGGAAATTCCTGGTGGATCATCCTGACCCCTCATCCCAGTGAGGAAATTCCCAGTGGGATCATCCTGACCCCTCATTTCAGTGGGATCACCCTGAACCCCCATCCTGGGGAGGAAATTCCCGGTGGGATCACCCTGACCCCACAAACAGGGGAGGAAATTCCCACTGGGATCATCCTGACCCTTCAACCCAGAGAGGAAATTTCCAGGGATTTTAAGGGGTCATCCTGACTCCTCATCCCAGTGAGGAAAATCCTGGTGGGATCATCCTGACCCCTCATTTCAGTGAAGAAATTCCCGCTGGGATCACCCTTACCCCCCATCCCGGTGAGGAGATTCCCGGTGCTCCATTCCCATCCGTTCCCGTCCGTTCCCGTCCGTTCCCATCCATTCCCGGCTCCCCCGGCCGGGCCGGGTGGGATGCAGGGGTGAGGAATTCGGAATTCCAGCCCCGGACATCGCTCAGGGACAAAGGGATTCTGTTCCCTCCGGGATCTCCATCCACCAACGGAATTCTTGGCTCTGGGGTGGCCGCAGCCACCACGGGGGGGCCAAATATGGGAAATTTTGGGATTAACTCCAAAGATCCGCATCCAAATATCGGAATTTTGGGACTTATTTCCGAAGATCCGCACCCAAACATCGGAATTTTGGGATTTTCCCCAAAGATCCGCACCCAAATATCGGAATTTTGGGATTGTCCCCAAAGATCTGCACCCAAATATTGGAATTTTGGGATTGTCCCCAAAGATCCGCACCCAAATATCGGAATTTTGGGATTGTCCCCAAAGATCTGCACCCAAATATTGGAATTTTGGGATTAACCCCAAAGATCCGCACCCAAACATCGGAATTTTGGGATTAACTCCAAAGATCCGCACCCAAATATCGGAATTTTGGGATTAACCCCAAAGATCCGCACCCAAATATCGGAATTTTGGGATTAACTCCAAAGATCCGCACCCAAATATCGGAATTTTGGGATTGTCCCCAAAGATCCGCACCCAAACATCGGAATTCTGAGGCAGCAAAGGCAATTTTTTATTTTCCATGGAATATCTGCGATTCCAGCAGGGTCGCACTGGCAGAAATCCGTGGGGGCAGCAGCTCCAGAGGGAGGAACCCACGAGCCCTGAGATCCCTGAGATCCCCCAATGAGCCCAGTGATCCCATCCCAGTGATCCCAGTACCAATCCCAGTGATCCCGGTGATCCCAGTTCCAACCCCAGTGATCCCAGTACCAATCCCAGTGATCCCAGTGATCCCAGTTCCAACCCCAGTGATCCCAGTGATCCCAGTACCAATCCCAGTGATCCCAGTACCAATCTCAGTGGTCCCAGTTCCAATCTCAGTGATCCCAGTGATCCCTGTGATCCCATCCCAGTGATCCCAGTGATCCCAGTACCAATCCCAGTGATCCCAGTACGAATCCCAGTGGTCCCAGTTCCAATCTCAGTGATCCTAGTGATCCTGGTACCCCATCCCAGTGATCCCAATGACCCAAATGATCCCAGTGATCCCAGTTCCAACCCCAGTGATCCCAGTATCAATCCCAATGATCCCAGTGATCCTGGTACCCAATCTCAGTGATCCCAGTTCCAATCCCAGTGATCCCAATGATCCCAGTGATCCCAGTTCCAGTCCCAGTGATCCCAGTATCAATCCCAATGATCCCAGTGATCCCAGTCCCAATCCCAGTGATCCCAGTTCCAGTCCCAGTGATCCAAATGATCCCAATTATCCCAGTACCAACCCCAGTGATCCCAGTTCCAATCTCAGTGGTCGCAGTACCAATCCCAGTGATCCCCCAATGATCCCAGTGATCCCAGTCCCAATCCCAGTGATCCCAGTACCAACCCCAGTGATCCCAATGATCCCAGTGATCCCAGTGATCCCAGTACCGGATCCCCGCCCCCCTGTGGCCAATCCCTGCAGGAATCCCAATTTTACTCCCAAACCCCCGAATTTCCTCCCCCCCCCAGGGTTCCCACCAGCCCCATTCCCACTTCCCTGGGAATCCCAGGATTCCCTCCCAGCCCCTGGATCCACCCAGCGGCCCCGGGAGCGGCCGGATCCCTGCTGGGACGGGATCCATGGATAACCGGAGCAGGATCCCTGCCGGGATGGGATCCATGGATAACCCTGGGAGTGGCCTGGGATGGGATCCATGGATAACCAGAGCAGAATTCCTGCTGGGATGGGATCCATGGATAACCCTGGGAGTGGCCTGGGATGGGATCCATGGACACCTGGAGCCCCGGGAGCAGCAGAATTCCTGCTGGGATGGGATCCATGGATAACTGGAGTGTCAGGATCTGTGCTGGGATGGGATCCATGGATAACTGGAGACCCAGGAATTCCTGTCAGAATTCCTGCCGGGATGGGATCCATGGATAACTGGAGCAGGATCCCTGCCAGGACAGAATCCCTGGATTCCTGGATCCCCAGGAGCAGCAGAATTCCTGCGGGGATCCATCCCTGGATCCCTGGATCCCCAGGATCCCTCCAGACTCAGATCAGTGGGTAGGAGGCGTAGCCGGCGATGGCTCCATGGATTTCCGGGATCGATCCCTGGATCCCCGGATCCCTGGATCCCTCAGGACTCAGATCAGTGGGTAGGAGGCGTAGCTGGCTATGGCTCCATGGATTCCCGGGATCGATCCCCGGATCCCCAGATCCCCGGATCCCTCAGATGAGCGGGTAGGAGGCGTAGCTGGCGATGGCTCCATGGATTTCCGGGATCGATCCCCGGATCCCCAGATCCCCGGATCCCTCAGATGAGCGGGTAGGAGGCGTAGCTGGCGATGGCTCCATGGATTTCCGGGATCGATCCCCGGATCCCCAGATCCCTCAGATCAGTGGGTAGGAGGCGTAGCTGGCGATGGCCCCATGGATTCCCGGGATCGATCCCTGGATTCCCGGATCCCTCAGATCAGTGGGTAGGAGGCGTAGCTGGCCATGGCTCCATGGATCCCCAGATCCCTGGATTCCCGGATCCCCAGATCCCTCAGATGAGCGGGTAGGAGGCGTAGCTGGCGATGGCCCCATGGATTCCTGGGATCGATCCCTGGATCCCTGGATCCCTCAGGAATCAGATCAGTGGGTAGGAGGCGTAGCTGGCGATGGCTCCATGGATTCCCGGGATCAATCCCTGGATCCCCAGATCCCCGGATCCCCGGATCCCTCAGATCAGTGGGTAGGAGGCGTAGCTGGCGATGGCTCCATGGATTCCCAGGATCGATCCCTGGATCCCTGGATCCCTCAGGAATCAGATGAGCGGGTAGGAGGCGTAGCTGGCGATGGCTCCATGGATTTCCGGGATCGATCCCCGGATCCCCGGATCCCTCAGATGAGCGGGTAGGAGGCGTAGCTGGCGATGCCGCAGAGGTTGGAGGCGTTCCGGGCCATCCGGATGTATCCCGAGTCCCCGAACCAGCGGCCCCAGCTTTGGGAACAGGGAAAGCTCAGCCCTCGATCCTTAAACGGGGAAGGTTCCGGAATCCCGGAATTCCCCGCTGGGGGTTGGGAAAAGCCCTTGGAATCTCAGAGTCCGACTGTCCCCAGGTGTCAAACACAGAATTGGGGAATTTTGGGGAATTTTGGAAAAATTGTGGAATTTTGTGGAATTTTGTGGAATAATTGAGGAATTTTGGGGAATTGTGGAAAAATTGTGGAATTTTGTGGAATTCTGTGGAATTTTGTGGAATTTTGTGGAATAATTGTGGAATTTTGTGGAATAATTGTGGAATTTTGTGGAATTTTGTGGAATTTTGTGGAATTTTGTGGAATTTTGGGGAATAATTGTGGAATTTTGTAGAATTTTGTGGAATTTTGTGGAATTTTGTGGAATAATTGTGGAATTTTGTGGAATAATTGTGGAATTTTGTGGAATAATTGTGGAATTTTGTGGAATAATTGTGGAATTTTGTGGAATAATTGTGGAATTTTGTGGAATTTTGTGGAATTTTGTGGAATTTTGTGGAATAATTGTGGAATTTTGGGGAATTTTGGGGAATAATTGTGGAATTCTGTGGAATAATTGTGGAATTTTGTGGAATTTTGTGGAATAATTGTGGAATTCTGTGGAATTTTGTGGAATTTTGGGGAATTTTGTGGAATTTTGTGGAATTTTGTGGAATTCTGTGGAATTCTGTGGAATTCTGTGGAATTCTGTGGAATTCCGGATCTGGCTGGTTTGGAATGGACCTTAAGGATCAAAATTCCAACCTCCCATGGGCCAGGAAGCTCCTGGACAAGGTGGGAATTTGGGGACTCTGATCCCTGTGGGTCCCTTCCAGCCCGGAATGTTCCGGAATTCCCAGTGCATTCCCAGGTTTTACCTGTTCTTCACCAGCCAGTATTCCTTGTTTTCCAGGGATCCGTACCCCACCACCAGCACGCCGTGGTTCACCTCCTGCTTGCACTGGGGGTCATCGAACACCCCTGGGGGGAGAAAATCCGGGAATTCCAACGGATCCTGCCGGGAATTCCAACGGATCCATCCCGGAATTCCAATGGATCCATCCCGGAATTCCAATGGATCCATCCGGGAATTCCAATGGATCCATCCGGGAATTCCAATGGATCCATCCCGGAATTCCAATGGATCCATCTGGGAATTCCAACGGATCCATCCAGAATTCCAATGGATCAATCCGGGAATTCCAACGGATCCATCCGGGAATTCCAACTGATCCATCCGGGAATTCCAAGGGATCCATCCGGGAATTCCAACGGATCCATCCCGGAATTCCAATGGATCCATCTGGGAATTCCAATGGATCCATCTGGGAATTCCAACGGATCCATCCAGAATTCCAATGGATCAATCCGGGAATTCCAATGGATCCATCGGGAATTCCAACGGATCCATCTGGGAATTCCAAGGGATCCATCCGGGAATTCCAACGGATCCTGCCGGGAATTCCAATGGATCCATCCGGGAATTCCAACGGATCCATCCAGAATTCCAATGGATCCATCTGGGAATTCCAATGGATCCATCCGGGAATTCCAACGGATCCATCCCGGAATTCCAATGGATCCATCTGGGAATTCCAACGGATCCATCCAGAATTCCAATGGATCAATCCGGGAATTCCAACGGATCCATCCGGGAATTCCAATGGATCCATCCGGGAATTCCAATGGATCCATCGGGAATTCCAACGGATCCATCCGGGAATTCCAACGGATCCATCTGGGAATTCCAACGGATCCATCTGGGAATTCCAACGGATCCATCCGGGAATTCCAACGGATCCATCCGGGAATTCCAACGGATCCATCCGGGAATTCCCCCCCACCCCAATTCCCAAGGTTTCCTCTCAACAAGGAGAGAATTCTGGGGTAAAAAATGGAATAAAGTGGATTTGAAACCCGGAATTCCAATGGATCCATCCGGGAATTCCCCCCCACCCCAATTCCCAAAGTTTCCTCTCAACAGGGAGAGAATTCCAGGATAAAAAAATGGAATGAAGTGGATTTGAAACCCAGAATTCCAATGGATCCATCCGGGAATTCTCCCCCACCCCAATTCCCAAAGTTTCCTCTCAACAGGGAGAGAATTCCAGGATAAAAAAATGGAACAAACTGGATTTGGGCGGTGGGAGGAGCCCCAGAGACCCCAAACCCCATCCCAGGAATTAACCCCGAATTCCCGGATCCCCAAATCCCGCCCGCTCCGGCATTCCCGGCGCCCTCACCGGAGCGGTACAGGAAGAAGCTGGGCCGGGTGGCGTCGATGGCCACGGCCACGGGGCCCACGGTGGCCACGGCGTCCCGGAGCGCGGCCTCGTCCCCCGGGGGCAGCTCCACGAACCGCGAGCAGGAGGCGGCGCGGGCGGAGGCGTTGTAGTGACACGTCCCGTTCTGCCGGGAACGGGAATGAGGCGGGAATGAGAGACGGGAATGAGGCGGGAATGAGGTGGGAAAAACCGGGAATGAGAGACGGGAATGAGGCGGGGGAAACCGGGAATGAGGCGGGAATGAGAGACCGGGAATGAGAGACCGGGAATGAGAGACCGGGAATGAGAGACCGGGAATGAAGCGGGGGAAACCGGGAATGAGAGATGGGAATGAGGCGGGAAAAACCGGGAATGAGGCGGGAATGAGAGAGCGGGAATGAGGTGGGAAAAACCGGGAATGAGGCGGGAAAAACCGGGAATGAGAGAGCGGGAATGAGGCGGGAAAAACCGGGAATGAGGCGGGAAAAACCGGGAATGAGAGAGCGGGAATGAGGCGGGAAAAACCGGGAATGAGGCGGGAATGAGAGACCAGAAATGAGGGACCGGGAATGGGAGACCGGGAATGAACCGGGGGAGCCGGGGGAGCCGGGAATGAGCCGGGAAAAACTGGGAATGAGGGACGGGAGTGAGGTGGGGGAAACCGGGAATGAGAGACGGGAATGAGGCGGGAATGAGGTGGGAATGAGAGAGCGGGAATGAGGCGGGAAAAACCGGGAATTAGGTGGGAATGAGGCGGGAAAAACCGGGAATGAGAGACGGGAGTGAGGCGGGAATGAGGGACCGGGAATGGGAGACCAGGAATGAGCCGGGGGGAACCGGGAATGAGGCGGGAATGAGGCGGGGGGAACTGGGAATGAACCGGGGGAGCCGGGGGAGCCGGGAAAAACTGGGAATGAGGCGGGAATGAGGCGGGAATGAGTCGGAGAGAGCCGGGAATGAGCCGGGGGATCCGGGAATGAGCCGGGAATGAGCCGGGGGGATCCAGGACCATTCCCAGACCCCCGGAGCCCCCCCAGCCCCTCCAGCCCCGCGCTCCCCATCCCTGGATTTGTTTGGTTGTTCCCCCCTGGATTCTCCGCCCTTTTTCCTCAAAAATGGAACTCCAGCCCCATCCTGGGGTGGTCCCGCTTCCCAATCCAGCACAAATCTCCATCCTCATCCTCATCCTCCCTTCCCTGGGCTCTCCATCCTCATCCTCTCCATCCTCTTCCTCCCTTCCCTGGGCTCTCCATCCTCTTCCTCCCTCCCCTCAGATGTTTCTCCCTCCCTCCAGACCCCAGACATGGCAGATTTTCCCTTCCCAGCCCCACATTCCAGGATTTAATTCCCACTTTTCCCGGTCCGAGCTGTTGTTGTCCTGACCCATTTCCCGGCCTGGTGTTTTCAGGAACCTCCTGACCCATTTTTTCCTTCCCCTGCAGCTCCTTCATTGCCTAAGAAATGGTGAAATAACCGGGCAGGAATTCCAGCTCCCGGTCCGGTCACTCAAAACAACCCCAAAATTCCTGGGATGGGTTTGGATCCGAATCCGGAGCCAGCAGGACACGGGAAGGGGGAATGGGGAGGGAGAGGAGGGAGGGGAGCAGGGTCAGAGGGAGCTGCTGCAGTTTGGGGAATGTGAGGAAGAGGAAGAGGAAGGGCAGCAGGATCAGACGGAGCCGCTGCGGTTTGGGGAATTGTGAGGAAGAGGAGGGACAGCAGGGTCAGGGGGAGCTGCCGGGGTTTGAGGAATGGGGAGGAAGAGGAGGAAGGAGAGGAGGATCAGGGGGAGCTGCCCTGGTTTGGGGAATGTGAGGAAGAGGAGGAGGAAGAGCAGCAGATCAAGAGCCGCTGCAGTTTGGGGAATTGTGAGGAAGAGGAGGAACAGAGGGAGCTGCTGTGGTTTGAGGAATTGTGAGGAAGAGGAGGAAGAGCAGGATCAGACGGAGCTGCCGTGGTTTGGGGAATTGTGAGGAAGAGGAGGGAGAGGAAGGAGGCTCAGACGGAGCCGCTGTGGTTTGAGGAATTGTGAGGAAGAGGAGGAGGAAGAGCAGGAACAGAGGGAGCTGCTGTGGTTTGAGGAGTTGTGAGGAAGATGAGGAAGCGAAGCAGGGTCAGACGGAGCCGCCGCGGTTTGGGGAATGTGAGGAAGAGGAGGGAGAGCAGGATCAGGGGGAGCTGCTGTGGTTTGAGGAGTTGTGAGGAAGAGCAGCAGGGTCAGACGGAGCCGCCGCGGTTTTTCCATGAGTTTTTCCCGGGATTCAGCTTTTCCAGGCGCACCTGGGCCGTGTAGGGGTAGGAGCGCTCGGCCTCGATGCCGCCGTTGTCGATGATGTACTGGAAGGCGGCGGTGATGAAGCCGCCGGCGCAGCCGCGGTTCCCGTACATTCCCGAGCAATCCACCAGGTTCTGGGCGCTCAGCGACTCCAAATTCCCGGAGCGCAGCTTCACCTGCGCCTCCAGAGCCCCCACGGCGCTGAACGCCCAGCAGGAGCCGCAGGCGCCCTGGGAAGGAGCCGGGAGAAACCGGGAATGAGCTGGGAATGAACCAGGAGAACCGGGAGTGAACCGGGAGTGAGCCGGGAGTGAGCCGGGGGAACCGGGGGGAACTGGGAATGTACCGGGAATGAACCGGGGGGGACCGAGAATGATCCGGGAGAACAGAGAATGAACTGGCAATGAACCAGGGAGAACCGGGAATGAGCCGGGGGGATCTGGGAATGAACCGGGGGAACAGGGAAGGAACTGGGGGATCCGGGAATGAGCCGGGAATGACCGGGGGGGATCTGGGAATGAACCGGGGAGAACCGGGAATGAGCCGGGAGAACCAGGAATGACCCGGGAATGACCCGGGAACGAGCCGGTTCTCCCCCCAGGAATTGATTCAGGAATGACCCAGGAATGATCCGGGACTGACCCGGTTCTCCCCCCAGGAACGACCCGGAAATGACCCGGTTCTCCCCCCAGGAATGACCCGGGACTGACCCGGTTCTCCCCCCAGGAACGATCCGGGAATGACCCGGTTCTCCCTCCAGGAATGACCCGGGACTGACCCGGTTCTCCCCCCAGGAACGATCCGGGAATGACCCGGTTCTCCCTCCAGGAATGACCCGGGACTGACCCGGGACTGACCCGGTTCTCCCCCCAGGAATGAGCCGGGCGAGGCTCAGGAGCGGCCCCGGGAAGCTCCGGGCGGGGCTCACCTGGTTCTTCACCTCGGTCACGCAGCCTTTGTCCCGCCAGTCCAGCGCCTCGGGGACGTCCCCGCCCGCCCGGGGCCGGGGCCGGGATCCCGAATTCCGGCGGGGACCGGGACGGAGCCGCAGCCCCGTCAGCGACGCCGCCACCTCCTCGCTGGTCTGGGGGAAGGAAAATCCCAGGGGTGATTCCTGATCTAATCCCAGGGGTGATTCCTGATCTAATCCCAGGGGTGATTCCTGATCTAATTCCAGAGGTGATTCCTGATCTAATTCCAGAGGTGATTCCTGATCTAATTCCAGGGGTGATTCCTGATCTAATTCCAGGGGTGATTCCTGATCTAATTCCAGGGGTGATTCCTGATCTAATCCCAGGGGTGATTCCTGATCTAATTCCAGAGGTGATTCCTGATCTAATTCCAGGGGTGATTCCTGATCTAATTCCAGAGGTGATTCCTGCCCAAATCCCAGAGGTGATTCCTGCCCTACCCAAATCCCAGAGGTGATTCCTGATCTAATCCCAGGGGTGATTCCTGATCTAATTCCAGAGGTGATTCCTGCCCTGCCCAAATTCCAGGGGTGATTCCTGCCCAAATTCCAGGGGTGATTCCTGCTCCTGTGACCCCCCCGAGGGTGTGAGGGCAGATTGGGAATTCCGAGGTGGAAGAGTTGGGGTTTGGGCCATCCTCAAATCTTTGTTTTTTCCATTTAATTTCCAGATTTTCCTCAGAAATTGAAATTCCCCAAATCCCTGGAATCTGGGTCAATAAACCTCCCAAATTTGGGACACAGGGAGGGACGATCCATAAAAATCCCAAATTTCCAGGGCAGCTCCGTGTGCCCCAAATCCCTCCCCAGGACATTCCCGGGACATTCCCGGGGTCCCTCAGACACCCCACGGAATTCTTCCCTGACGGAATTCCGGATCAGCCCATCCCTGGCTGAGGGGGATGTCGGGAATTTTCCCGCCGATATCCCGGGATATCCCGGCCCGGTGGAATTCCAGAGGGGCCTGGAATTGTGCCCTGCACCCACCATGTCCCCCAGGGGGTTCATGGCCAGCGTGAAGGAGCGCAGCCCCAGCGAGTGCTCCAGGTTGTGCAGGGTCACCAGCCTCAGGTTCTTCTCCCACGTCAGGCGCCGCAGGGAATCCTCCTGGAATTCCAGAGGGAATTGGGAGAGCCGGGACAGCCCCTCCAGAGCCATCCCGGCCCAGTTCATCCCAGTCAAGGCTGCTGGGAGCCCCGGTGGGGCATCCCTGGGGAGCGGCCGTGCTTGGAGGCGCCAATGGATCTGCTGTGAGTGGTGGAGACGGCCTGGGAGAGCTCCAGGAAATCCAGAAAATCCCAAAATATTCCCAGGACGCCCCAGGACATTCCCAGGGCATGCCAGGATCCCTCAGACACCCTCAGATCCCCCTGTGACATTCCAAAAACATTCCCAGGACACCCCTGGCACATTCCCAGGACATTCCCAAGACATTCCCAGGATCCCTTGGACACCCCCAGCTCCCCAGGACATTCCAAAAACATTCCCAGGACACTCCGGGATCCCTTGGACACCCCAGCTCCCCCCGTGACATTCCCAAAACATTCCCAGGACATTCCCAGGACACCCCTGGACACCCCAGCTCCCCCCCGGACATTCCGAGGACATTCCCAGGCCATTCCAGGGATCCCTCAGACACCCCCAGATCCATCCCTGGACATTCCCAGGACATTCCCAGGGTCCCTTGGACACACCCAGCTCCCCCTGTGACATTCCAAAAACATTCCCAGGACACGCCAGGATCCCTTGGACACCTCCAGATCTCCCCAGGACATTCCTGGGATCCCTCAGACACCCCCAGCTCCCCCCCGTGACATTTCCTGGACATTCCCAGGACACCCCTGTGACATTCCCAGGACACACCAGGATCCCTTGGACACCCCCAGATCCCCCTGTGACATTCCAAAAACATTCCCAGGACATTCCAGGGATCCCTCAGACACCCCCAGCTCCCCCCCGGACATTCCCGTGACATTCCCAGGATCCCTTGGACACCCCAGCTCCCCCCGTGACATTCCCAGGCCATTCCCAGGCCATTCCCAGGCCATTCCCGGAATCCCTTGGACATTCCCAGGCCATTCCTGTGACATTCCCATTCCCATTCCCATTCCCATTCCCACCTGGCTCCCATATTCCTTCCCGTAGGTTTTTTTCCAGAGCTCCCAGTGCCGATCCAGGCCGGGGTCGGGCTGTGCCAGGGCCGAGCCCAGCAGGGCCAGGAGGGCGACGGGGACGAGCGGCTCCATCCCGGGATCCGGAGCCGGGATCGATCCCTCGGTGACAAATCCGGTCTGGGCAGGGACGTGACAAAACCGCGGTGATGCCACCGGCCCGCCCGGACACGCATCCCCAAATTCCCTGGAGGGGAAATCCGGGAGCCGGCCCCGTGTCCGTGTGGACGGGCTGGGACACATCGGGGCCGCCCCGGCCCGGGGACAAAGCCCAAAAATCCCCGAATTCCAGATTTTATCCAGCTCCTGGGACAAATCCTAAAAAATCCCTGAATTCCTGGATTTTATTTATCCAGCTGGGACAAATCCCAAAAATCCCCAAATTCCCAGATTTTATTTATCCAGCTGGGACAAATCCACACCCAAAAATCCCCAAATTCCCGGATTTTATCCAGCTGGGACAAATCCCAAAAATCCCCAAATTTTATCCAGCTCCTGGGACAAATCCACACCCCAAAATCCCTGAATTCCTGGATTTTATTTATCGAGCTGGGACAAATCCTAAAAAATCCCCAAATTCCCAGATTTTATTTATCCAGCTGGGACAAATCCTAAAAAATCCCCAAATTCCCAGATTTTATTTATCCAGCTGGGACAAATCCCAAAAATCCCCAAATTCCCAGATTTTATTTATCCAGCTGGGACAAATCCCAAAAATCCCCAAATTTTATCCAGCTTCTGGGACAAATCCATGCCCAAAAATCCCCAAATTCCCAGATTTTATCCCGCCTGTGCCCTCCAGGCTGGGATACACCAACAACCCCACAATCCCAGCAGAAATCCAGGATGAGACCAACCCCAAATCCCCCAAAATCCCCCCAAAATCCCCCCAAACCCCCCAAAATCCCCCCAAATTCACTTGTCCCAGATTTTTACTTCCTCAAAGCTCCCGGGCAGCAAAATTTTAATGATGAAAACATCGAAATCACCTCCAGGAGCTGCTCCGGGGGAACTCTGACCTCCAGCCCGGGGTGGGATCCAGGGAAGATCCAGGGGGGATCCGGGGGGATCCAGGGGGGATCCAGGGACGGATCCGCGGCGTTCCCAGCCCCGGCTCCCCGGATTTGGGGCGCTGGGGGTGAAATCACGAGCCCGGAAATGAAGGAAGGAGGAACCGAAACCCCAAATTTCGATTTCACTTCAGGGCCGGGGGGGCGGCGGGGCCGGAGCCCCCGGAAAACACCGGGGAGGGAGGGGGGGAGGGAGGGGCTGACCCCAAAAATCCGGGATGAGGGTCCTAAAAATCCGGGGGGTCACACCTCGGGAGGGGCTGACCCCAAAAATCCGGGATGAGGCTCCCAAAAATGGAGGTCACACCTTGGGAGGGGCTGACCCCAAAAATCCGGGATGAGGGTCCCAAAAAGGGGGGGTCACACCTCGGGAGGGGCTGATCCTGATCCTGCACCCCAAAAATCCAGGATGAGGCTCCCAAAAATCTGGGGGGGCGGGGGGGTCACACCTCGGGAGGGGCTGATCCTGATCCTGCACCCCAAAAATCCGGGATGAGGTTCCCAAAAATCTGGGGGGTCACACCTCGGGAGGGGCTGATCCTGATCCCTCCTGCACCCCAAAAATCTGGGATGAGGTTCCCAAAAATCTGGGGGGTCACACCTCGGGAGGGGCTGATCCTGATCCCTCCTGCACCCCAAAAATCTGGGATGAGGCTCCCAAAAAAAGGGGGGCACAACTCGGGAGGGCTGATCTCAAAAATCTGGGATGAGGCTCCCAAAAATCCGGGGAGGGTCACAGCTCGCGAGGGGCTGACCCCAAAAATCCGGGGGGGGTCACACCTCGGGAGGGGCTGATCCCAAAATCCGGGATGAGGGTCCCAAAAATCCAGGGGGGGTCACAGCTCGGGAGGGGCTGACCCCAAAAATCCGGGATGAGGCTCCCAAAAAAATGGGGGGGCGGGGGGGTCACACCTCGGGAGGGGCTGACCCCAAAAATCCAGGATGAGGCTCCCAAAAATCCGGGGGGTCACACCTCGGGAGGGGCTAATTCTGATCCCTCCTGCACCCCAAAAATCTGGGATGAGGCTCCCAAAAAAAGGGGGGGCACAACTCGGGAGGGGCTGATCTCAAAAATCTGGGATGAGGCTCCCAAAAATCCGGGGAGGGTCACAGCTCGCGAGGGGCTGACCCCAAAAATCCGGGATGAGGTTCCCAAAAATCCGGGGGTCACACCTCGGGAGGGGCTGATCCCAAAAATCCGGGATGAGGTTCCCAAAAATCCGGGGGTCACAGCTTGGGAGGGGCTGATCCCAAAATTCCAGGATGAGGCTCCCAAAAATCCGGGGGGTCACACCTCGGGATGCAGGCGGGAATGGGCAGAGCTGAGCCCCGATCCCACCACATTCCAGGAAAACTTCCCGGTTATTCCCTTTGAGGTGGGAAAACTTGGATGGGAAGAGGATCCGTGGTAGATCCTGAATCCAGTGTGGGACACACGGATATTCCCAGTTATCCCAGTTAAACCAGACAGGAAAGGTTCATCCACGTGGAATTCCCAGTTCCCAAATCCCAATTTCCAAATCCCAAATCCCAATTCCCACTTCCCAAATCCCAATTCCTAAATCCCAAATCCCAGTTCTCAAATCCCAAACCCAAATCCGAAATCCCAATTCCCAAATCCCAATTCCCACTTCCCAAACCCCAATTCCCAACTCACACTTCCAAATCCTAATTCCCAAATCCCAATTCCCAGTTCCCAAATCCCAAATCACAACTCCCAATTCCCAGTTCCCAAATCCCAATTCCCAAATCCCAACCCCAAATCTGAAATCCCAATTCCCAGTTCCCAACTCCCAATTCCCACTTCCCAACTCCCAATTCCAGCTGGAGCATCCCAAGTCCCACCCCAGGGTGTCGGTGCCCCCCCCTGCCCCCGGATTCTTTGGGAATTGGGATTTTTGGGATGCCCTGCATCCCCTCAGCTCCCTGGATAACCCATCCAGGGAAGGAATTCCCTCCCCACATTCCCAAATCCCGCTGTCCCTGCAGCCAAGAAGCAGCACGGGCACGTTTGGGAATTTTATCCAAAATTTATTGGTGGGGGGCGCTGGGGGCTGGGCGGTTATTCCCGGAGAATTCCCGAATTTTCCGTGCTGTCCCGGCCGGCTCAGTGCTGCTTCCTCCGGAACGAGCAGCCTGGGGGGCAAACACAAATCCTGGGAATGCTGCAGGATCCCTGGATCCATGTGGGAATGGGAATTCCTGGTTCCCCATCCCGGATTTTGGGGGATTTCGCTGCTGAGGGGTCCCAAACACAATCCCAAATCCCTCCCTGGGATTCCGACCCCACAGCAGAATTCCAGAACTTTCCTGAGGGGGATTCCAGGTCCCTCACGGCTTCCATGAGCCCCCCAGGATTCTACAACTCCCCCAGGGGATCCCACAGCCCCCCCAGGACCCTACAACTCCCCCAGGGATCCTACAAATCCCCAGGGATCCCACAACCCCTCAAGGATCCTACAACCCTCCCTGGGATCCCACAACCCCCCTTGGATCCTACAACACCCCAGGGACCCCACAACTTCCCCGGGAATCCTACAACCTCCCCCCGGGACCCCACAACCCCTCCCCAGGGACTCCACAATCTCCCAGGGACCCCACAACTCCCCCAGGGATCCTATAATGCCCCCTGGGATCCCATAACCCCCCAAGGATCCCACACCCCTCATGGGACCCCACAACCCCCCCAGGGACCCTACACCCCCCTCCCCAAGATGCTAAAACTCCCCCCAAGGATCCTACAACACCCCTGGGGCCCCAAAACTCCCCACTCAAAGCAGGAACCAGCCCCTCCCAGGGTTCCAACTCCTTCCAGTGGGATCCACAACCTCCCCACACCCTCCCTGGGGGTCCCAGATCCCCCAAATCCCTCCCTGGATGGCTCATCCCGGATCCCTCCATCCCCCCAGGGTCCCTCCATCCCCCCGGGATTCCCAAATCCCCCCCGGGATTCCCGAAGCCCCCAGGTCCCTCCATCCCCCCCGGGATTCCCAAAATCCCCCCCGGGATTCCCGAAGCCCCCAGGTCCCTCCATCCCCCCGGGATTCCCAAAACACCCCCCGGGATTCCCGAAGCCCCCAGGTCCCTCCATCCCCCCCGGGATTCCCAAAATCCCCCCCGGGATTCCCGAAGCCCCCAGGTCCCTCCATCCCCCCGGGATTCCCAAAACACCCCCCGGGATTCCCGAAGCCCCAGGTCCCTCCATCCCCCCCGGGATTCCCCAAATCCCCCCGGGATCCCCCAAATCCCCCCCGGGGTCTCACCCACCCTCGGTGAGGCGGGCCTTGCCCCCGGTGGGCTGGCACAGCACGGTGGAACAGCCCACACAGAGCACCACGGTCTGGGCATGGCTGAACACCGTGGTGATCTTGTAACAGCCTGCGGGACACCGGGAGGGACAGCGGGGTTACCGGGACACCGGGGTTACCGGGGAGACACCGGGGTTATCGGGGGCACACCGCGGGGGGACAGCGGAGTTACCGGGGGGACAACGGGAGGGACACCGGGACACGAGGGTCACCCCGGGGGGACACCCGGACACGGGGAGGGATACCGGGACACCGCGGGGGGACAGCGGGAGGGACACCGGAGTCACCGGGGGGACACGGGGAGGGACACCCGGACACCGCGGGGGGACACCGGAGTCACCGGGGGGACACCGGGACACCGGGAGGGACAACGGGACACCTCGGGGGGACACCCGGACAAGGAAGGGAACGCGTGGAGTGACACCAAAGGGACACGGAGAGAGGTCGGGACATGGGGAAACACCGGGAGGGACACAGGGAAAGCAGCGGGAGAGCGCGAATAACCCCCGGACACACGGAGGGACACCGGGAAGGCGCTCGGTGCGCACCGGGGCACTTGACGTCCATGAAATACGAGTTGGGGCTCTGCACCAGCCGCTTCTTCTTGTGCTTGCGCTTCTCCTCCTCGGGAGACGGGTGCAGGAGGTCCTTGGCGAGCTGCGGGGATACGGCGGGGACACGGCGGTCGGTCAGTGATGGAGACACCGCGATCGCTCCCGTTCCCCCCCCACCCCGTCCCCTCACGCCTCTGCCGCCATCTTGAGCCACCCCCTTCGCTCTCCTCGCCCGCAGCGCCCCGCGCGCCCCCGGGCCCGCCGCCCCCGCCGCGCTTTCCCCGCGCCCTCCCGCCTCTCGCTGGCCCCGCCGGGCGCGGTTTTGCGGCGCCCGAGGGAGCGGCGGGGCCCGGGCAGGGTCGGGCCGCACTCACGGGCATGGCGGCCGCGGCGTGAGGGGCCGGAAAGGGACGGGCTGGGCTCCTCTGCGTCATTTCCGGTGCGGGGCGGCCCCGGGGCCGGACGTGGGCGGGGCCATGTTGGGACTGAGGGGGTGACGCCATTTTGGGAAGGTCGCTCACTTAACTTCATTTTGGGGCGGTCATTAAAGTTTTTGTCACCTTGGGGAGGGTCCCTCTCATTGCCGACATTTTCGGCGGTCATTTGAGGTGTCACAATTTGGGAAGGTGCCTCATTATCGGTGTGGTAATTTGTGTTCCCGCCATTTTGAGAAGGTCCGTGTGTTGCCGCCATTTTGGGGAGGCTGTGGCGCGTCCGCCATTTTGGAAAGGTCTGAAGTTTGAACTGCCGCCATTTTGGGAGCGTCCATCGGACTCGTGACGTCATGCCAGCATGTTGTGACGTCACCGGGGCGGGGTGTCACGGCGGCGGGCGGGGCCGCAGCCAGGCCCCGCCCGGGGGGGGCCGGGCCGGTCCCGGTGGCGGCGGGCGGTGGCGGGGGCCATGGCCAAGGCCTACGACCACCTCTTCAAACTGCTGCTGATCGGGGACAGCGGCGTGGGCAAGACGTGCCTGGTGATCCGCTTCGCCGAGGACAACTTCAGCAGCACCTACATCTCCACCATCGGTCAGTGGGACACCGGGACCCCCACCGGGACCCACCGGGAACCCCACCGGGACACCCCCGGGAGCACCCCGGGAACACCCCGGGATCCCCTCCCACGGAGAACCTTCGGGATTCACCGGGAACCCCCAACCCGGGACCCGCCGGGATTGTCCGGGACCCCCCGGGGCTCCCCCGGGACCCCCCCATGGGACCCTCCCCAACTGGGAACCTGCGGGATTCACCGGGAACCCCCAACGGGACCCACCGGGATTGTCCGGGACCCCCCGGGACCCCCTGGGACTCCACCCGAGACCCCCCCCGGGATCCCCCCGGGATCCCCTCCAACGGAGAACCTCCGGGATTCACCGGGAACCCCCAAATCGGGACCTGCCGGGACCCCCCCATGGGACCCCCCCAACCCGGGACCCGCCGGGACCCCCCCATAGGACCCCCCCGGGATCCCCCCGGGACACCCCCGGGACCCCCCCACGGGACCCCCTCCAACGGAGAACCTCCGGGATTCACCGGGAGCTCCCAACGGGACCCACCGGGATTGTCCGGGACCCCCCCCGGTTCTTCCAGGATTCTCCATCCCGGAACATCCCGGGATTCCCCGTCCCGGATTTTGTCCCCCTCCTTTCCCGGGGAGCCAGATGGTTACCGGGCACCGGGACTTCGGCACTGGGAGCACTGGGATGGGACTGGGAGCACTGGGAGGGGACTGGGAGCACTGGGAGAGCACTGAGTGCACTGGGAGCACTGGGAGGGGACTGAGGGGGCTGGGAGCACTGGGAGGGGACCGGGCTGTACTGGGAGCACTGGGAGGGCACTGGGCTGTACTGGGAGCACTGGGAGAGCACTGGGCTGTACTGGGAGCGCTGGGAGCACCGGGAGGGCACTGGGAGAGCACTGGGAGCACTGGGGAGCACTGGGAGGGGACTGGGCTGTACTGGGAGCACTGGGAGCACTGGGCTGTACTGGGAGCACTGGGCTGTACTGGGAGCACTGGGAGGGGACCGGTTCCGCTCCCCCTCTCCCAGTCCCCTCTCCTTTCCCAGGGATCGATTTCAAGATCCGAACTGTGGAGATCGATGGCAAGAAGATCAAGCTGCAGGTCTGGTGAGTTCGGGGAGGGTGGGAGATCCCAAAATCCCCCCAAATCCCCCCAAAATCCCCAAAATTCCCCCAAATCCCCCAAAATCCCCCAAATTCCCCCAAATCCCCCCAAAATTCCCCAAATTCCCTCATTTCCGCAGGGACACGGCGGGACAGGAGCGTTTCAAAACCATCACCACGGCCTATTACCGCGGAGCCGTGGTACGGGGGGGGCTCTGGGGGCGAGGACCCCACCCCAAAACCTCGGCCTGGGGTCCCGGCCCCCCCTGAACCCCGATCTCCCCCAGGGAATCGTCCTGGTGTACGACATCACGGACGAGAAATCCTTCGGGAACATCCAGAACTGGATGAAAAGCATCAAGGAGGTGGGGGGGGTTTGGGGGGCTCGGGGGAGTTTGGGGGGCGCGGTGGGGTCGTGGGGTTTGAGGGGCTCGGTGGGGTCGGGGGGGTTTGGGGGCTCGGTGGGGTCGGGGGGGTTTGGGGGCTCGGTGGGGTCGGGGAGGTTTGGGGGGGCTCGGGGGGGTCGGGCTCGGTGGGGTTGGGGGGGTTTGGGGGATTCGGTGGGGTTGGGGAGGTTTGGGGGGCTCGGGGGGGTCGGGGAGGTTTGGGGGGGCTCGGTGGGGTCGTGGGGGTTTAAGGGGCTCGGTGGAGTCGGGCTCGGTGGGGTTGGGGGGGTTTGGGGGGCTCGGTGGGGTCGGGGTTTGGGGGGGCTCGGTGGGGTCGGGGGGGTTTGGGGATTCGGTGGGGTCGGTGGGATTTGGGGGCTCGGTGGGGTCGGGGGGGTTTGGGGTCGGGGTCGGGGTTTGGGGGGCTCGGTGGGGTTGGGGTTGGGGTCCGGGTTGGCGTCGGGGTTGGGGTTGGGGTCAGGGTTGGGGGGGTTTGGGGGGGTCGGGGTTGGGCTCGGGGGGTTTGGGGGGCTCGGTGGGGTCGGGGTCGGGGTTTGGGGGCTCGGTGGGGTCGGGTCCGGTCGGGTCCTGCCCGTTTTTCTCCCCCTCCCAGAACGCCTCGGCCGGGGTCGAGCGGCTCCTGCTGGGGAACAAGTGCGACATGGAGGGGAGGAGGAAAGTGCAGAGGGACGAGGCCGAGAAGGTGGGCGGGGGGAGAGCCTGGGGGGGCCTGGGGGGCTCTGTGGGGCTGGGGGAGCTTGGGGGGATCCGTGGGGCTGGGGGAGCCTGGGGGGGTCCGTGGGGATGGGACTGGAGGGGCTCTGTGGGGCTGGGAGGGAACCGGGGTGCGGGGGGGTCCTGGGGGGCTCTGGGGGTTCCTGGGGGCTCTGGGGGGCCAGGGGGTGTCGTGAGGAGTCTGGGGGCAGCTCTGGGGTTGGGAGGTCCTGAGGGGTCCTGGGGGGGTCCGGGGGGTGTCTGGGGGAGTCTGGGGTCAGCTCTGGGGTTGGGGGGTCCTGGGGGCCTCTGGGGGTTCCTGGGGGGCTCTGGGGGTTCCTGGGGGGCTCTGGGGCACTCTGGAGGAGTCTGTGGGGCTGGAACTGGGGGAGCTCCATGGGACCAGGGCTGCCTGTGGGACTGAGGGGGTCACAGGAGGCTTGGGGGGGCTCTGAGGGTTTGGGGGGGGTCTCAGGACCCCGGAGGGTCTCGGTGGGGATCACAGGGGGGTCACAGGAGGTTTAGGGGGGCTCTGAGGGTTTGGGGGGGGTCTCAGGAGGTTTAGGGGGGCTCTGAGGGTTTGGGGGGGTCACAGGAGGTTTAGGGGGGCTCTGTGGGTTTGGGGGGTCTCAGGGGCCCGGAGGGTCTCGGTGGGGGTCACAGGAGGTTTAGGGGGGCTCTGTGGGTTTGGGGGGGTCTCAGGGGCCCAGAGGGGCTCGGTGGGGGTCACAGGGGGTCCCGTCCCTCAGCTGGCCAAGGAACACGGGATTCGCTTCTTCGAGACCAGCGCCAAGTCCAGCGAGAACGTGGAGGAGGTGAGGGGGGGTCCGGGGCTGGGGGGCTGCACCCCGGGGTGTGGCAGGATTTGGGGGGTCCCTCCCTGCTCTGGAGGGGTCCCCAGGTCCCTCCCTCCTCTGGGGGTCCCTCCCCACTCCGGGGGTCCCTCCCTGCTCTGGGGGGGTCTCTCCCCACTCTGGGGTCCCTCCCCACTCCGGGGGTCCCTCCCTGCTCTGGGGGGGTCCCTCCCCGCTCTGGGGGTCCTTCCCTGCTCTGGGGGGGTCCCCGGGTCCCTCCCCACTCTGGGGGTCCCTCCCCACTCTGGGGGTCCCTCCCTTCTCTGGGGGTCCCTCCCTGCTCTGGGGGGGTCCCCGGGTCCCTCCCCGCTCTGGGGGTCCCTCCTCACTCTGGGGGTCCCTCCTCACTCTGGGGGTCCCTCCCTACTCTGGGGGGTCCCTCCCCACTCTGGGGGTCCCTCCCCACTCTGGGGTCTCTCCCCACTCCGGGGGTCCCTCCCTGCTCTGGGGGGGTCCCTCCCTGCTCTGGGGGTCCCTCCCCACTCTGGGGGGGTCCCTCCCTGCTCCGAGGGGGTCTCTCCCTCCTCTGGGGGTCCCTCCCCACTCCGGGGGTCCCTCCCTGCTCTGGGGGTCCCTCCCCACTCTGGGGGTCCCTCCCCACTCTGGGGGGGTCCCTCCCCACTCTGGGGGTCCCTCCCCACTCGGGGGGGTCCCTCCCTGCTCTGGGGGATCCCTCCCTCCTCTGGGGTCCCTCCCCACTCGGGGGGATCCCTCCCTCCTCTGGGGGTCCCTCCCCACTCGGGGGGATCCCTCCCTCCTCTGGGGGTCTCTCCCCACTCTGGGGGTCCCTCCCTGCTCTGGGGGGGTCCCCGGGTCCCTCCCCACTCTGGGGGTCTCTCCCCACTCGGGGGGGTCCCCGGGCCCTGAGCAGCCCCTGTCCCCCCCCAGGCATTCTGCACGCTGGCTCGGGACATCCTGCACAAATCCTTCCTCAAAGCCGTGAGTGGGGCCGGGATTTGGGGTGGGGGGGTTCAGGGCAGGGCCCCCCTGCGCCCCCCTGACCCCCCCTCTCTCCGCAGCCCCCCAGCAGCAGCCGGGCCCTGCTGGAGCCCGGGCCCCCCCGGAAGGCCGGCGGGAGATGCTCGCTGGGATAGGGGGGGACCCCCCCGAGACCCCCGGGGCAGCGCAGGCGCCTCCCCGCAGGGACCTGGGGGGATTTGGGGGGGATTTGGGGCTGCCCCCCGCGCTCCTCGTGCCATAAAGCCCCGCTGTGCCTTGTCCCGGCTCCCGAGTGTCTGCCAGGGGGGCTTGGAGGGGGCGGAACGGGGTCGGGACCGGGATCGGGATCGGGACCGGGAACAGGAACGGGATCGGGATCGGGATTGGGACCGGGATTGGGATTGGGACCGGGATTGGGATTGGGACCGGGATCGGGACCGGGAACAGGATCGGGACCGGGATTGGGATCGGGATTGGGATCGGGACCAGAATTGGCGTTGGGAACGGGATCGGGATAGGGACCAGGATCGGCGTCGGGATTGGGATCGGGACCGGGAACAGGAACGGGATCGGGATTGGGACCGGGAACGGGATCGGGACCGGGAACGGGATTGGAACCGGGATGGGGACCGGGAACGGGATCGGGACCGGGATTGGGATTGGGACCGGGAACACTAACGGGATCGGGATCAGAGTCGGGACCGGGAACAGGAACGGGATCGGGATTCGGACCAGGACCGGGACCGGGATTGGGACCAGGATCGGGATTGGGACCGGGATCGGCGTTGGGATCGGGACCGGGAACGGAACCGGGATCGGGACCGGGAACGGAACCGGGATCGGGACCGGGACGAGCGGCGGCGAGGCCGCGCCCAAGCCCCGCCCACAACGCCAAACCGGGACTGATGCCACGCCCACTCCAATGGCCACGCCCCCGGCACACCCACATGGCCGCGCCCCAAATAAGAAACTCACGCCCCTAATTAAACCAAAGCCACGCCCCCAGGTGACCCAACCCACCCGTCACATTCAAACCACGCCCCTTTGCTCCCCTTGCGCCACGCCCCCTTCTCCCATTGGCTGCCCCGCCAGGCCCCGCCACTCGCTCCGCTCCCATTGGCTGCCCCGCCAGGCCCCGCCCCCACTCCCATTGGCTGCCCCGCCAGGCCCCGCCCCCCTCCCGGCACCCCCGGCACTTCCAAGATGGCGGCGCCGCCGTGGCGGCGGGGTCGGGCCCGGTAGTTCCCGGTAGTTCCCGGAGGATCGCGGGGGTTCCTGGGGGTTCCCGGCGGATCCCGGCGCCCCGATGGGGCCCGGCGGCCTCACGGTGCTGCTGGCGGTGCTGAGCGCGGTGCCCGGCGGGCTGCGGTGAGTGGCGGAGACCGGGGGGTGGGAGGAGCGGGCCCGGTGCGGGGCCCTCACGGCGGCTCCTCTGTGCCCACAGCCCGGCGGCGGCAGCGGCGGCGGCGGCGATCGAGGAGCGGCCCGGTGAGCAGGGCCGGGCCGGGGTTTGGGTTTGGGTTTGGGACTGTCCCGGGGAGTCGGACCGGGATCGATCCCGGTACCGGGGCTTTGTCCGGTTCCCCCTAACGCGATCCTCCCGCAGCGAGCCCCGCGGTGGCCACGCCGTGCTGGCGGGTGGAGCAGTTCGTGGTGGCCCAGGAGTGTACGCGGTGCTCCGGCTTCGAGATGGTGAGAACGGGACCGGGACCGGGGACCGGGGAACGGGGAACGGGAACGGAGCGGGGAGCGGGGAGCGGAGCGGGGAACGGGGAACGGAGCGGGGAACGGAACGAGAACCGGGGAACGGAGCGGGAACGGAGCGGGGAACAGAACGGGAACCGGGGAACGGAGCGGGGAACGGAGCGGGGAACAGAACGGGAACCGGGGAACGGAGCGGGGACGGAACGGGAACGGAGCGGGGAAGGGAGCGAGAACGGAACGGGGCTGGGGTGGGTCCCGGGGCCGCGGGGGTTCGGGGGTCCCGGGTTCCCCCCTTTCCCGGGGGTCTCTCCCTGACCGACCCCCCCGGTTCCCCCCCCGGTGGCAGAAAACGATCCCGGCCTGCGGCCCCACCGGGTTCATCGAGAAAATCAACTGCGCCTCGTCCCACCGGGATGAGTACAAGAGGTGGGAGCGGGGCCGGGAATTCCTGTGGGATCGGGGCTGGGAATTCCTGTGGGATTGGGAATTTCTGGGGGATTGGGGCTGGGAATTCCTTGGGATTTGGGCTGGGATTGTTGTGGGATCGGGGCCGGGAAATCCTGGGAGATCAGGGTTGGGAATTCCTGGGGGATTGGGAATTCCTGTGGGATCGGGGCTGGTCATTCCCAGGGGATTTGGGTCAGGAATTCCTGTGGGATCGGGGCCGGGCATTCCCGGGAGATCGGGACTGGGAATTCCCGGGGGATCGGGGCCAGGAATTCCCATGGGATCAGGACTGGGAGTCTGGGATCAGAGCTGGGAATTCCCAGGGGATCGGGGCTGGTCATTCCCAGGGTATCGGGGCTGGGAATTCTCTGGGCATCGGGGCCAGAAATTCCCGTGGGATTGGGGCTGGGAATTCCCAGGGTAACAGGGCTGGGAGTCTGGGATCGAGGCCCGTCATTCCCGGGGAATTGGGGCCAGGAATTCCTGTGGGATTGGGGCTGGGAGTCTGGGATCGGGGCCGGTCATTCCCAGGGGATCGGGGCCGGTCATTCCCGAGGGATCAGTGCCAGGAATTCCCGAGGGATCGGGGCCGGTCATTCCCGGGGGATCAGTGCCAGGAATTCCCGAGGGATCAGGGCCGGGAATTCCCGAGGGATCAGTGCCAGGAATTCCCGTGGGATCAGGGCCGGTCATTCCCGTGGGATCAGGGCCGGGAATTCCCGAGGGATCAGGGCCGGGCATTCCCCTGTGCTCGGTCACCCCCACGGGCCGTGCCCCGCCCCGCAGCTGCCGCTCGGCCGCGCTGGAGGCTCAGCGCTTCTGGCACTTCGTGGGCTCGGCCCTGGGCGTGGCGGCGGCGGCGGCGGCGCTGGTGGTGCTGCGGCAGCGCGTGCTGGACCGGCGGGCGCTGGAGAAGGTCCGCAAGCAGATCGAGTCCATCTAGCCAGAGGCTCCAGAGGCTCCCGAGGGCTCGGAGCCGGGAATTCCGCTCGCCCGGAGCGGCGGGAGGAGGAGCAGCCTCTGCCTCGCTGCTGCCCGGACCTGGGATCCCGCTGGGATCTGCCCTGGGAGAGCATCCAGGGATAAATCCCGGTCAGTGCTCCCGGAGTGACGCCGTGTTCGTCCCCTGGGGGGAATCCCTGTCCTGCCCTAGCGCTGGGATCTGCTCTGGGATCCTCCTGGGTCCCACCCCAGGAGAGGGATGTGGAATAAATCCTGGCCATCATTCCTGGGGTGGTGCTGTGTTTGTTCCCTGGGAGGATCCCCATTTCCTCCAGCGCTGGGATCTACCCTGGGGGTCCCCAGGGTCCCACCCCAGGAGCAGAATGTGGAATAAATCCTGGTCATCGTTCCTGGAGTGGTGCTGTGTTTGTTTCCTGGGGCAATCCCTGTCCCCCCCCTAGCGCTGGGATCTGCTCTGGGATCATCCCGGGTCCTACCCCAGCAGAGGGATGTGGAATAAATCCTGGTTCTCCTTCCCGGAGTGACGCTGTGTTTGTTTCCTGAGAGGATCCCTGTCCCCCCCAGCTCTGGGATCTACCCTGGGCATCCCCCGGCTCCCACCCCGGGATCAGGATGTGGAATAAATCCTGGTTAATGTGGCTGGAGCAGCGCTGGAATGTTGGAATGTTCGTCCTTTGGAGGGTCCCTCCCATTCCCGACCCCCCGACATTCCATGGGGTGCGAACAGAGTCCGGGTTTATTCTGGAATGTTCCCCCATCCCGAGGTGTCCCGGTCACATCTCGTGCCCGTGTCCCCCCGTCCCTGTCCCCGCGTCCCGCCGGGAGGAATTGGCCGCTGGATCCCGGTGTGGGGCGGGAATTCCATCCCCAGGCCCCGCCCCGGCTCTGTCCTCCCCGCCGGCTCCCGGTTCCGTCCCCGGTATCCACACCGGCACCGCGGATCCCCCGGCCGGGCCCGGCTCCCGCTGCGCCAGGATGTTCCTGGAGATCACTGCGGGAACAGGGACCGGGATGGCAGCGCTGCGGCGGGGGGGCTGCGCCCGCCCCCGTCCCGCCGCTCCCGGTACCTCCGGTGGGTCCGAGGCTGTCCCGGCTGCCGCCCCGGTGGAACGGGCTGGAGCTGGGGAGCACGATCAGCCCCAGCGACAGGAACAGGATCTGGGGAGGGATGGAAGCCGTGAGCCCCGGGGCGGGACCGGGAGGGTCTCGGGAGGGTCCTGGGAGGGTCCCGGGAGGGTCCCCGGGAGGATCCCCGGGAGGGTCCCCGAAGGGCCCCGGGACGGTCCCCGGGAGGGTCCCGGGAGGGTCCCGGGAGGGTCCCGGGGAGGGTCCCCAGGAGGGTCCGGGGAGGGTCCCGGGGAGAGTCCCGGGAGGGTCCCCGGGAGGGTCGCGGGGAGGGTCCCGGAGGGGCCGTACCAGGACACAGGTGCCGGTCTGGGCGGGCTTGGTGGAAGTTTCCTTGATCAGCGCCTGGAGCTGCCGCAGGAGGGACCTGCGGGATCGGGGGTCAGCTCCGGGACCCTCCCGGTGCCCCTTCCCGGTGCCCATCCCGGTGCCCATCCCGGTGCCCCCTCCCGGTGCCCATCCCGGTGCCCCTTCCCGGTGCCCCTCCCGGTGCCCCTCCCGGTGCCCATCCCGGTGCCCATCCCGGTGCCCTTCCCGGTGCCCATCCCGGTGCCCTTCCCGGTGCCCCTTCCCGGTGCCCCCCGAGCTCACCCGTTGCTCTTCTCCAGCTCCTGGACCTTTTCCCGCAGCTCCCGGTTCAGCGCCGAGCACGCGGCCGCCCTGCCCGGACAGACACGGGGACAGTGACGGGGAGGGACACACCGGGGACACCGGGGACACACCCGGGAGCACCGGGGACACCGGGGACACTGGGGACACCGGGGACAATGGAGACACAGCCGGGGACACCGGGGATAACGGGGACAGACACCGGGGACACACCCGGGAGCACCGGGGACAGTGGGGACACCGGGGACATCGGGGACACCGGGAACACCGGGGACAATGGGGACACCAGGGACACACCCGGGGACACCGGGGACACCGGGGACACCGCCCCACCTGCTCTCCAGCCCGTCCAGGTATTCCTTCTTCCTCCTCCGGCTGTCCTGCGCCGATTGTTTGTTCCGGATCTTTCTCCGCACCTTCTTCAGCAGCCGCTCCTGGGCCTGGGGCACGCGGGGTCACTCCTGTCCCCCCCCCGACCCCCCCTGACCCCCCCTGACACCCCTGACCCCCCTGACCCCCCCGGCCCCCCCTGACACCCCTGACCCCCCTGACCCCCCCGGCCCCCCCTGACACCCCTGACCCCCCCTGACCCCCCCTGACCCCCCCGTGTCCCCCCACACACCTGGGACAGGGGCAGCGCCCCGGGCAGGGTCACCCCCTCCTGTGCCAGCAGCCGCTTCTCCTCCTCCGTCAGCCGGAGCTGCGGGACAGGGACGGCCTGGGGGGGTCGGATGGGATGGGGGGGTCCGGGGGTGAACCGGGGGGGTCCGGGGGTGAACCGGGGGGTGCAGGGACAGGGACGGGCTGGGGGGGCGGGGTGGGATGGAGGGGCCGGGATGAATTGGGGGGGTCCGGGATGGGCGGGGGGGGGCCGGGACAGGGACGGGCTGGGGGGGTCCAGGATGAACTGGGGGGTGTCCGGGATGAACCGGGGAGGGGCCGGGGATGAACCGGGGGATGCAGGGATGAACCGGGGGGGTCCGGGGATGAACCGGGGGGGTCCGGGATGAACTGGGGGGTGTCCGGGATGGACTGGAGGCTCTGGGATGAACCGGGGGGTCCGGGGATGAACCGGGGGATGCAGGGATGAACCGGGGGGTGCCGGGAATGAACCGGGGGATGCAGGGATGAACCGGGGGTCCGGGGATGAACCGGGGGGGTCCGGGGATGAACCGGGGGGTGCCGGGGATGAACCGGGGGATGCAGGGATGAACCGGGGGTCCGGGGATGAACCGGGGGGGTCCGGGGATGAACCGGGGGGTGCCGGGGATGAACCGGGGGGGGTCGGGATGAACCGGGGGGTGCAGGGACAGGGATGAACTGGGGGGGTCTGGAGTGAACTGGGGGGGGGTCCGGGATGAACCGGGGGGCTCCGGGATGAACCGGGGGTGTCCGGGGATGAACCGGGGGGTGCCGGGGATGAACCGGGGGGTCCGGGGATGAACCGGGGGGTCCGGGATGAACCGGGGGTGCAGGGATGAACCGGGGGTGCCGGGGATGAACCGGGGGGTCCGGGGATGAACCGGGGGGGTCCGGGGATGAACCGGGGGATGCAGGGATGAACCGGGGGGTGCCGGGGATGAACCGGGGGGTGCAGGGATGAACCGGGGGGGTCCGGGATGAACCGGGGGATGCAGGGATGAACCGGGGGGGTCCGGGATGAACCGGGGGGTGCCGGGAATGAACCCGGGGGGTCCGGGATGAACCGGGAGGTGCAGGGAATGAACCGGGTGGTGCCGGGGATGAACCGGGGGGCTCCGGGATGAACCGGGGGGTCCGGGGATGAACCGGGGGGTGCCGGGGATGAACCGGGGGTGCAGGGATGAACCGGGGGGTGCAGGGATGAACCGGGGGTGCCGGGGATGAACCGGGGGGTGCAGGGAATGAACCGGGGGGTGCCGGGGATGAACCGAGGGGTGCCGGGACTCACCGCGGGCGGGGGCTCGGGGCTCAGGGCCAGCTCGATGCCGGGGAACAGCGAGGGGTGCAGGGGCGTGCTGAGGTCACAAACCACCTCCAGCAGCACCGGGGGGGCCCCGTCGGACCGGGGGGGCTCCGGGCCGGTGCCGAGGCCGCAGGCGATGTCGGGGTTCACCGTCAGCCCCAGCAGCTCCTCGGCTCCGCCGCCCTGCCGGGGGACACCTGAGGGGATCCCCGGGACATCCCGGTGTCCCCGGGGGGGTCCTGCCCACCGCGCCCCTCCCACCGCACTCACATCATCCTCCGGGAGCGTCAGGGTCTGGAAGCCCGGTACCGGCACCGGGAGCGAGGCGGGACCCGGGAAGAGCCCGTCCGGCTCCGGGAGCTCCGGTGCCTCCATGGGGGTTCCCTGGGGACCCCCCCGCGGGATAACCCCGGGGATGAACCCCCCGCGCCCCCTCCTCGGGGTCCCCCGGTGGTGCCGCCGCCTCCGCCCGGTGCCGGCGCCGGGCACCAGGATCTCCGGGATCCCGGGGAATGCAGCCAAGTCCCGCCCCGTGCCGGGAAGGGCCGGGATCATCCCTCCCCCCGCGGTGCTCGGGGCTCCGGCCGCCCCACCGAGGCACCCCGGGCAGCGGGGGGGGTGAGGCTGCCCCGGTACCGCGTCCCGGAGGGTCTCTGGGGGAACGGGGAGCGGGGCCGGGGGTCTGGGGCAGCTCCGCTGCGGCCGCCGGTGGCTCTGGACCGGAGCCGGTGCCCCCCGCACCCGCCGGTAACGGAGTTGAACGGGGGTTGTCCCGGTAACGGACCCGGGAGTGCAGGAACGCGGGGATCCTGCCGGTAACGGGGTGCAGGGGGTGGCACGGCGGGGGCACGGAGGGTTCCCCCGCCCCGCCCGGCCCGGCCCGGCCCGGCCCAGCCCGGCCCGGCGGACACGTGCGCGCTCCCGGGGCCGCGGGGCCGCGCGGAGCTCCGCTCGCTTCCCATTGGCTGCGACGCACGTCAATCAGTGACGCCAGCGGGGATCCCGCGTCGCTATTGGCTGTGAGGCGGCGCCGGCCCCGCCCCCCGGAGTTCCCGGGACGCGGCCGGGATGCGGCGGGCGGTGAGTGCGGGGCGGCGGGGGCGGCGGGGGTCCCGGGCTCGGCACCGGCCCCGGCCCTGCCCGCGGTCCCGGTTCCCATCCCAGCCCCGGTAAAGCCGATCCCTGACTCCCGGTCCCGGTCCCTATTTCCCGGTTCCCGATCCCGGTCCCGTTCCTCGGTCCCGGTTCGCAATCCCGGTTCTTGATCGGGGTCCCACACCCGGTCCTTGATCCCGGTTGGGGTCGCGGTCCCGGGTCGCGGTCCTTGATCTCTAACGCGGCCCGTGGTCCCAAGTTCCCCATCCCGGTCCCGGAAAAAACAGTTCCCGGTCCCGGTCCTTGATTCCGGTCCCGGTGTGGGAAACCCGGGTCCTGTTCCCGTCCTTGATCCCTGTCCCGGTCTTTGTTCCCGCTCCCGGTCCTTGTTCCCGCTCCCGTCCTTGTTCCCGCTCCCGGTCCCTCCCCGCCGCCCTGTCCGTGTCCCGGGGGCCCCGGGCGGGGGGGGCGGTCGGTACCGGGTGAGTCACCGGGGCCGGGGGGCGGCTCTGACCGGCCCGTCCCGTTCCAGCCCCGCTTCCCCGGGATGCGCAGCGCGGCTCGGCGCTTCCCCGGCGGCGGGCGCTGAGCTCCGGGAGCGCGATGGACACCGGGGCCGGGACCGGGGCCGCCCTGGCCTGGAGCCCCGGGGCCGCCCCGCAGCCCCCGCCCGGCCTGGGGGTGAAGTTGGGCTCGCTGGTGCTGCTGCTGCTGCTGCCCCTGGCCTGCGGCCTGGCGCCCCTCTGGTGCTTCCGACAGACCCCCGGTACCGGGCTCGGGGGGGGCCGGGGGGTCCCAGGGGTTCGGGGGGTCCCGGGGGTCTCAGGGGGTCAGAGGGTGCTGGGGAAGATGGGGGGAGTCTCGGGGATTTGGGGGGTCTGAGGGGTTTTGGGGGATCCGGGGGTCTCAGAGGGTGCTGGGGAGGGTGGGGGAGTCTCGGGGATTTGGGGGGTCTGAGGGGTTTTGGGGGATCCCTGAGGGGATCGTGAATTTAGGGGAATGTGGGGAGTCTGAGGTAGTGGGGAGGTACCTGGGGGATTTTGGGGGCTCATGGAGTTTGGGGGCTCAGGGTTCCCGGGGGTCCTGGGGAGTCTGGGGGTGTCCCGGGGGTCTGGAACTGGTTGGGACCTGTCCCCCCCTCAGGGCTGTCCCCCCTCAGGGCTGTCCCCACCCCAGAGCTGTCCCCACCCCAGAGCTGCCCCCATTTCAGAGCTGTCCCCATTTCAGAGCTGTCCCCACCTCAGGGCTGTCCCCACCTCAGAGCTGTCCCCACCTCAGGACTGTCCCCCCTCAGGGCTGTCCCCATTTCAGAGCTGTCCCCACCTCAGGACTGTTCCCACCTCAGGACTGTCCCCACCCCAGAGCTGTCCCCATTTCAGAGCTGTCCCCATTTCAGAACTGTCCCCCCCTCAGGGCTGTCCCATCTCAGGGCTGTCCCCACCTCAAAGCTGTCCCCACCAGGACTGTCTCCCCCTCAGGGCTGTCCCCATCTCAGGGCTGTCCCCGTTTCAGAGCTGTCCCCACCTCAGAGCTGTCCCCGTTTCAGAGCTGTCCCCACTTCAGGGCTGTCCCCACCAGGGCTGTCCCCCCCTCAGGGCTGTCCCCCCATCAGAGCTGTCCCACCTCAGAGCTGTCCCACCTCAGAGCTGTCCCCACCTCAGAGCTGTCCCCACCCCAGAGCTGTCCCACCTCAGAGCTGTCCCCATTTCAGAGCTGTCCCCACCAGGGCTGTCCCCCCTCAGAGCTGTCCCCCCCTCAGAGCTGTCCCCATTTCAGGGCTGTCCCCCCTCAGGACTGTCCCCACCTCAGGACTGTCCCCACTTCAGGGCTGTCCCCACCAGGGCTGTCCCCACCTCAGAGCTGTCCCCACCCCAGAGCTGTCCCCACCTCAGAGCTGTCCCCATTTCAGAGCTGTCCCCACCAGGGCTGTCCCCCCTCAGAGCTGTCCCCACCCCAGAGCTGTCCCCACCTCAGGGCTGTCCCCATCTCAGGACTGTCCCCACTTCAGAGCTGTCCCACCTCAGGACTGTCCCTATCTCAGGGCTGTCCCACCCCAGGGCTGTCCCCAAGGAGCCTCTCAGGGGTCAGGGCTGATGGGGGAGCCTCTTTGGGGGTCTCAGCCCCTCAATTTCCCCCCCAGACCCCCGCAGCCCCGTGCTCAGCCTGGTGAGCTGCTTCTCTGGCGGGGTTTTCATGGGCACCTTCCTGCTGGACCTCCTGCCTGACTACCTGGGCAGCATCGCGGCGGCGCTGGAGGGGCTGCGCGTCACGGTGAGAGCCCGGGGGGCCACCGGGGGATGGCCCTGGCACTGGCACTGGCCCTGTCCCTGTCCCTGGCCCTGTCCCCACGGGTGTCCCCATCCCCGGGGTTGGGGTCAGCAGCTCTGGCTGGTGGGGATGGACAGTGGGGATGGACAGAGAGGGGGACAAGGACAGAGAATGGACAGAGAGGGGGACAAGGACAGAGAATGGACAGTGAGAGTGGGACAAGGACAGAGGATGGACAGTGCAAGGGGGACAGTGGGAAAGGGGCTGGTGGGACAGTGAGGATGGACAGTGCAGGGGGACAGGGACAGAGGATGGACAGTGCAGGGGGACAGTGGGAATGGAGTAGCTGGGACAATGAGGATGGACAGCGAGAGTGGGACAAGGACAGAGGATGGACAGTGCAGGGGGACAGTGGGAATGGAGTAGCTGGGACAGTGGGGATGGACAGAGAGTGGGACAAGGACAGAGGATGGACAGTGAGTAGGACAAGGACAGTGGGAATGGGGCTGCTGGGACAGTGGGGATGGACAGTGGGGATGGACAGTGGGGATGGACAGTGAGAGGGGGACAAGGACAGTGGGAATGGGGTGGCTGGGACAGTGGGGATGGACAGAGAGTGGGACAAGGATGGAGGATGGACAGTGCAGGGGGACAAGGACAGTGGATGGACAGTGGAGGGGGGACAGTGGGAATGGGGCTGGTGGGACAGTGGGGATGGACAGTGAGTAGGACAAGGACAGAGGATGGACAGTGAGAGTGGGACAAGGACAGTGGGAATGGGGTGCTGGGGTGAGGACATTGAGGATGGGGCAGGATGGAGGTGCTGGGACAGCGGAGAAGGGACAGTGGACACAGGGACAGTGGAGACAGGGACAGCAGAGAAAGGACAGCAGAGAAGGGACAGCAGAGAAGGGACAGCAGAGAAGGGACAGCGGACACAGGGACAGCAGAGAAAGGACAGCGGACACAGGGACAGCAGAGAAGGGACAGCAGAGAAGGGACAGCAGAGAAGGGACAGCAGACACAGGGACAGCAGAGAAAGGACAGCGGACACAGGGACAGCAGAGAAGGGACAGCGGACACAGGGACAGCAGAGAAAGGACAGCGAACACAGGGACAGCAGCGCCAGGCTGGTCCCAGTGGAGCAGCCAGCACAGTGACAACATCCCCGGAGCCGCCGGGAGCCCCGTGTGCCCCACATGACTCATGGAAAGATCCTCCCGCAGCTTCCCCTTCCCGCTGACCGCGTCCCCTTCCCGCAGCTGCAGTTCCCCCTACCGGAGTTCATCCTGGCCATGGGTTTCTTCCTGGTGCTGGTGCTGGAGCAGGTGACGCTGGCTCAGCGCGAGCTGGCCGAGCCCCCCGAGGAGTCACGGGCGCTGCTGCCCAACGGATCCATCCAGGCCGTGGCTCCCGGCGGCCCCGGCGGCTCGGTGGGCTCTCCGGTGCCCGGTGCCCCCGGGGCGCTGCGTGCCGGGGCGCTGGCGCTGGCGCTGGCGCTGCACGCGGTGCTGGAGGGGCTGGCGCTGGGGCTGCGCGAGGGCGACGCGGCCGCGCTGCGGGTGCTGCTGGCCCTGCTGCTGCACAAGGGCGCCGTGGCCTTCGGCCTCTCGCTGGAGCTGCTGCGGAGCCGCCTGCGCCCTCCGGCCGTGGCCTCATGCCTGGTGCTGCTGGCCCTCATGTCCCCGCTGGGTGTTGGGGTGGGGACGGTGCTGGCGGCGGGCGCGGGGCCGCGGCAGCGTCTGTGCCGGGCCGTGCTGGAGGGGCTGGCGGCCGGGACCTTCCTCTTCGTCACCTTCCTGGAGATTCTGCCCCAGGAGTTGGGGGTGCCCCGAAATCGCATCCCCAAAGTCATCCTGATCCTGGCCGGCTTCGCGCTGGTCAGCGCCATCCTCTTCGTCAAGGGATGAGATCCGGGATCCGTGTCCCCGGCCTTGGAAAATCCCGTGGAGTTCATGTACCCCCCTGCACCCCCTTTTCTCAAGTGCCAAAGTGCCTCTCCCACCTCTGTGCCTCAGTTTCCCTGTCTAAACCATCCTCTCCCTCAAGGGGAGACCATGCCTGGCCTGGGGTCCCCCGTTCTCGCTCCTGCACCCCCTTTTCCCAAGTGCCTCTCTCAGCGCTGTGCCTCAGTTTCCCTCAAGGGGAGACCACGCCTGGCCTGGGGTCCCCCATTCTCGCTCCTGAAATTCACATCCCGCCCTGCATCCCCTTTTCCCAAGTGCCAAAGTGCCTCTCCCACCTCTGTGCCTCAGTTTCCCTCAAGGGGAGACCATGCCTGGCCTGGGGTCCCCCATTCTTGCTCCTGCACCCCCTTTTCCCAAGTGCCTCTCTCAGCGCTGTGCCTCAGTTTCCCTCAAGGGGAGACCACGCCTGGCCTGGCCTGGGGTCCCCCATTCTCGCTCCTGCACCCCCTTTTCCCAAGTGCCAAAGTGCCTCAGTTTCCCCACCTGCACAAGGGATTGGTGCTGTGACCCCCCCTCAGGACCCCGGGAGGGGGTGAGTGGTCCCCCCCCCCCCATAACCACAAGTGCCCTTACGGACTCCCCCGGATTTGGGGGTGTTGGATGAAGCAAATAAAGGACTGAACCCTAAAAGTGCTGCCTCTGCCTGGGGAGGGTGGGGTGCGATTTGGGGTGGTTGTCATGGTGTCCCCTTCCCAGTCCCCCGGATATATGGGCTGGGGGAGTCTGGTTCGCCCTAATTTTGGGTGTGGGGGGGTTTCTGCTCGGTTCCCAGGCGTGGGGCGGGGGTGACCCTGCCGTACCCCCAAATCCGCCCCATTTCGGGCCCCTCCATCCTTGTTCCCCTCACAGCCGCAGACCACGTCCCTTCCCATGGCCACGCCCCTTCCCCGCCCCGCGCTCTCTCACCGCGCGGTGCTCTCTGGGACTCGTAGTCCTCACCGCCCTCACCGCTCAGTACCTCATAACCGGGCGCCTCCATTTCCCAGCACTCCCTGCGCAGCGCCCGCACAGACCTCTGGGAGTTGTAGTCCAGACACCCCGCACGCCCGGTTGTTGGCCCTGCCTGCTGAACTACAGCTCCCGGCGTGCCGCGCGCGGCGGCGGCGGCGGAGCGGCGGAGCGGGGAAGATGGCGGCGGCGGGCGCGGGGGCCGGGCCCGGGCCCGGCGCGGGACCCTCGGCCGGCGCCGGTGCGTCCAACCCGCGCAAGTTCAGCGAGAAGATCGCGCTGCAGAAGCAGCGGCAGGCGGAGGAGACCGCGGCCTTCGAGGAGGTCATGATGGAGATCTGCTCCACACGGGTGAGGACGGGCCGGATGCGCCGCGGGGCGCGGGGGGCCGGGGCGGAGGAGCCGTGAGGGGCTGGGGGGGACCGAGACTGAGCGGAGGGAGAGCCGGGGGGATCGTGAGGGGCTGAGGGAGGTGTTGAGGAGCTGGTGGGGGCCGTGATTTGGGGGGTCCTGAGGGGACGGCGGGGTGAGGGTGTGGGGGGGGCTGGAAAGGTCGTGAGGGGATGGGGGGGGCTGTGAGGAATTTGGGGAGGGGGTTAGAGGGGACTGGGGAGGCTGAGGAGATTTTGGGGGGAGTTTGAGGGGTCGAGGGGTGCTCCGAAGAATTTGGGTTGGGGATAGAAGGGTCCGGGGGGGCTCTGAAGGGTTTGGGGGGTGTTGGAGGATTTTGGGGAGGGGGTTCGAGGAGTCCGGGGGGGCTCCAGGGGGATCCCGGCGTGTCCCGCGTGCCGCCGCCGCTTCCAGGCTCAGCTCCCGGAATTGGGGTGGGAAAAGGATCCCTGATCCCTCGGATCCCACCCCGTGTCCCCTCCGCGGAGCTCCGGGCTCTGTCCCCGTCCCCGGGAACCCTCGGGGTCCTTCCCGGAGCCTTCGGCACCCGGCGGATGCTTCACCCCGGGAGATGCTCGGGCTGAGCTTGGAGGGAGCTGGGAAATGCAGAGATCCCGGGATGGGATCTGGGATAATTCCCGCTCGCAGCTCCGGGAAGGGCTGCTTAGAGCGATCTCAGGGTCCCGGGAAACCCGGGAATGCTCCGGATTCGCTTTCCCAGGGATAATTCCCGCTCGGCAGCCCCGGGAAGGGCTGCTCGGAGCGATCTCAGGGTCCCGGGAAACCCGGGAATGCTCCGGATTCGCTTTCCCAGGCATCGGGAGGAGCTGCTCAGGAATTGCCTCCGAAAACTTGGGGAATTTCGTGTCCGTGATCCCGGGGTTGGTGGAATTTGGTCTTTCCCAGTAAAACTGCAGGATGGAGGAGTGAGGATGCGGAGTGTAGGATCATGGAGAGGCTTTTCCAGGGAATGGGGGCAGCTCTGTCCCTGGGAGGATCCAGAGATATCCAGCAGAGCTTTAAAAACCTGGAATTTTAGGGCTGGAGAGCTCTGTGGGATCCGGGATCTGCGGGGATCCGGGATCTGGGATGTCACTGGAGGTGACAGGGACACCCTTGGAGAGTCTGGGAACGGGCTGGAGCTTTCCGTGCCTTCCTGGGGAGTTTGGGAATGGGGTGGAGCATCCCGGGGGGATTTGGGAATGGGCTGGAGCCTCCTCGGTGCTTCCATCCCCAGGGATTTTGGGAATGGGCCGGAGCCTCCTCGGTGCCTCCATCCCCAGGGATTTTGGGAATGGGCCGGAGCCTCCTCGGTGCCTCCATCCCCAGGGATTTTGGGAACGGGCCGGATCCTGGATTCTCTGCAGTGCTTCCATCCCCAGGGATTTTGGGAATCCCCAGGGATTTTGGGAATGGGCTGGTGGAGCCTCCTCAGTGCCTCCATCCCCAGGGATTTTGGGAATGGGCCGGATCCTCAGGGATTTTGGGAATGGGCCGGATCCTCCTCAGTGCTTCCATCCCCGGGGATTTTGGGAATGGGCCGGATTCTCCTCAGGGATTTTGGGAATGGGCCGGATCCTCTTCAGGGATTTTGGGAATGGGCTGGATCCTCCTCAGTGCTTCCATCCCCAGGGATTTTGGGAATCCCCAGGGATTTTGGGAATGGGCCGGATTCTCCGTGGTGTTTGCAGAGCAAACATTTGGTTAATGTGCAGCAGGGGCAGCGGGGCTGTCCTGAGCCCTGCCTGGAATCTGCTCCGGGAAATCATCCCTGATCCCTGCCTGGGATGGTTCCTTTGGGAATTCATCCCTGATCCCTCCCCGGGATGGTTCCTTTGGGAATTCATCCCTGATCCCTGCCTGGGATGGTTCCTCTGGGAATTCATCCCTGATCCCTGCCTGGGATGGTTCCTTTGGGAATTCATCCCTGATCCCTCCCTGGGATGGTTCCTTTGGGAATTCCTGATCCCTCCCCGGGATGGTTCCTTTGGGAATTCATCCCTGATCCCTCCCTGGGATGGTTCCTTTGGGAATTCATCCCTGATCCCTCCCTGGGATGGTTCCTCTGGGAATTCATCCCTGATCCCTGCCTGGGATGGTTCCTCTGGGAATTCATCCCTGATCCCTCCCTGGGATGGTTCCTTTGGGAATTCCTGATCCCTCCCCGGGATGGTTCCTTTGGGAATTCATCCCTGATCCCTCCCCGGGATGGTTCCTCCAGGAATTCATTCCTGATCCCTCCCTGGGATGGTTCCTTTGGGAATTCCTGATCCCTCCCTGGGATGGTTCCTTTGGGAATTCATCCCTGATCCCTCCCTGGGATGGTTCCTCCAGGAATTCATCCCTGATCCCTCCCTGGGATGGTTCCTTTGGGAATTCATCCCTGATCCCTCCCTGGGATGGTTCCTCCAGGAATTCATCCCTGATCCCTCCCTGGGATGGTTCCTTTGGGAATTCATTCCTGATCCCTCCCTGGGATGGTTCCTTTGGGAATTCATCCCTGATCCCTCCCTGGGATGGTTCCTCCAGGAATTCATCCCTGATCCCTCCCCGGGATGGTTCCTTTGGGAATTCATTCCTGATCCCTGCCTGGGATGGTTCCTCTGGGAATTCATCCCTGATCCCTCCCTGGGATGGTTCCTTTGGGAATTCCTGATCCCTCCCTGGGATGGTTCCTCCAGGAATTCCTGATCCCTCCCGGGATGGTTCCTCCAGGAATTCATCCCTGATCCCTCCCTGGGATGGTTCCTCCAGGAATTCCTGATCCCTCCCTGGGATGGTTCCTCTGGGAATTCATCCCTGATCCCTCCCCGGGATGGTTCCTCTGGGAATTCATCCCTGATCCCTCCCTGGGATGGTTCCTCCAGGAATCCATCCCTGATCCCTCCCTGGGATGGTTCCTCCAGGAATTCATCCCTGATCCCTCCCCGGGATGGTTCCTCCAGGAATTCATCCCTGATCCCTCCCTGGGATGGTTCCTTTGGGAATTCATCCCTGATCCCTGCCTGGGATGGTTCCTCCAGGAATCCATCCCTGATCCCTCCCCGGGATGGTTCCTCCAGGAATCCATCCCTGATCCCTCCCTGGGATGGTTCCTTTGGGAATTCATCCCTGATCCCTCCCTGGGATGGTTCCTCTGGGAATTCATCCCTGATCCCTCCCCGGGATGGTTCCTTTGGGAATTCATCCCTGATCCCTCCCTGGGATGGTTCCTCCAGGAATTCCTGATCCCTCCCTGGGATGGTTCCTCCAGGAATCCATCCCTGATCCCTCCCTGGGATGGTTCCTTTGGGAATTCATCCCTGATCCCTCCCTGGGATGGTTCCTCCAGGAATTCCTGATCCCTCCCCGGGATGGTTCCTCTGGGAATTCCTGATCCCTCCCCGGGATGGTTCCTCCAGGAATCCTTCCCTGATCCCTCCCTGGGATGGTCCCTCCGGGATCTCCTCCCCCCGTGTGGGATCCCCAGCCCCCCAAGCTTTGCCCCGTGGTTCCTGGAGTTTTTCCTGGCTGTTTCCCTGCTCCTGCGGGGATCCTGGCTCGGAGCTCCCAGTGTGATCCCAAGACTTTAAGCCCCAGCGCAGCTCTGGGCTCTAATCCCTCCAGCTGCTGCCTAAATCTCTTGGATTTTGGCTTGTTTTCCTTGGTTTTCCCTCTGGAGCTGCATTTCTGTGCTTTTACACTCAGGAATTTGGTGTTTTCCCGTTTCTCAGCTGATTTTTGGGCTTCTGCTCCTTTTTCCCTGGGATTTCTCCAGGTGCTGAGGAGCAGCAGCTCCGAAGGGAGAAGGGATTTGAGGGTTGGGATCAGGGAAATGTTCCCTTCCCATGGATTTGGGAATCTTTTCCTCCCATGGATTTGGGAATCTTTTCCTCCTCATGGATTTGGGAATCTTTTCCTTCCCATGGAGTTGGGAATCTTTTCCTCCCTGTGCGTTTGATCAGGGAAATTCTCTCTCCCTTGGATTTGGGAATCTTTTCCTTCCATGGATTTGGGAATCTTTTCCTCCCTGTGAGTTTGAGATCAGGGAAATGCTCCTTCCATGGATTTGGGAATCTTTTCCTCCCATGGATTTGGGAATCTTTTCCTCCCCGTGGATTTGGGACTCTTTTCCTCCCCCTGGGTTCGATCAGGGGACTCTGCCCTGTCAGGGTGGGGGATTTGCTGTCCCCTGGTGCTGGGGCCGTTCCCTTTTCCCCCTTTTCCCCGGAGTTTCCCTGGCTCCCCTTATCTCCCCCTCTGCTTTGCTGTGACTCCTTCCCCCGGCCTTGAGTCCCTGGAATCTCCGTGCTGGCCTTGGTGTGGATGAGGGGCCTGCTGGAAAATCCCTGTGGATCTGTGGGGATGGGCCGGCCCTGGAGCCTGTGAGGGGCACTTTGGGGCCCCCCTGACCTGTCCCCCCCTGTGTCCCACAGAACGATGGGGAAGGGGAGCCTGGGTGTCCCAGGGGACTCTGAGGGACACCCCAGTGTCCCCCTGACCTGTCCCCCCTGTGTCCCCCCAGAATGATGGGGGAGGAGAGCCCATAATAATAATAATAATAATAATAATAACAATAGTAGTAGTAATAATAATAATCCGCTCCTGTGTCCCAGGGGGCTGTGAGGGGCAGTTTGGGGGACACCCCAGTGCCCCCCTGACGTGTCCCACAGAATGATGGGGAAGGGGAGCCTGGGTGTCCCAGGGGCTGTGAGGGGCAGTTTGGGGCCCCCCTGACCTGTCCCCCCCCGTGTCCCCCCAGAACGATGGGGATGGGGAACCTGGGTGTCCCAGGGGCTGTGAGGGGCACTTTGGGGGACACCCAGTGCCCCCCTGACCTGTCCCCCCTGTGTCCCACAGAACAATGGGGATGGGGAACCTGGGTGTCCCAGGGGCTGTGAGGGGCACTTTGGGGGACACCCCAGTGCCCCCTGACCTGTCCCCCCTGTGTCCCACAGAACAATGGGGATGGGGAGCCTGGGTGTCCCAGGGGCTGTGAGGGGCACTTTGGGGGACACCCAGTGCCCCCCTGACCTGTCCCCCCCGTGTGTCCCCCAGAATGACGGGGAAGGGGAGCCTGGGTGTCCCAGGGGCTGTGAGGGGCACTTTGGGGGACACCCCAGTGCCCCCCTGACCTGTCCCCCCGTGTCCCCCCAGAACAACAGGGAAGGGCAGCCTGGGTGTCCCAGGGGCTGTGAGGGGCACTTTGGGGGACACCCAGTGCCCCCCTGACCTGTCCCCCCGTGTCCCCCCAGCTGCAGGCACAGAAGCTGCGCTTGGCCCACAGCCGGGGGCCCTTCTACAGCGGCTCCCTGCCCAACGTCAACCAGATCGGCACCGGCGTTCCCGAGTTCCAGGTGACTCCAGGGGGGACAGGGAATGTTCCCAAATCCCTTCACTCATTCCCACTCCTGGGGCTCGGGGGGGAGCTGGTGATGAACCCCCTTTCCTGGGTGGGAGAATCCCCATCCCCTGTCCTGAGCCACTTTCCCAGGTGGAATAATCCCCTCCTGTGTCCCAAACCCTTTCCTGGGTGGAAAAATCCCCATCCCCGATCCCAAACCCTTTCCTGGGTGGGATTACCCATCCCCTATCCCAAACCCCTTTCCTGGGTGGGATTACCCCATTCCCTGTGTCCCAAACCCCTTTCCTGGGTGGAGTAATCCCCATCCCCGATCCCAAACCCTTTCCTGGGTGGGATTACCCATTCCCTGTCCCAGGTGGGATTACCCCATCCCCTATCCCAAACCCCTTTCCCAGGTGGGATTACCCCTGTCCCAAACCCCTTTCCCAGGTGGGATTACCCCAAACCCCTTTCCTGGGTGGGATTACCCCAAACCCCTATCCCAGGTGGGATTACCTGTTCCCTATCCCAAACCCCTTTTCCAGGTGTCATTACCTGTTCCCATGTCCCAAACCCCTTTCCCAGCTGGGATTACCCCTATCCCAAACCCCTATCCCAGGTGTCATTACCCATCCCTTACCCCAAACCCCTTTCCCAGCTGACATTACCCGTTCCCTACCCCAAACCCCTTTCCCAGCTGGGATTACCCCTGTCCCAAACCCCTTTCCCAGGTGTCATTACCCATCCCGTACCCCAAACCCCTTTCCCAGCTGACATTACCCAACCCCATACCCCAAACCCCTTTCCCAGCTGACATTACCCGTTCCCTGTCCCAAACCCCTTTCCCAGCTGGGATTACCCCAAATCCCCTGTCCCAAACCCCTTTCCCAGCTGACATTACCCGTTCCCTGTCCCAAACCCCTTTCCCAGCTGACATTACCCCAAATCCCCTGTCCCAAACCCCTTTCCCAGCTGGGATTACCCCAAATCCCCTACCCCAAACCCCTTTCCCAGCTGACATTACCCGTTCCCTATCCCAAACCCCTTTCCCAGCTGGGATTACCCCAAATCCCCTATCCCAAACCCCTTTCCCAGCTGACATTACCCGTTCCCTCTCCCCTCAGGGTCCGTCACCGCTGGATTCCACGCGGAGCACGCGGCACCACGGCCTGGTGGAGCGGGTGCAGAGGGACCCACGGCGGATGGTGTCACCCCTGCGCCGCTACGTCCGGCAGATATCCTTTGTCACGTGTGTCCTGTGTCCCCTTACAGACATCCCATCCTTTGTCACGTGTGTCCTGTGTCCCCTTACAGATATCCCATGTCCCATCCTTTGTCACGTGTGTCCTGTGTCCCCCTCGGATGTCCCGTGTCCCGTGTCCTGTGTCCCCTTAGCAGATATCCTTTGTCACATGTGTCCTGTGTCCCCTTACAGATATCCCGTGTCCTGTGTCCCCTTACAGACATCCCATGTCTCATCCTTTGTCACATGTGTCCCCTTGGGTGTCCCATGTCCCGCTTGCCAGATATCCCTTGTCCTGTGTCCCCCTCGGGTGTCCCGTGTCCCATATCCCCTTACAGATATCCCATGTCCCTCTGTCCCTCTGTCCCTTTGTCCCTCTGTCCCTCTGTCCCTCTGTCCCTTTGTCCCTCTGTCCCTCTGTCCCTCTGTCCCTCTGTCCCTCTGTCCCTTTGTCTCTCTGTCCCTTTGTCCCTCTGTCCCTCTGTCCCTTTGTCCCTCTGTCCCTCTGTCCCTCTGTCCCTCTGTCCCTCTGTCCCTTTGTCCCTCTGTCCCTCTGTCCCTCTGTCCCTCTGTCCCTTTGTCTCTCTGTCCCTTTGTCCCTCTGTCCCTCTGTCCCTTTGTCCCTCTGTCCCTCTGTCCCTCTGTCCCTTTGTCCCTTTGTCCCTTATTCCTTTGTCCCTCTGTCCCTCTGTCCCTCTGTCCCTCTGTCCCTCTGTCCCTTTGTCCCTTATCCCTTTGTCCCTTTGTCCCTCTGTCCCTCTGTCCCTCTGTCCCTCTGTCCCTCTGTCCCTTTGTCCCTTGTCCCTTTGTCCCTTTGTCCCTTATTCCTTTGTCCCTCTGTCCCTCTGTCCCTCTGTCCCTTGTCCCTCTGTCCCTCTGTCCCTCTGTCCCTCTGTCCCTTGTCCCTCTGTCCCTCTGTCCCTTTGTCCCTTGTCCCTTTGTCCCTTGTCCCTCTGTCCCTTGTCCCTCTGTCCCTCTGTCCCTCTGTCCCTCTGTCCCTTGTCCCTCTGTCCCTCTGTCCCTCTGTCCCTCTGTCCCTTGTCCCTCTGTCCCTCTGTCCCGTGTCCCCCACGCCCTCCTGGCTCTCCCACCCTTCCCCTCCCCTGGGATTTGGGATCCCCCCGCTCTCAGTGTGACCCTTGACGTGCCCCCCACATCGACAGCTCTCCCTACGGACCCACGTACCTGTCACCTCCCCCTGAGCCCAGCTGGAGGAGGTAATTCCATGTTTTCCCTGGATCCTGGGTGCCCGTTCCCATCCTGGGGGTTTGGGAGTGGGAACTGGGACGGGGCAGGGGGAAACTCCCACCCCTCAGGTTCTGGGATTGTCCCACAAATTTGGGGTTTGAGTGGGAATTTCATCCAATTGTCCCACAAAATTGGGGTTTGAGCAGGAATTCCATCCAGAGGAGGGATCTGGCTGAGGGGAATCCCCTGGGACAGGGACAGGGGAAGCTTCCACCCCTCAGGTTCTGGGATTGTCCCACAAATTTGGGGTTTGAGCAGGAATTCCATCCAGAGGAGGGATCTGGCTGAGGGGAATCCCCTGGGACAGGGACAGGGGAAGCTTCCACCCCTCAGGTTCTGGGATTGTCGCACAGATTTGGGGTTTGAGTGGGAATTTCATCCAATTGTCCCACAAATTTGGGGTTTGAGCAGGAATTCCATCCAGAGGAGAGATCTGGGTGAGGGAATCCCCAGGGACAGGGACAGGTGACAAATCCAAGCTCAGCTCCATCCCTGCAGTGTCTCTGTCCCAGTGTGGGCTGTGACATCCGTGTCCCTGTCCCCATCCCTTCTCCCTGCTGTTCCCGTGGCAGGGAATGGGATCGTGGATCCCTGAGGGCTGTCCTGCCTCCCCCAGGGCTCCTTGTCCCTGATCCCACTTTCACTTCCACAGGACCATGCCCTGGAGCAATTTCCCCATGGAGAAAGGACATTTATTCCGGCTGCCCTCAGCTCTCAACAGGTACAGGATTGTTGGATTCCCTTTTCTCCGTGTGCCCAGCCAGGCTCCAGCCCTTCCTGGGGACCCCTGGAGTGGCCCTGGGGACCTCTGGAATGGCCTTGGGACCCCTGGAGTGGCCCTGGGACCCCTGGAATGGCCTTGGGACCCCTGGAGGGGCCCTGGGACCCCTGGAATGGCCTTGGGACCCCCCTGGGAGGAGGTGGCCCTGGGGTCCCCTGGAGTGGCCCTGGACCCCCCTGGAGACCCCTGGAGTGGCCCTGGGACCCCCGGGGAGGAGGTGGCCCTGGAGACCCCCCTTTGTCCCCTCAGGGGGGTCCCGGGGGGTCCCATTGTCCTCCCAGCATGGGAGGTGGCAGAGCAGATGGGAGGGGGGACAGGGAGAGGGACCCCCGTGGGGAGGGGGTGCAGGGGGCTGGGTTGGGGGGCTCTCAGTGGGCTGGGGGGCTCTCAGTGGGGTTGGGGGGCTCTCAGGGGGTTGGGGCGCTCTCAGTGGGGTTGGGGGGCTGTCAGTGGGGTTGGGGGGCTGTCAGTGGGGCGGGGGGCTCAGGGGGCTGGGTTGGGGGGCTCTCAGTGGGGTTGGGGGGCTGTCAGTGGGGCGGGGGGCTCAGGGGGCTGGGTTGGGGGGCTCTCAGTGGGTTGGGGGGCTCTCAGTGGGGCAGGGGGCTCTCAGTGGGTCGGGGGGCTCTCAGTGGGGTTGGGGGGCTCTCAGTGGGGTCGGGGGGCTCTCAGTGGGGTTGGGGGCTCTCAGTGGGTCGGGGGGCTCTCAGTGGGTTGGGGGCTCTCAGTGGGGCAGGGGGCTCTCAGTGGGGCGGGGGGCTCAGGGGGCTGAGTTGGGGGGCTCAGGGGGCTGGGTCGGGGGGCTCTCAGTGGGGCGGGGGGCTCTCAGTGGGGCGGGGCCGGGGCTGGGCCCGGCTCCAGGCTGTTCCCCCCCCAGGACGAATTCCGACTCGGCGCTGCACACCAGTGTGATGAACCCCGCCCCCCAGGACCCCTACCTGGGCCCCTCCCAGGCCGGGCCCCCCCGGGCCGCCGGGCCGGTGAGCTCCCCCCACACCCACCCTGCACCCTTGGGTGCTCTGGGGAGGGGTCCCAGGGCAGCCCCCTCCCCTCTGTGCTCCCCTGACCCTCCTGTGCCCCCACAGGGTTCCTGGATGGGGACTCGGACAGCAAAGGTGAGGCCGGAACCCAGATGTGACCCCGGCTCCTCGGGGGGGTCTGGTGTCCCCCCTGACCCACACTGAGCCCCCTGACCCCCCTGTACCCCCCTGAGCCCCACTGACCCCCCCGACCCCCACTGACCCTTCCTGACTCCCACTGACCCCCCCTGACCCCCACTGAGCCCCCCTGACCCCCCGACCCACTGACCCCCCTGAGCCCCACTGACCCCCTGACCCCCCTGTCCCCCCGACCCACACTGACCCCCCTGAGCCCCACTGACCCCCCGACCCCCACTGACCCTTCCTGACTCCCACTGACCCCCCCGTCCCCCCTGACCCCCGTGACCCCCCTGTACCCCCCCTGACCCACACTGACCCACACTGATCCCACTGACCCCCTGACCCCCTGACCCCCCTGACCCACACTGATCCCACTGACCCCCTGACCCCCACTGACCCCACTGACCCACACTGATCCCACTGACCCCCTGAATCCCCCTGACCCCCACTGACCCCCACTGACCCACACTGATCCCACTGACCCCCTGAATCCCCCTGACCCCCTGACCACACTCACCCACACTGATCCCACTGACCCCCTGACCCCCACTGACCCCACTGACCCACACTGATCCCACTGACCCCCTGAATCCCCCTGACCCCCACTGACCCCCACTGACCCCACTGACGCCACTGACCCAAACTGACCCCCCCTGAGCCCCCCTGTCCCCCCCTGACCCACACTGACCCCACTGACCCCCCTGAGCCCCCCTGAGCCCCACTGACCCCCCTGAGCCCCCCTGACCCCCACTGACTCCCCCTGAGCCCCCCTGTCCCCCCCGACCCACACTGACCCACACTGATCCCACTGACCCCACTGACCCCCTGACCCCCCGACCCCACTGACCCCACTGACCCCCACTGACCCCCCATCTCCCCCTGACCCCATGTCCCCACTGACCCCCCTGACCCATGTGACCCCCCCTGACCCCCCACTGACCCCCCTGAGCCCCACTGATCCCACTGACCCCCTGACCCCCACTGACCCCCACTGACCCCCATGTCCCCCACTGACCCCCTGACCCCCCTTTCCCCCACTGACCCCTCCTGACCCCCCATGTCCCCCACTGACCCCCCCTGACTCCCCTGACCCCCTGTCCCCACTGACCCCCTGACCCCCGTGACCCCCCTGTACCCCCCTGTACCCCCCTGTCCCCCCCTGACCCCCCGACCCCACTGACCCCCCCTTTCCCCCCCTGTCCCCCCACTGACCCCACTGACCCCCGTGACCCCCCCTGTACCCTGCCTGTACCCCCCTGTCCCCCACTGACCCCACTGACCCCACTGACCCCCCTTGACCCCCCTTTCATCCCCTGTCCCCCACTGACCCCACTGACCCCCCTTGACCCCCCTTTCGTCCCCTGACCCCCCCTGAGCTCCCCTGACCCCCCTGTACCTCCCTGACCCCCACTGACCCCCCCTGACCCCACTGACCCCCACTGACCCCCCTGTCCCTTCCCAGTGTTCCTTTTCCAAGTGCCTCCCATTGAAGAGACCTTTGATGACACCAAGCACTCGCTGAAGCCCTGGGACACCAAGAAGGTGATTGGGGGTGTCCCCCCGTGTCCCCCCCATTTCTGTCCCCCACCCCCGTGTCCCAGCCCGGCCTCATTGGTGCCCTTTGGTCCCACAGCTCTCGTCCTCCTCGGCCCGGCCGCGCTCCTGCGAGGTGCCGGGAATCCAGTGAGTGCTGGGAGGGACTGGGGGGTCCCAGTGAGTGCTGGGAGGGACTGGGAGGGACTGGGGGGAATCCCAGTGAGTGCTGGGAGGGACTGGGGGGGTCCCAGTGAGTGCTGGAATGGGCTGGGAGGGACTGGGAGGGGCTGGGGGTCCCAGTGAGTGCTGGGAGGGACTGGGAGGGACTGGGGGGATCCCAGTGAGGGGCTGGGTTAGGAAGGGGTTGCTGGGGAGGGGGATGTTTGGAAGCAGGTGGGTACTGGGCAGGGGACACTGGGGGACACTGGGACACTGAGGGACACTGGGGGACATTGGGGGACACTGGGGACAGACTGGGGACACTGGGGACACTGAGGGACACTGGGACACTGGGGGACATTGGGGGACACTGAGAGACACTGGGGGACACTGGGGGACACTGGGGGACACTGAGAGACACTGAGGGACACTGGGGGACACTGGGGGACACTGGGGGACACCGGGGGACACTGAGAGACACTGGGGGACACTGGGGGACACTGGGGGACACTGAGAGACACTGAGGGACACTGGGGGACACCGGGGGACACTGAGGGACACTGGGGGACACTGGGGGACACCGGGGGACACTGAGGGACACCGGGGGACACTGAGGGACACTGAGGGACACTGGGGGACACTGGGGGACACTGAGAGACACTGAGGGACACCGGGGGACACTGAGAGACACTGAGGGACACCGGGGGACATTGGGGGACACTGGGGGACACTGCAGGGGGAGGCAGCCCCGTTCCCACCCCAATCCTGTCTCTCTCTCTCTCCCCCCTCCCCAGCATTTTCCCCTCCCCGGATCAACCTGCCAACGTGCCCCTCATGCCCTCGGCCCTCAACACGGGGGGGTCCCTGCCCGACCTGACCACGCTGCACTTCCCATCCCCCCTGCCCACCCCCCTGGACCCCGAGGAGGCCCCGTACCCCCCCTGAGCGGGGGCAGCAGCACCTCCAACCTGGCCACCACCATGACCCACCTGGGCATCAGCGGCGGCGGGAGCAACGTGGGGCTGGGCTACGACCCCCCAGGTGAGCCGGGACCCCTCCCTGAGCTGGGGCACCCCCAGAGCACCCCCAGGACACAGGGAGGTTCCAGCTGTGTCCCACAAAGGTGGGGATGAACTGGGGGGGGGACACAGGTGAGCTGGGACCCCTCCCTGAGCTGGGGGCACCCCCAGAGCACCCCCAGGACACAGGGAGCCTCCAGCTGTGTCCAGGAAAGATGGGGATGAACTGGGGGGACACAGAGACACCCCCAGGCTGGGGGACACAGGGAGGCTCCAGCTGTGTCCCACAAAGGTGGGGATGAATTGGGGGGACACAGAGACACCCCCAGGTGAGCTGGGACCCCTCCCTGAACTGGGGGAACACCCAGAGCACCCCCAGGCTGGGGGACAAAGCCACAAAGATGGGGACAAATTGTGGGGGGACACAAAGACCCCCCCAGGTGAGCCAGGACCCCTTCCTGCCCCGGGGGCACACCCAGAGCACCCCCAGGCTGGGAACCCCTCTGGGGGACACAGGGAGGCTCCATCTGTGTCCCACAAAGATGGGGACAAACTGGGGGGACACAGAGACACCCCCAGATGAGCTGGGACCCCTCCCTGAGCTGGGGCACCCCCAGAGCACCCCCAGGACACAGGGAGGCTCCAGCTGTGTCCCACAAAGGTGGGGACAAACTGGGGGGACACAAAGACCCCCCCCAGATGCTGCCCTGGGTGCAGCAGTCAGCAGCTCCAGTCTGGAATGGAGCTTTGGTGGTTTGGGAATGGGATCTGACGGATTTGGGGGTGCTGTGGGTGTGTGGGGGGCAGCCCAGCTCCCGCCCTGTTCCCCTCCTGCTCTGTGGGGTCCCTGGGGGGGCCTGGCTCTCACTCCACGGGCTCTGGGCGGTGCCCACCTCCCACCCAGTGCCCCCCACGCCGCTGTCCCCCTGCCCGGGGTGTGTGTGTGTCCATCTCTGTGTCCGTCTCCATCGTTTCGGTGGCTCCGTGTCCCCCGTCCATCCCCCGGGAGCCCCTCCCGGAGCCATCCCGGGGGCTCGGGGCTGTTCCGGGGATAACGGCGCTCTCTGTTTTTGTCCCCACAGGACTCCCCTCACCTCTGCAGAGCTCCCTGAGTAACCCATCCCTGCAATCCTCCCTGAGCAATCCCAACCTCCAGGCCTCCCTTCGCAGCCCCTCGCTCCAGGCTTCCCTCAGCAACCCCTCGCTCCAATCCTCCCACAGCAGCTCCTCCATCCCCTCCTCCCTGTCCAACCAGTCCCTGCCTTCCTCCCTGTCCTCCTCGCTCTCCAACCCCTCGCTGCCCACGTCCCCCCGGAGCCAGCCGCTCCAGTCCTCCCCCAGCAACCCCAGCCTGCCCTCGGGGCTGGGAGGCTCCTTCGCGGCCACCTCGCCGCGCCGCCGGGTCCCGCTCAGCCCCCTGTCCCTGCCCGTGGCCGGCGACTGCAGACGGCAGCACCCCAAACAGTTCTCACCAACAATGTCACCCACATTGTCCTCCATCACCCAGGTACGCATCGTCCCCACGCTCCAGCGCCGCCGCCTCCTCCTCCTCGGCCTCTTCCTCCTTTCCCTTTCCTCCTCCTCCTCCCCTTCCTCCTGCTCCTCTTCCACTTCTTTGTCCTCCTCCTCCTCCTCGGCCTCTTCCTCCTTTCCCTTTCCTCCTCCTCCTCCTCCCCTTCCTCCTGCTCCTCTTCCACTTCCTTCTTTTCGTCCTCCTCCTCGGCCTCTTCCTCCTTTCCCTTTTCTCCTCCTCCTCCTCCCCTTCCTCCTGCTCCTCTTCCACTTCTTTGTCCTCCTCCTCCTCGGCCTCTTCCTCCTTTCCCTTTTCTCCTCCTCCTCCTCCCCTTCCTCCTGCTCCTTTTCCTCTTCTTTGTCCTTCTCCTCTTCCTCGGCCTCTTCCTCGTGCCCCTTCTCTTCCTCGTCCTTTTCCTCCTTTCCCCTTCCTTCTCCTCCTCCTCCTCCTCGTCCCCTTCCTTCTCCTTCTCCTCTTCCTCGGCCTCTTCCTCCTTTCCCTTTTCTCCTTCTCCTCTTCCTCGGCCTCTTCCTCCTTTCCCTTTTCTCCTCCTCCTCCTCCCCTTCCTCCTGCTCCTCTTCCTCTTCCTCGTCCCCCTCCTCTTCCTCGGCCTCTTCCTCAGCCTTTTCCTCCTTTTCCCTTTCCTCCTCCTCCTCCCCTTCCTCCTGCTTCTCTCCCATTTCCTTCTCCTCCTCCTCTTCCTTGTCCCCTTCTCTTCCTCATCCTTTTCCTCCTTTCCTCTTCCTTCTACTCCTCCTCCTTGTCCCCTTCCTCATGCTCCTCTTCCTCTTCCTCATCCTTTTCCTCCTTTCCCCTTCTTTCCCCTTCCTCCTGCTCCTCTTCCACTTCCTTCTCCTCCTCCTCCTCCTCGTCCCCTTCCTCCTGCTCCTCTTCCACTTCCTCGTCCCCCTTCTCTTCCTCGTCCTTTTCTTCCTTTCCCCTTCCTCCTCATCCTCCTCCTCCTTGTCCCCTTTCCTCCTCCTCCTCTTCCCCATCTTCCTCCTTCCCATCCTTCTTGTGTTCCTGCTCTTTGTCTTCTTTTTCTTCCTTTTCTTTCTCCTCTCCCCTATCCTTGTCCTCCTTGTCCTTGTCTTGGACCTTTTTTTTCTCTTCCTCGTCCTCATCCTCCTCTTCCTCGTTCTCATCTTCCTCCTCCTCCTCCTCCTCTTTGTCCTGCCTGTCCTCATCCTCCTCCTCCTCTTTCCCTCCTCCTCCTCCCGTTCATTTCTCGTTCGTTTCCATCCTCATCTCACCCACACCCCAGGGCCCCCCCTCGCCCCCGCCCCCCTTCCCATGCCCAGGGCCTTTGGGGGGACCCCCGTGTCCCTTCCCGGCCCCCCATCCCCTCCGAGGGGACCCCGGCCCACGCTGGGCCTGGGCACAGCCATGGCCGAGCTCAGGGGTCTCAGTGGTGGCTGAATTTGGGGGTTTCAGTGGCCGAGTTTGGGGTCTCAGTGGCCGAGTTTGGGGGTCTCAGTGGCCGAGTTTGGGGGTTTCAGTGGCCGAGTTTGGGGGTCTCATTGGCTGAGTTTGGGGATCTCTGTGGCTGAGTTTGGGGGGTCTCAATGGCCGAGTTTGGGGTCTCAATGGCCGAGTTTGGGGGTCTCATTGGCTGAGTTTGGGGGTCTCAATGGCCGAGTTTGGGGGTCTCAGTGGCCGAGTTTGGGGTCTCAGTGGCTGAGTTTGGGGGGTCTCAGTGGCCGAGTTTGGGGGTCTCAATGGCCGAGCTCGGGGGTCTCAGTGGCTGAGTTTGGTGGGTCTCAGTGGCCGAGTTTGGGGTCTCAATGGCCGAGTTTGGGGGTTTCAGTGGCCGAGTTTGGGGTCTCAGTGCCCGAGCTCGGGGGTCTCAATGGCCAAGTTTGGGGTCTCAGTGGCCGAGTTTGGGGATCTCATTGGCCGAGTTTGGGGGTCTCAATGGCCGAGTTTGGGGGTCTCAGTGGCCGAGTTTGGGGGTCTCAGTGGCCGAGTTTGGGGGTCTCAATGGCCGAGTTTGGGGGTCTCAGTGGCCGAGTTTGGGGGTCTCAGTGGCCGAGCTCGGGGGTCTCAGTGGCCGAGTTTGGGGGTCTCAATGGCCGAGTTTGGGGGTCTCAGTGGCCGAGTTTGGGGGTCTCAGTGGCCGAGTTTGGTGGGTCTCAGTGGCCGAGTTTGGGGTCTCAGTGGCCAAGTTCAGAGGTCTCAGTGGCCAAGCTCGGGGGTCTCAGGGATGGCTGCCGGTTCCGGGGGGGCTGTGGGAGCCCCCACCCTTGGGGGCCCCTCGCTGACCCCCCCTGTCCCCGCTGTCTCCTCAGGGCGTCCCCCTGGACACCACCAAGCTGCCGGCGGAGCAGCGGCTGCCCCCGTACCCCTACGGGCAGCCGGGGGTGCTGCTGGGCTCCCAGCCCCCCCCGAGGGCCCCCGCGCCCCCCAGGACCCCCTACAACCCCCCCTACACCCCCGGCAGCGCCATGGGGCAGCAGCCCCTGGCACAGCCCCACGGAGACTTCGGCCTGGGCAGCGTGAGTGGGGGGCACGGGGAACCTGGGGGGGGCACGGGGACACTGTGGGGGGGACATGGGGACCCTATGGGGGGCACGGGGACTGGGGGGGCATTGGGACCCCTTTTGGGGGGTACACAGGGACACTGGGGGGGATATGGGGACCCCTCTGGGGGGGACATAGGGACCCCTGTGGGGGGACATGGGGACCCTGGGGGGGCATGGGGACATTGGGACCCTATGGGGGGGACATAGGGACCCCTGTGGGGGGCACGGGGAACCTGGGGACATTGGGACCCTATGGGGGGGACACGGGGACCCTATGGGGGGATATGGGGATGGGGACCCCTCTGGGGGGGACACGGGGGGACACGGGGACCCCTATGGGGGGACATGGGGACCCCATGGGGGGGACCCAGGGACACGAATCCCTATGGGGGGGACACGGGGACAGAGACCCCTATGGGGGGACACGGGGACCCCTCTGGGGGGACACAGGGACAGGAATCCCTATGGGGGGGACACGGGGACAGCTCTGGGGGACACGGGGACATTGGGACCCCTCTGAGGGGACACGGGGACATTGGGACCCCTCTGGGGGGGTCACCAGGGCAGAGGTGGGGACAGGGGAGCCTCCCTGGGGGTCTCTCCTGACGTGTCCCCCCCCCCACAGCTGGAGCAGTTCGGGATCGGGGAGAGCCCCCCCGGGAACAGCGGGGGGTTCCCCGAGGAGTTGGGGGCCCTGAGTTACCCCCCAAGCGAGGGGGGCTACGACCCCCCGGCCTGAACCGCCCAAACCTGAGCAACTGCAGCCGCCACGGCCCCATCCCCAACATCATCTTCACAGGTGGGGGGCACGGGGGGGCCTGGGGGGTCCTGGGGCACGGGGGGTCATGGGGGCGTCCTGGGGGGGTCCTGGGGGCATCCTGGGGGGGTCCTGGGGGGCCATGGGGGGGCACGGGGTGTCCTGGGGATCCTGGGGGCATGGGGGGTCCTGGGGGGACAGCCCAAACACGGCCCCATCCCAACATCATCTTCACAGGTGGGGGGCACGGGAGGGGCCTGGGGGGGTCCTGGGGGACATGGGGGGTCAGAGGGGGTCCTGGGGGGTCACAGGGGGTCTGTGGGGTCATGGGGGGGTCTCTGGGGTGGGACAGGTGGGGGGTGGGCTGGGGGCTCTTTGGGGTGGGCTGGGGGCTCTTTGGGGGTCCGGGCTGTCACAGGAGCTGGGGTGGTGCCACGGGGGTCCCTGGGGTGTCACAGGGGGTCTGTGGGGTGGCACAGGTGGGTGGGTGGGCTGGGGGCTCTGTGGGGTGGGCTGGAGGCTCTTTGGGGGTCCCTGGGGTGTCACAGGAGCTGGGGTGGTGCCACGGGGGTCGCTGGGGTGTCACAGGGGGTCCCTAGGGTGTCACAAGGGGTCACAGGGTGGCACAGGGGGGTGGGCCGGGGTCTCTTTGGGGGTCCGGGCTGTCACAGGAGCTGGGGTGGTACCACGGGGGTCCCTGGGGTGTTTCCCCGGGGATTTGGGGCAGGGCTGGGGTCTCTCCCGGGGCCGTACTGACCCCCATACCCCCCCCACCCCACCCCACAGGCGATTCCCCCCCCGGGCTGTCCAAGGAGATCGCGACGGCGCTGGCGGGGGTCCCGGGCTTCGAGGTGGAGGGGGGGTCCCTGGGCGGGCTGGGGGCGCTGGAGGAGGAGCTGCGCATCGAGCCGCTGACGCTGGACGGGCTGAGCATGCTCAGCGACCCCTGCGCGCTGCTCACCGACCCCGCCGTGGAGGATTCCTTCCGTTCCGACCGCCTGCAGTGAGCCCGGGGGGGCCCCGGGGCCGCGACCCCCCCGCCCTGCCCGGCCCCCGGCCCCGCCGCCCGCTGCGCTCCCGCTGAACCGCCGGGAAAACCTCGGGAATACCCGGGAAAAACGGGCACGGGTGCTCCAAACCCGGCTGGGGGGGGCTGCGATTGTCCCCAACGACCCCGGGGGGGTTCCGGGGCCGTGACCCCCCCGCCCTGCCCGCCCCCGGCCCCGCTGAACCGCCGGGAAAGCCTCGGGAAAAACTCGGGAAAAACGGGCACGGGTGCCCCAAACCCGGCTGGAGGGGGCTGCGATTGTCCCCAGCGACCCCCGGGGGGGTCCCAGCACCGCGACCCCCCCCAGTTTTCCCCCCCAGACCCCCGCGGTCGCTTTTGTCCCGGGAAATCCTTGGGAAAAGTGGGCGGGGGGCGCCGGCCCCGCGGACCCTCCAAAGCTGTCAAGGGTTCCCACCAACTCCGGGGGGGCCCCGCCGCGCCCCCCCCCTCAATTCCCACCCCGGGAATGTGGGGAGGGGGCTCCAGCCGAGCCTGGGGGGGTCCCCAGCACCACGAGCCCCCCCAGTTCCCCCCACCGGGCCCTGTCCCCCCCAAGAAAAACCCGGGGTCACCTCGGAGCCGGGAAAATCGGGGAGGGGGAGAGAGAATCTCGGGCCCCCCCCCCAAACAAACCTGGGGGGTTCCACCCAGCGCCCCCTCCCCAAATTCCCACCCCCAGGAAAATCGGGGAGGGGGAGAGAGAATCTCGGCCCCCCCCCCCAAACAAACCTGGGGGGTTCCACCCAGTGCCCCCTCCCCAAATTCCCACCCCCAGGAAAATCGGGGAGGGGGAGACCCAATCTCGGCCCCCCCCAAAACAAACCTGGGGGGTTCCACCCAGCGCCCCCTCCCCAAATTCCCACTCCCAGGAAAATCGGGGAGGGGGAGACCCAATCTCGAGCCCCCCCAAAACAAACCTGGGGGATTCCACCCAGCGCCCCCTCCCCAAATTCCCCCCCCAGACCCGACCAGGCACTGTTCTCCTGGGAAAACCCTGGGAAAATTGGGGAGGGGGGGGCACTGCAGCACCCCCAGACCCCGGCCCGGGGGTCCCGGCCCCCCCCCCCGGGGTGGCTGTACATAACCCCGTAGGTAGAGACCCCCGGGGGGGCTGGGGGGGGCCGCTTCTGCCTTTATTTTATCATTTTTCCGGCTAATCAATCATGTTTAAGGAGAAATCCCGCTCCCCCCCCCAATATTTACCCCCCCAGACCCCCCCAAAATTACCCAGCTGCCGGGGACGTGTAGAAAGCACTTGTAACTTTGCCCCCCCCCAAAATTGCCCCCCGGGGGGGACCCGTCCGTGGGTGGGGGGCCCTGGGCCCCCCCGGAGGGAGCCAGAGTGATTTATTATTATTATTATTTTTTAAAATATATTCTATGTTAATTAAGTCCTCCCTGTCCGGTGTGTGGTTGATTTCGGGGGGGGTTAAAAGTGGGGGGGTTCAGCTGCTCCAGCCCCGCCAGGCCCTTGGGGATGGGGTCACTCGGTGGGGGGGAATGTGGGGGTCCCTAAATGGGGAGGGGGGCAAAGGGGTCTTGGTTTGGGGGGACAAAGGGGTCTCGTTTTGGGGGGGCAAAGGGGTCTCGTTTTGGGGGGGTCCCTAAATGGGGAGGGGGGCAAAGGGGTCTCGTTTTGGGGGGGCAAAGGGGTCTCGTTTTCGGGGAGTCCCTAAATGGGGAGGGGACAACGGGGTCTCGGTTTGGGGGGGCAAAGGGGTCTCGTTTGGGGGGGTCCCTAAATGGGGAGGGGGGCAAAGGGGTCTCTGTTTGGGGGGGCCAAGGGGTCTCGTTTTGGGGGGGCAAAGGGATCTCTGCCTCGGGGGAGGGGGGATGGGAAATGGGGTCCCCCACGTTCCTTGGGGGCTCCTTGCGTTTCCTGGGGAGGGTCGGGGGGTCTCTCGCAGTCCCTGGCAGTTCCTGTGGGATCTGGGGGGGTCCTGGCGGATTTTGGGGTCCGGGGGGGCGGTGTCCCCCGGGGTGCCGCGACTCCTCCGCGCCGCCGGGGGGCGCTGTGGCGGGCGGGGCCCGGGCGGCCGCGCGGTCGCGGCCCAGCCGAGCCCAAAGACGCGGCCCCGGCCCGGCCCGGCCCGGCCCGGCCCGCAGGTACCGGGGGTGAGGGGGGAGAGCCCGGGCCGGGGGTCCCGCGGGGGCTGCAGGGGCTGCGGGGCCGGGTCTGGGCCCTGCGGGGCCGGGGGATGGAGCCGGGCCGGCCGTGGGGCCTGTGGGGCCGGTGTGGGGCAGTCACCGGGGGGGGCGCGGGGATGGGGACCCCGCCGGGGCCGGGGCACCGGGGCGGGCGTGGGGAGCGGGAACTGTCGGGGGGCGTCACCCGGAGAGACGGGGACAGGGGGGGGTCACACGGGGATGGGGGAGTCACCCAGGCCCTCCGCAGGAGGTGACCCCCCCCGTCTGAGGGCTGTCACTGTCCCCCCCCGGGGCTGTCACTGTCCCCAGGGGGTCTGACCCCCAAATCTGAGGGGTGTCACTGTCCCCAAGGGGGGGTCTGACCCCCAAATCTGAGGGGTGTCACTGTCCCCAGGAGGGTCTGACCCCCCCGTCTGAGGGGTGTCACTGTCCCCAGGGGGTCTGACCCCCCCCATCTGAGGGGTGTCACTGTCCCCCCCCGGGGCTGTCACTGTCCCCAGGGGGGTCTGACCCCCAAATCTGAGGGGTGTCACTGTCCCCATGGGGTCTGACCCCCCCTGCTCGGGGCTGTCACTGTCCCCAGGGGGGTCTGACCCCCCCAAGTCTGAGGGGTGTCACTGTCCCCCCCCGGGGCTGTCACTGTCCCCAGGGCGGTTGTGACCCCTCGGTCCGGGCACTGTGACCTCCCCAGACGGGGGTGCCCTCCCGGGGTCATGGTGGCACCCCCGGGTGTCCCTGCTGGGGTGGCACCCCCGTGTCCCTGGGTGTCCCTGTTGGGGTGTCCCTGCTGGGGTGGCACCCCCCGGGTGTCCCCGCGGGGGTCGCGGCCGTGTCGCCCCCCGGGGTGGCGGAGCCGGGGTGACGTTGGCGCTCGGGGCCCGGCGCTTCCTTCCCCTTTCCTGCTCCCCCCGTGCTCCGGCTCCGGCGGCTCCAGGGCTCCCCGTGGGCAAACCGGGGGTGCTGGGGACACCGGGGGGGCTCTGGGGACACCGGGGGGGCTCTGGGGACACTGGGGGGCTCTGGGGACACCGGGGGGGCTCTGGGGACACCGGGGGGGCTTTGGGGACACTGGGGGGGCTCTCGGGACACTGGGGGGCTCTGGGGACACTGGGGGGGGCTTTGGAGACGGGGAGTCCTGCGCTGCTGGGGACCGGCGGTGCTGGGGACACCGGGGGGCTCTGGGGACACTGGGAGGGCTCTGGGGACACTGGGGGGCTCTGGGAACACCGGGGGGCTCTGGGGACACTGGGGGGGCTCTCGGGACACTGGAGGGCTCTGGGGACACTGCGGGGGCTCTGGGGACACTTGGGGGGCTCTGGGGACACTGGGGGGGCTCTGGGGACACTGGGGGGGCTCTGGGGACACCGGGGGGCTTTGGGGACACTGGGGGGCTCTGGGGACACCGGGGGGGCTCTGGGGACACTGTGGGGGCTCTGGGGACACCGGGGCGGCTCTGGGGACACCGAGGGGGCTCTGGGGACACTGGGGGGGCGCTTTGGGGACGGGGAGTCCCGCGGTGCTGGGGACAAGGAAGGGGCACAGGAAGGCACCGGGTCCCCAAATCAGGGGCGCACCCCCAAACCGGGAGAGCCGCAGGGTTTGGGGATCCTTCCCCCGAGCCCTACCGAGGGGTCCTGCCCGTGCCCAGGGGGCGGCTGGAAGGTTTTGGGGGGACCCTCGTGTCCCGCGGCGTGACCGGAAAGCTCCTCCCTTCCCGTCCCGCGGGGCAGCGGCGGGAGCGGGGGTGGTGACATCGGCCGTGTCCCCGCAGATGCTGTGACAGCCATGTCGGACGAGAAGCCCCCGCAGCTCGTGGATTACTTCGTGGTGGCCGGGCTGGCGGAGGCGTCGCGGGCGCTGGAGGAGGAGCAGCAGCCGCGGCCGGCGCGGCCCGGGGAGCCCATCACGGACGTGGCCGTGATCATCCGCTCGCAGGGCGAGGAGGTGCCCCAGGGCTTCACGTGCATCGAGACCAGCACGTCCGGACACCCCGTGGACCTCAACGCGGGGCTGCTCAACAACCCCCAGATGTTCCTGTGCTACAAACGGGGCCGGGACAAACCCCCCCTGATCGAGCTGGGGTGAGTGGGGAGGGCACCGAGTCCTGCTTGGGGTCACACCAGCCCCATGGGGTGCTCCAGGGCTGAGTTTGGTGTGAGTGGGGAGGGCACCGAGCCCTGCTCTGGGTCACACCAGCCCCGGGGGTGCTCCAGGGCTGAGTTTGGGGTGATGGGGAGGGGACCCCAGTCCTGATCTGGGGCTGGGGGCAGAGTTTGGGGTGATGGGGAGGGGATCCCAGTCCTGCTCGGGGTCACCCCAGCCCTGCTCTGGGTCACACCAGTCCCGAGGGGTGCTCCAGGGCTGAGTTTGGGGTGATGGGGAGGAGATCCCACTCCTGCTCTGGGGCTGGGGGCAGAGTTTGGGGTGATGGGGAGGGCACCCCACTCCTGCTCTGGGTCACACCAGCCCCATGGGTGCTCTGGGACTGGGGACAGAGTTTGGGGTGATGGGGAGGGCACCCCACTCCTGCTCTGGGTCACACCAGCCCCGGGGGTGCTCCAGGGCTGGGGGCAGAGTTTGGGGTGATGGGGAGGGCACCCCAGCCCTGACTGGGGTCACACCAGCCCCGTGGGTGCTCCAGGGCTGGGGACAGAGTTTGGGGTGATGGGGAGGGCACCCCAGCCCTGACTGGGATCACACCAGCCCCGTGGGTGCTCCAGGACAGAGTTTGGGATGATGGGGAGGGGACCCCAGCCTTGCTTGGGATCACCCCAGCCCCGTGGTTGCTCCAGGGCTGGGGACAGAGTTTGGGGTGATGGGGAGGGCACCCCACTCCTGCTCTGGGTCACACCAGCCCCATGGGTGCTCTGGGACTGGGGACAGAGTTTGGGGTGATGGGGAGAGATCCCAGCCCTGCTTGGGGTCACACCAGCCCCATGGGGTGCTCCAGGGCAGAGTTTGGGGTGATGGGGAGGGCACCGAGTCCTGCTCGGGGTCACACCAGCCCTGGGGGTGCTCCAGGGCAGAGTTTGGGGTGATGGGGAGGGCACCCCAGCCCTGACTGGGATCACACCAGCCCCGGGGGTGCTCCAGGGCAGAGTTTGGGGTGATGGGGAGGGCACCCCAGCCCTGACTGGGATCACCCCAGCCCCGTGGGTGCTCCAGGGCTGGGGACAGAGCTCAGGGAGCAGGGACAGCACCCGGAGGTGCCGGTGACACCTCCCGGGGCTCCCCTCTCCCCTGTCCCCCCTCAGGGTGCACTACGAGGGCAAGGACCGGCCCAAGCCGGGCTACCAGATCCTGGACACCACCCCCTACAGCCGCTCGGCCAACCTGGCCTCGGGCTCCCCGGGCCACCAGAGAACCTTCCTGACCTTCCGGAGAGCGGCCGAGCCCCCCGGCCACCACACCCTGGGGGTCACCGACATCTGCCTGGTGATGCCCAGCAAGGGCGAGAGCACCCCCCACACCTTCTGCCGCGTGGACAAGAACCTCAACACCAGCATGGTGGGTTTGGGGGGTCCCTCTCATACCCCCTGGTGCTGCCCAGCCTCTCTGACCCCCCAAAAATTCTGATCTGTCCTTGCAGTGGGGCCCGGCGCTGTTCCTGTGCTACAAAATCGCCGTGGCCAAGGACAACACGTTGGTGTACGAGGCAGGTGGGTGCCTCGGGATGGGGGTTCTGGGTCCCCCCAGGGGGAACCAGGGTTTTTTATTGTCATTATTATTTTTAAAAGTAATCTCTGTGCTAATTAACCTCCCCCAGTTGGCATGGGGATGATTTGGGGGAGCTGCAGGAGCCCCGGGGTATCTCAGGGGGGTTTGGGGAGCACAGGGTGGGGGTCTGGGGCTGCCCCAGCGCCTCTGGGGGGGCCTTGGCAGGCTCTGGGACTGGAGTCACTCACTGGGGAGGGGGGACAGTGGGGTCCCTTACTGGGAAGTGTGGTAACCCTTACTGGGGTGGCACTGGGGTCCCTTACTGGGGTGACAGTGGGGTCCTTACTGGGGTGACAGCGGGGTCCCTTACTGGGGTGACAGTGGGGTCCCTTACTGGGAAGTGTGGTAACCCTTACTGGGGTGGCACTGGGGTCCCTTACTGGGAAGTGTGGCATGTGTTACTGGGGTGCCAGTAGGGTCCTTACTGGGGTGACAGTGGTGTCCTTACTGGGGTGACAGTGGGGTGTCTTACTGGGAAGTGTGGCAACCCTTACTGGGGTGACAATGGGATCCCTTACTGGGAAGTGTGGCATGTCTTACTGGGGTGGCACTGGGGTCCCTTACTGGGGTGGCACTGGGGTCCCTTACTGGGGTTGGGGACAATGGGGTTTCCTGTTGGGGCAATGGGGTTTCCTGTTGGGGGGAAGTTTTGGGGGGCGGTTTTGTGGGGCTGTGGACACTCACCTGGCTGCCCCCTCCTCTCTGGGGTGGGGGAGATGACCCAGGGGGCTGATCCTGGTGCCCGGTGTCCATGTGTCCGTGTGTCCATGTGTCCGTGTGTCCATGTGTCCGTGTGTCCATGTGTCCATGTATCCGTGTGTCCATGTGCCCGGCTGTCCATGTGCCCGGTGTCCATGTGTCCGTGTGTCCATGTGTCCGTGTGTCCATGTGTCCGTGTGTCCATGTGTCTGTGTGTCCATGTGTCCGTGTGTCCATGTGCCCGGCTGTCCGTGTGCCCGGTGTCCATGTGTCCGTGTGTCCGTGTGTCCGTGCAGGGCTGCTGAGCCGTTACCCCGAGCAGGACACCGAGTCCTTCCCGCTGCCCGAGTCGGTGCCCGTGTTCTGCCTGCCCATGGGGGCCACCATCGAGAGCTGGCCCGTGGGCACCAAGTACCCCCTGCCCGTCTTCTCCACCTTCGTCCTCACCGGCGCCTCGGGGGACAAGGCACGGCGGGGCGGGGGGCTCGGGGGGTGCGGGGTGGGGGGCCCCAGGGCTGTGGGAGGGGTTGGGTACAAAGGTCTCAGCGCCCACAGCCCCAATGCTGTGGGACTGGGATCTGTGGTGCCAGGGGTTCCCAACATTGTGGGACTGGGATCCATGGGGCTGAGGATTCCCAACATTGTGGGACTGGGATCCATGGGGCTGAGGATTCCCAACATTGTGGGACTGGGATCCATGGGGCTGAGGATTCCCAACATTGTGGGACTGGGATCCATGGGGCTGAGGATTCCCAACATTGTGGGACTGGGATCTGTGGTGCCAGGGGTTCCCAGTATTGTGGGACTGGGATCCCCGGGGTTGAGGATTCCCAACATTGTGGGACTGGGATCCCCGGGGCTGAGGATTCCCAACACTGTGGGACTGGGATCCCCAGTGCCAGGGGTTCCCAATGCTGTGGGACTGGGATCCCCGGGACTGAGGATTCCCAACATTGTGGGACTGGGATCCCCAGTGCCTGGAGTTCCCAATGCTGTGGGATGGGATCCCCAGAGCAAGGGGTTCCCAACATTGTGGGACTGGGATCCCCAGTGCCAAGGGTTCCTGGGCTGTGGGACTGGGATTCCCTGTGCCAGGGGTTTCTAGCCCTCATGGGACTGGGATCCCCAGTGCCTGGGGTTCCCAGGCTGTGGGAGTGGGATCTGTGGTGCCAGGGGTTCCAGCACTGTGGGACCGGGATTCCCGGTGCCCGGAGTTCCCAACCCACACGGGACCGGGATCCTGGTGCCAGGAGTTCCTGGGCTGTGAGACCGGGATCTGTGGTGCCAGGGGTACCCAGCCCTCACAAACCTGGGATCCACGTAGCAGGAGTTCCTGGGCTGTGGGACAGGGATCTGTGGTACCAGGGGTTCCCAGCCCTGATGGAACCAGGATCCCCATGCCCAGGATTCCCAACCCACACGGGCCCGGGATCCCGGTGCCAGGAGTTCCTGGGCTGTGGGACCAGGATGGTGCCAGGGGTTCCCAGCCCTCACGGGACCTGGGATCCATGTACCAGGGGTTCCCAGGCTGTGGGACCAGGATCCCTGGTGCCAGGAGTTCCAGCACTGTAGGACTGGGATTCCTGGTACCAGAGGTTCCCAGCACTGTGGGACCGGGATCCATGTACCAAGGGTTCCCCACCCTCACAAACCCAGGATCCCCGGTGCCAGGAGTTCCAGCACTGTGGGACTGGGATTCCTGGTACCAGAGGTTCCCAGCACTGTCGGACCAGGATCCATGTACCAGAGGTTCCCAGCCCTCACGGGACCCGGGATCCATGTACCAGGGGTTCCCGGGCTGTGTGACCGGGATCCCCGGTGCTGGCGGTTCCCAGCACTGTGGGCCCAGGATCCCGGTGCCCGGGGTGCCCTGACAGCCGTGCCCCGCAGGTGTACGGCGCCGCCATCCAGTTCCACGAGGCGTTCCCTCGGGAGCGGCTGTCGGAGGCGCAGGCGCTGCGCCTGGGGCTGCTGAGCGTGGTGGATCGGCGGCCGGTGCCGGGGCGCTCCCTGCACACCCGCAAGAGCATCTGCGTGCTGTCCCACTGGCCCTTCTTCGACGTCTTCCGCAAGTTCCTCATGTTCATCTACCGCTACTCCATCTCGGGCCCCCACGTGCTGCCCCTGGAGACGTGAGCGCGGAGAAGGGGGGGCGCCAAGGGGGGGGCCGGGGGCCCGCGGTGACCCCCCCCGGCTGACGGGGCCGCTCCGCCCGCAGGCACATCTCCCACTTCATGCACAACGTGCCCTTCCCGTCCCCGCAGCGCCCGCGGATCCTGGTCCAGGTGAGTCCTCCCCGTGGGGGGGGACGTGGTGGTGACCCCCAGCCCGGTGTGTCCCCCCCGTGCCCCCCAGCACGTGTCGGTGTCCCCGCAGATGTCCCCGTACGACAGCCTGCTGCTGTGCCGGCCCGTGTCCTCCCCGCTGCCGCTCAGGTGGGGCTGGGGGGTGCTGGAGGGGAGGGGACAGGTGGGGACGGGCCGTGGGTGACCCGGGGATGTCCCCGCCCTCAGCGGGGCCAGTTTCCTGACGCTGCTGCAGAACCTGGGCCCCGACAACGCGGTGGCGCTGCTGGTGGCCGTCCTGACCGAGCAGAAGCTGCTCATCCACTCCCTGCGCCCCGACGTGCTGACCAGCGTGGGAGAGGCACTGGTGGCGGTGAGTGACTGTGGGGACACCGCGGGGACACTGGGGACAGCGTGGGGACATTGTGGGGACACTGTGGGGACACTGTGGGGACATTGTGGGGACACTGTGGGGACACCACAGGGACATTGTGGGGACATTGTGGGGACATTGTGGGGACACTGGGGACAGCGTGGGGACATTGTGGGGACACTGTGGGGACATTGTGGGGACACTGGGGACAGCGTGGGGACAGCGTGGGGACACTGGGGACAGCGTGGGGACTTTGTGGGGACACTGTGGGGACATTGTGGGGACACCACGGGGACACTGGGGACATTGTGGGGACTTTGTGGGGACACTGTGGGGACATTGTGGGGACACCACAGGGACAGTGCAGGGACACTGTGGGGATACTGTGGGGACACCGGGGGGACACTGTGGGGACACTGTGGGGACACTGTGGGGACACTGTGGGGACATTGTGGGGACACCACGGGGATGCCATGGGGACACTGTGGGGACACTGCGGGAACACTGTGGGGACATTGTGGGGACACTGTGGGGACACCGTGGGGACATTGAGGGGACACCATGGGGACACTGTGGGGACATTGTGGGGACACTGCGGGGACACTGTGGGAACACTGTGGGGACAGCATGGGGACACCGTGGAGGCAGCGTGGGGACATTGTTGGGACATACGGGGACATTGTGGGGACACCACGGGGACACTGTGGGGACACTGTGGGGACACCGTGGGGACACTGTGGGGACACCACGGGGACATTGTGGGGACATGGTGGGGACACGATGGGGACAGTGCGGGGACACCATGGGGACACTGTGGGGACATTGTGGGAACACCGTGGGGACACTGTGGGGACACGCCGATGTGGGGCTGGGGACCTGTGGCACTGGGGATCCCGGTCCCACAGCACTGGGAATCCCGGTCCTATGGCGTTGGTGATCCCGATCCCACAGCACTGGGGACCTGTGGGACTGGGGATCCCCACCCCACAGCACTGGGGATCCCTGTCCTGATCCCACAGCACTGGGAACCCCGGTCCCGTGGGATTGGTGACCCTGGTCCCACAGCACTGGGAATCCCAGTGCCATGGCGTTGGTGATCCCGGTCCCACAGCACTGGGAACCCCGGTCCTGTGGCATTGGTGATCCCAGTCTCACAGCACTGGGAGTCCCGGTCCGTGGCCTCGGTGACCCCACAGCACTGGGAACCCCGGTCCCACAGCACTGGGAACCCCGGTCCCGTGGCATCAGTGACCCCACAGCACTGGGAACCCCGGTCCTGTGGCATTGGTGACCCCACAGCACTGGGAACCCCGGTCCTGTGGCATCAGTGACCCCACAGCACTGGGAACCCCGGTCCTGTGGCATCAGTGACCCCACAGCACTGGGAACCCCGGTCCTGTGGCATTGGTGACCCCACAGCACTGGGAACCCCGGTCCTGTGGCATTGGTGACCCCACAGCACTGGGAACCCCGGTCCTGTGGCATTGGTGATCCCACAGCACTGGGAACCCCGGTCCCACAGCACTGGGAACTCCGGTCCCGTGGCATCGGTGACCCCACAGCACTGGGAACCCCGGTCCTGTGGCATTGGTGACCCCAGTCTCACAGCACTGGGAACCCCGGTCCTGTGGCATTGGTGACCCCACAGCACTGGGAGTCCCAGTCCCGTGGCATCAGTGACCCCACAGCACTGGGAGTCCCGGTCCCGTGGCCTCGGTGACCCCACAGCACTGGGAGTCCCGGTCCCGTGGCATTGGTGACCCCACAGCACTGGGAACCCCGGTCCTGTGACATCGGTGATCCCGGTCCCACAGCACTGGGAACCCCGGTCCCACAGCACTGGGAACCCCGGTCCTGTGGCATCAGTGACCCCACAGCACTGGGAACCCCGGTCCTGTGGCATTGGTGACCCCACAGCACTGGGAACCCTGGTCCCACAGCACTGGGAACCCCGGTCCCGTGGCCTCGGTGACCCACAGCACTGGGAGTCCCGGTCCCGTGGCATTGGTGACCCCACAGCACTGGGAACCCCGGTCCTGTGACATCGGTGATCCCGGTCCCACAGGACTGGTGGTCCCAGTCCCACAGCACCGGGAACCCTGGTCCTGTGGCATTGGTGACCCCACAGCACTGGGAACCCTGGTCGTGTGGCATTGGTGACCCCACAGCACTGGGAACCCCGGTCCTGTGGCATCGGTGACCCCACAGCACTGGGAGTCCCAGTCCCGTGGCATCAGTGACCCCACAGCACTGGGAACCCCGGTCCGTGGCCTCGGTGACCCCACATCTCTGCAGACCCCACCCCGCGGCGCCGGGCCCCCCCAATCCCTCCTGGCGGGGGCCCCGCGGCGCTGACCACCCTCGTCCTGTCCCCAGATGATCTTCCCCCTGCGCTGGCAGTGCCCCTACATCCCGCTGTGCCCGCTGGCGCTGGCTGACGTGCTGTGTGCCCCCGTGCCCTTCATTGTAGGCATCCACTCCAGCTACTTCGACCTCTACGAGCCCCCCCGCGACGTCATCTTCGTCGACCTGGACACCAACACCATTTTCCAGTGAGTGTCCCCAGGGCTGCTTTGAAAGCAAAACCAGTGAAGGACTCCCAAGTCAGAAACACAATTTAATAAGATGGAAAGAAAATAAAGGAAAGTAAAATGAAATAAAAGTAATAGTACAAAAAAACCCTGACAGAGTCAGAATACAACCTGACACCCTGTTAGGGTGGTAGTGGCAGTCCAGATGAGATGGTCTTGTCCAAGCAGTGATTCCTGTAGGAACGTCTGGCAGCTCTTGTCACCTCTGGGAGTCCAGTGGATAAAAGCTGCCTGTGCTGTCCCAAACCCTGGATTTATCCAGGTGGGAATGCTTGGCTCCTCCCCCTGGGCGGGGCATCTCACAATGGGGATGATCTCATTCTATGAGTGCTGCAGTGGGTCCTTGGTGGCCCATTAAACAGAGATAACTCTGAGGGAATTATCTGAGTGCTGCAGTGGGTCCTTGATGTCCTATTAACCAGAGGTAACTCTGAGGGAATTATCTGAGCCATGCAGTGAGTCCTTGATGTCCTATTAACCAGAGATAACTCTGAGGGAATTATCTGTGAGTCCTGCAGTGGATCTTTGATGGCCCATTAACCAGAGATGGGAATTGTCTGTGAGTCCTGCAGTGGGTCCTTGATGTCCCATTAAACACAGATAACTGAGGGAATTATCTGAGTCCTGCAGTGGGTCCTTGCTGGGCCATTAACCAGAGATAACTCTGAGGGAATTATCAGTGCTGCAGTGGGTCCTTGATGTCCCATTAACCAGAGATAACTCTGAGGGAATTATTTATGAGCCATGGGCAAGGCATTTTTAGGCTCGTTAACAGAAGATAAGGAAAACACTGCCCCACGTTGGCTCCAACGCTCATGGGGATAGAATACATTGGGCACAGTCTGCATTGTAACCTAGGACAGTGTCCCCAGGGCTGGGGGGCCCTGCTGGGGTCCTGGGGGGTCCCTGGGGGGTCCCAGGGGGGTCCTGCCCTGCCCTCGTGCCTGTGTCCCCAGGAGTGAGGAGAGGAAGCTGCTGTCGCCCCGGGCTCTGCCCCGCCGGCCCTGCAAGGTCCTGCTGGCCTCGCTGCACAGCCTGGCCCAGCAGCTGGATGAGCGTGAGTGGGGGTCCTGGGGGTGGGCTGGGGGTCCTGGGGTGTCCTGGGCAGTCCAGGGGTGTCCTGGGGTGGGCTGGGGGGCCCAGGGGTGTCCTGGGGTGGGTTGGGGGGCCCAGGGGTGTCCTGGGGTGGGCTGGGCAGCTCCAGAGGTGTCCTGGGGGTTCAGGGGTGTCCTGGGGAGTCCAGGGGTGTTCTGGGGTGGGCTGGGGGCTCCAGGGTGTCCTGGGTGGGCTGGGGGACTGTGGGGGTCCTGGGGTGGGCTGGGGGCTCCAGGGGTGTCCTGGGGTGGGCTGGGGTTCACCACATCACCATTATTCACATGGAATAACCCAAATCGGGAGGCACAAAGAACACCCTGAAACCCCCCCTGCACCTCTGCTGTTACACAGAATAACCCAAATTAAGAGGGACAAAGAACACCCTGAAACCCCCCCTGCACCTCTGCTGTTACACAGAATAACTGAAATTGAGAGGGACAAAGAACACCCTGAAACCCCCCCTGCACCTCTGCTGTTACACAGAATAACCCAAATCGGGAGGCACAAAGAACACCCTGAAACCCCCCCTGCACCTCTGCTGTTACACAGAATAACCCAAATCGGGAGGCACAAAACCCACCCTGAAATCCCCCCTCCCTGGGAGCGTTTTCCAAGCAGGATCAGCGCCGTGGCCTCACTCCCTCCCTCCCTCCCCGGGCGTTGTTTCCCAACCATTCCTCGGCCAGACCCAGACCCACCCCGGGGCGGGACCCGCCGGGCCGCGCTGACACCGCCCTGTGTCTGTCCGTCCGTCCGTCCCCGCAGTGCTGAGCGCGCCGGGCGAGGAGGAGCCCCCGGAGCTGCTGCTGAGCGACGCGGAGGCGGCGGGGGCGCGGCGGGCGCAGCTGGAGCTGGAGGCACGGGCGGCTTTCCTGCGCTTCATGGCCTGCGCCCTGCGCGGGTACCGCTCCTTCCTGCGCCCCATCGCCCCCGCGCCCGCCCCGGCCGGCAGAGACGCCGGCAGCCTGTTCGCGCTGCAGGGTGTGTGGGGAGAGGGGTGCTGGGGGGATTGGGGTGTTCCTGGCATGTCCTGGTTGTACGGGTCTGTCTTGTCTTGTCTGCATCCCGTCCTGTGTGTGCCATCCTGTCCTGTGTGTCCCATCCCATCCCATCCATCCCATCCCATCCCATCCCATCCCATCCCATCCCATCCCATCCCATCCCATCCCATCCCATCCCATCCCATCCCATCCCATCCCATCCCATCCCATCCCATCCATCCCATCCCATCCCATCCCATCCCATCCCATCCCATCCCATCCCATCCCATCCCATCCCATCCATCCCATCCTGTGTGTCCCATCCCGTCCTGTGCGTCCCCTGCCATCCCATCCCATCCCATGCCATGCCAACCCATTCCATCCCATCCCGTCCTGTGTGTCCCATCCCATCCCATCCCATCCCATCCCAGCCATCCCATCCCATCTTGAGCATCCAATCCCGTCCTGTGCATCCCATCCTCATAGCAACCTGTGCATCCCATGCCATCCTATCCCATGCCATCCTATCCTATCCCAACCCATCCCGTCCCATCTCGTGCATCCCATCCTGTCCTGTGCGTCCCATCCCATCCTGTGTGTCCCACCCCATCCCATCCCATCCCACCTCATCCCATCCCACTGCATCCCATCCCATCCCATCCCATCCCATCCCATCCCATCCCATCCCATCCCATCCCATCCCATCCCATCCCATCCCGTCCCACCCCCCCAGTGACACTGTCCCCTGTCCCACCCCAGTGACCCTGTTCCCACCCCGGTGACGCTGTCACCCCCCGGTGACCCTGTCTCCCCCAGTGACACTGTCCCTGTCCTACCCTGGTGACGCTGTCCCTGTCCCACCCCACTGTCCCTGTCCCCCCGGTGACACTGTCCCTGTCCCACTCCGGTGACACTGTCCCCTGTCCCACCCCAGTGACACTGTCCCTGTCCCACCCCGGTGACGCTGTCCCACCCCCCTGGTGACGCTGTCCCTGTCCCCGTGTCCCCCCCAGGGTTCCTGCGCTCCCGGGATCGGGCGTACCAGCGTTTTTACGCGCAGCTGCTGCGCACGCAGCTCTTCACGCAGTTCATCGAGGATTGCTCCTTCGCCAGCGACCGCGAGCCCTGCCTCGAGTTCTTCGACACCTGCGTCGACAAGGTGTGACCCTGTGTCCCTGTGTGTCCCCTCTGTGTCCCCTCTGTGTGTCCCTGTGTGTCCCCTGTGTGTCCCCTGTGTGTCCCTGTGTGTCCCTGTGTCCCCTCTGTGTGTCCCTGTGTGTCCCCTGTGTGTCCCTTGTGTCCCCTCTGTGTGTCCCTGTGTCCCCTCCGTGTGTCCCTGTGTCCTCTCTGTGTGTCCCCGTGTCCCCTCCGTGTGTCCCTTGTGTGTCCCTCACTGTCATTCCTCACACCTGTGTCCCCACTGTGTCCCTGTGTCCCCACTGTGTCCCCACTGTGTCCCTGTGTCCCCCCCGTGCCCCCAGTGACCCCGCCATTCCCCCAGTGACCCCCCCGTGCCCCCAGTGACCCCACCATTACCCCAGTGACCCCCCTGTGCCCCCGGTGACCCCACCACCGTCCCCAGGTGCAGGTGGACCTGGAGAAGCCCGAGGACACGCCCCTGATGGAGCTGGACGACCCCCGTGGGGGGGAGCACACGGTGTTCATCACCCCCCCGGAGCAGCCGGCGGGGCCGGACGGGACCGAGCCCCCCGCCCGCTACAGGTGAGACCCCCGGGGGCTCCCTGTGCCTCCCCCTCCCCAAACCCCGCTCACCTGTGCCCCCCCCAAACCCCTGTGCTCACCTGTGCCCCCCCAAACCCCTGTGCTCAACTGTGCCCTCCCAAACCCCACTCACCTGTGCCCCCCCAAACCCCTGTGCTCACCTGTGCCCCCCCAAACCCCACTCACCTGTGCCCCCGCAAACCCTGCTCACCTGTGCCCCCCAAACCCCTGTGCTCACCTGTGCCCCCCCAAACCCCACTCACCTGTGCCCCTCCAAACCCCACTCACCTGTGCCCCCCCAAACCCCTGTGCTCACCTGTGCCCCCCCAAACCCCTGTGCTCACCTGTGCCCCTCCAAACCCCGCTCACCTGTGCCCCCCCACACCCCTGTGCTCACCTGTGCCCCCCGCACCCCTGTGCTCACCTGTGCCCCCCCAAACCCCACTCACCTGTGCCCCCCCAAACCCCTGTGCTCACCTGTGCCCCCCCAAACCCCTGTGCTCACCTGTGCCCCCCAAACCCCACTCACCTGTGCCCCCCCAAACCCCTGTGCTCACCTGTGCCCCCCAAACCCACTCACCTGTGCCCCCCCAGGTATGACGGGTTCCCCACGCTGCGCCCGGAGCTCCTGGAGCCCCCCCGGGACCCTCTGGTGGCTCAGCTGTGCCAGGCCCGGAGCAGCGCCCCGAGCAGCCCCGCCCCGCGCCGCACCAAGCAGGTGAGGGACAGCACCTGGGGGGGTGCCTGGGACACCTGGACAGGTGGGACAGCGCGTGGCTGAGTGTCCCCGTGAGCTGTGACACCTGGACAGGTGGGACAGCACTTGTATAGGTGTCCCCATGAGCTGTGACACCTGGACAGGGGGGACAACACTTGTATAGGTGTCCCCATGAGCTGTGACACCTGGACAGGGGGGACAGCACTGGTGTAGGTGTCCCCATGAGCTGTGACACCTGGACAGGTGCCCCCCTGGGTCTCATCTCCCATCCCCTGACTCTCCCTGTCCCTCGGTGTCCCCATGAGCTTTGACACCTGCCCAGGTGCCCAGATGGCACAAACACTTGCTCTGGTGTCCCCATGAGCTGTGACACTTGCACAGGTGCCCAGTTGGGGCTCAGCTCCCATCCCCTGACTCTCCCCTGTCCCTGGTGTCCCCATGAGCTGTGACACCTGGGCAGGTGCCCACCTGGGGCTCAGCTCCCATTCCCTGACTGTCCCTGTCCCCCCATGAGCTGTGACACCTGGACAGGTGCCCCCTTGGGACTCATCTCCCACCCCCTGACTCTCCCCTGTCCCCAGTGTCCCCATGAGCTGTGACACCTGGACAGGTGGGACAGCTTGTGGCTGTGTCCTTGTCAGCTGTGACACCTGCCCAGTGTTGCTCAACTCCCTCCCCTGTCCCCGCTGTCCCCAGGAGATGAAGGTGGCCCAGCGGGTGGCCCAGAAGTCCTCGGCGGTGCCGGAGCTCTGGGCTCGGTGCCTGCTGGGTCACTGCTACGGCCTCTGGTTCCTGTACCTGCCCACGCTGGTGCGCGCCGCCCCGGCCAAGCTCCGCGCGCTGCAGCTCGCCTACGACGTCCTGCGCAAGATGGAGCAGCACAAGGTGGTGCTGCCCGACGAGGTGGGTGCTCCTGATCCTCCTGGGCGCTCCTGGGTGCTCCTGGGTCCTCCTGGGTGCTCCTGGGTCCTCCTGGATCCTCCTGGGTTCTCCCGATCCTCCTGGGTGCTCCTGGGTCCTCCTGGGTGCTCCTGGGTGCTCCTGGATCCTCCAGATCCTCCTGGATCCTCCTGGATCTTCCTGGATCTTCCTGGGTCCTCCTGGGTCCTCCAGATCCTCCTGGGTCCTCCAGATCCTCCTGGGTCCTCCTGATCCTCCTGGGTCCTCCAGATCCTCCTGATCCTCCTGATCCTCCTGGGTCTTCCTGGATCCTCCTGGGTCCTCCTTGATCCTCCTGGAAAAGGGGATCTGGGGCTGGGGTGGGCAGTGCTGGGTTCTGGAGGAATCCAGGGAGAGGCAGCTCAGGGAACGGCCGGAGCTGGGGGCAGCTCTTGGGGCAGGAGGGATTTTGGGGGGCTGGAGAACGTCCAGGGAAGGGGAAGGGGCTGGAGCAGCATGAGAAGGGATGGGGAACTCCTGAGGGAGCTGGGGAAGGGCTCAGCCTGGGGAAAAGGGGGTTCAGACTGGGAAAAGGGGCTCAGTCTGGGGAAAAGGGGCTCAGGGGGAATTTTGGGCTCTGCTCCCAGTGAACAGGGACAGGAGGAGAGGGAACGGCCTCAGGCTGGGCCAGGGGAGGCTCGGGGTGGATATTCGGGAAAATTCCTCCTGGAAAGGGCGGCTGGGCCTCGGGAGGTTTGGAGTGGCCACCCCTGGAGGTGTCCGGCCTGGACATTGGTCTGGGTGACCAGGGAACCCCTGGACATTGGTCTGGGTGACCAGGGAACACCTGTGGGTGACCAGGGGACACCTGTGGGTGACCAGGGGACACCTGTCCGTTGCTCTGTGTGACCAGGTGTGGATCAGGCACGGGTGGGGCTCTGTGATCCCGGGGCTCTTTCCCACCTGGGCGATACCTGTGGGGCTGTGAGGGTGGCCGGGATGGCCGGGGTGCCCCGGGATGGCCGGGGTGGCCCGGGATGGCCGGGGTGCCCCGGGATGGCCGGGATGGCCATGGTGGCCCAGGTGCCCCGGGGTGGCCGGGATGGCTGGGGTGGCCTGGGATGGCCCGGGATGGCCCGGTTGGCCGGGATGGCCCGGGCGCCCCGGGGTGCCCCGGGGTGCCCCGGGATGCCCCGGGATGACCCGGGATGACCCGGGATGACCCGGGCTGAGGTACCGCCCCCCCCGCAGGTTTGTTACCGCATCCTGATGCAGCTCTGCGGGCAGTACGGGGAGCCGGTGCTGTCCGTGCGCGTCCTGCTGGAGATGAAACGCGCCGGCATCGTCCCCAACACCGTCACCTACGGCTACTACAACAAGGTCACCCCCAGGGGACTCACTGCGTTTGGGGAGGGGTCCTGGGGGTCCCCCGGCCACCCCTGACCCCTCCCGGTGTCCCCCTGGCAGGCGGTGCTGGAGAGCAAGTGGCCGGCGGGGACGCAGGGGGGGCGGCTGCGCTGGGCCAAGCTCCGGAACGTGGTGCTGGGGGCGGCGCAGTTCCGGCAGCCGCTGCGGCAGCGGGAGCGGCGGGGAAGCACCGGAGAGCCCCGGGGTGAGGGGCCGGGGGCACCGGGGGGGGTCTGGGGGCACCGGGGGAGGGGTCAGAGGGGTCTGGGGGGTGTCAGAGGGGTCTGGGGGCACCGGGGAGGGGTCAGAGGGGTCTGGGGGCACCGGGGGGAGGTTGGCACCCCACGTTGTCCATCCCCATTTGTGGTTTTTGGGGTGCTGCTGTCACCCCACATTGCCTCTCCCCATTTTGTGGGTGCTGTAGTTTTTGGGGTGCCGCTGTCACCGCCCCCCTGTCCCCACAGGTGAGCAGCCGCCCCACGCCCCGCGGCCCCCCCAATCTGTAGTTTTGTGGGGGCTGCTGTCACCCCACATTGTCCCCCCCAATCTGTGATTTTTGGGGGTCCGCCATCACCACCCCGCTGTCCCCCCCAATTTGTGTTTTGGGGGTGCCGCCATCACCGCCCCCCCTGTCCTCCCCAGTCTGTGGTTTTTGGGGGGCTGCTGTCACTGACCCCACATTGTCTCTCCCCATTTTTGGGGGTGCCGCCATCACCACCCCCCTGTCCCCCCCAATTTGTGTTTTTGGGGTCCCACCATCACTGCCCCCCTGTCCCCCCCAGTTTGTGGGTGTTGTGGTTTTTTGGGGTCCTGCCATCACCGCCCCCCTGTCCCCCCCAATCTGTGATTTTTGGGGTGCCGCCATCACTGCCACCCTGTCCCCCCCAATCTGTGGTTTTTGGGGGTGCCGCTGTCACCCCACATTGTCCCTCCCCATTTTTGGGGTCCCACCATCACCGCCCCCCTGTCCCCACAGGTGAGCAGCCGCCCCCCGCCCCGCGGCCCCCCCTGCACCGCCAGACCACCTGGGCGGGTCGGAGCTTTCGGGAGCCGCTCCCGGCCCCGCGCTTGGTCAAGAGCGGCAGCCTGAGCTTCCCCGGCACCGCCCGCACCGAGGGGGGGCCCCGGGCCGGGCCGGGGGAGCCCCCCCCGCTCCCCGAGACCCCCACCCCGCCGCCCCCCCGCCCGCGGGCCGCCCCCGGCTCTGCCCACGGGAGCCTCTCGGACATCGGCACGGACGACGAGGCTCCGGCCGGGGGTCCCGGGGGGGTCACCCCGCGCCGCGGGCTGGCGGCCAAGCTGCAGCAGCTGCTGTCACCCGGCAAGAGACCCCCCCGGGGAGCCGCGGAGCCCCCCCGGGAGCCCGGGACGCGCCGGGGGTCGGAGCAGAGGGACGGGGACTCCTCACGGCGCAGCCCCGCAGAGACCCTGCTGCGGCCCCGGGAGCGGCCGGAGTCCACCGCGTCCGAGGTACCGGGGCCTGGGGGTCACTGGGGGTCACTGTGGGTCACTGTGGGTCACTGTGGGTCACTGTGTGTCCCCGTGTGTCCACTGTGGGTCACTGTGGGTCACTGTGTGTCCACTGTGGGTCACTGTGTATCCACTGTGGGTCACTGTGGGTCACTGTGGGTCACTGTGTGTCATTGTGTGTCATTGTATGTCAATGTGTGTCATTGTATGTCAGTGTGTGTCACTGTGTGTCCTTGTGTGTCCCTGTGTGTCCACTGTGGGTCACTGTGGGTCACTGTGTGTGTCAGTCTGTGTGACTGTGTGTCATTGTATGTCCCTGTGTCATTGTATGTCACTGTGTGTCATCGTGTGTCATTGTGTGTCCCTGTGTGTCCACTGTGGGTCACTGTGTGTATCCCTGTGTGTCCATCTGTCCCCCCATGTGTCCCTCTGTCCCCCTGTGTGTCCCTGTGTCCCTGTGTGTCCCTCTGTCCCCCTGTGTCCCTCTGTCCCCTTGTGTGTCCCTCTATCCCCCTCTGTCCCCCCGTGTCCCCCTGTGTGTCCCTCTGTCCCTCTGTCCCCCCCATGTGTCCCTCTGTCCTCCCCATGTGTCCCTCTGTCCCCAGCCACCCCCTGACTCGGTGTCCCCCCTGTCCCCATGTCCCCACAGAGCTCGGTGTCCTTCTGTCCTCCCATGTGTCCCTCTGTCCCTCTGTCCCCCCCCATGTGTCCCCCTGTCCCCCCAACCACCCCCTGTCCCGTGTCCCCGCAGAGCTCGGTGTCCCTGTGTCCCTGTGTTCCCCTCTGTGTCCCCCTGTCCCCCATGTGTCCCTGTGTCCCCTGCATGTCCCTCTGTCCCCCCAGCCACCCCCTGACCCCGTGTCCCCCTGACCCGGTGTCCCTGCAGAGCTCGGTGTCCCTGTGTCCCTGTGTCCCTGTGTGTCCCTGTGTGTCCCTCTGTCCCTGTGTGTCCCTGTGTCCCCCAGCCACCCCCTGACCCCGTGTCCCCCTGACCCGGTGTCCCCACAGAGCTCGGTGTCCCTGTGTCCCCCAGTGTCCCCCCTGACCCGGTGTCCCCCTGTCCCAGTGTCCCCGCAGAGCTCGGTGTCCCTGTGTCCCTGTTTGTCCCTCTGTCCCCTGCGTGTCCCTGTGTCCCCCTGTGTCCCCTGACCCCGTGTCCCCGTGTCCCGGTGTCCCCGCAGAGCTCGGTGTCCCTGGCAGTGAACTGGATCTCTCCGATGCCTCGGGGGGCAGCAGCGGCGCCCCCAAATCCTTGGAGCCCCCCATGGATGGGACAGCAGGGACAGAGCCCCCCGCCCTGGAGGTGAGAGAGGGGACAGGGGGGTTTGGGGACAGGGGGGTTTGGGGACAGAGCTGGGGTTTGGGGACAGGGATTTGGGGACGGGGGGTTTGGGGACACGGGGGGGTTTGGGGACAGAGGGGTTTGGGGCAGAGGGGTTTGGGGACAGAGCTCAGGTTTGGGGCAGAGGGGTTTGGGGACACGGGGGTTTGGGGACAGGGATTTGGGGACGGGGGGGTTTGGGGTCAGGGGGTTTGGGGTAGGGGGTTTGGGGACAGAGCTCAGGTTTGGGGACAGAGCGAGTTCAGGTTTTTGGGGGGTCAGAGCCCAGCCCAGGCCGGAGTGACCAATGCCTGACCCGTGCCTGACCCGTGTCCCTGACCCGTGCCTGACCCGTGCCTGACCCGTCCCTGACCCGTGCCTGACCCGTGCCTGACCCATGCCTGACCCATGCCTGACCCGTCCTTGACCCGTGCCTGACCCGTCCCTGACCCGTGCCTGACCCGTACCTGACCCGTCCCTGACCCGTGCCTGACCCGTCCCTGACCCATCCCTGACCCGTCCCTGACCCATCCCTGACCCGTGTCCCTGACCCGTGTCCCTGACCCGTCCCTGACCCGTGTCCCTGACCCGTGCCTGGCCGTGCCTGACCCGTCCCTGACCCGTGCCTGATCCGTGCCTGACCCGTGCCTGACCCGTCCCTGACCCATACCTGACCCGTCCCTGACCCGTGCCTGACCCGTCCCTGACCCGTCCCTGACCCGTCCCTGACCCGTGTCCCTGACCCGTCCCTGACCCGTGTCCCTGACCCGTCCCTGACCCGTGCCTGACCCATCCCTGACCCGTCCCTGACCCGTCCCTGACCCATCCCTGACCCGTCCCTGACCCGTCCCTGACCTGTCCCTGGCCCGTGCCTGACCCGTGCCTGGCCCGCCCCCAGGTGCTGCTGTCCAGCTGCTCGCGCTGCCCGGGCTGTGCCGGGCTGGTGTTCGATGAGGAGCTCATGGCCGGCTGGACCTCGGACGACTCCAACCTCAACACCTCCTGCCCCTTCTGCTCCCGCTCCTTCGTGCCCTTCCTGAGCATCGAGATCCGCGACTTCCGCCGGGCCCCCAGGTGGGGCCCCCGGAAATCCTGGGGAACCCCCCAGAAACTCCTGGGGAACCCCTGGGGAACCCCTGGGAAACTCCAGGGAACCCCTGGGACCCCCCCGGAAACTCCTGGGGAACCCCTGGGACCCCCTGGGACTGCCCCAGAAACTCCTGGGGAACCCCAGGGGAACCCCTGGGAAACTCCAGGGAACCCCTGGGACCCCCCGGGAAACTCCTGGGGAACCCCTGGGAAACTCCTGGGGAACCCCTGGGACCCCCCAGAAACTCCTGGGGAACCCCTGGGAAACTCCTGGGGAACCCCTGGGACCCCCTGGGACCCCCCGGAAACTCCTGGGGAACCCCTGGGACCCCCCTGGGACCGCCCTGGGACCCCCCAGAAACTCCTGGGGAACCCCTGGGACCCCCCGGGACCGCCATCCTCTGTGGGGACCCCCAATGTCCGAGTGCCCCTCCCGATGTCCCCCGGTGCCCCCCCCATTCCCGTGACCCCCCCGTGTCTCCCCAGCCCCCCGGGGCCGGCCCGGTGCCCCCCCCCCGCAGGGGCCGGTGCTGAGCGACCGCCGGCGCTGCCTGGAGCTGGACCGGAGCCCCCCCGAGCTGTGCAACGGCTGCGGCGACAGCCCGGTACCGGTACCGGGGGGAACGGGGGGAAACTGGGAGTGGGAATGGGAACGGGGATTCACAGCCCGGTACCGGTACTGGGGGGGAACGGGAACGGGGAATGGGGGATTCACAGACCGGTACCGGTACCGGGGGGAACGGGAATGGGGGATTCACAGCCCGGTACCGGAACCAGGGGGGAACGGGAATGGGGGATTCATAGCCCGGTACCGGGGGGGAATGGGAGATTCACAGCCCGGTACCGGGGGGGAACGGGGAATGGGGATTCACAGCCCTGGTACCGGTCCAGGGGGAATGGGGGATTCACAGCCGGTACCGGGAGTGGGAATGGGAACGGGGAATGGAGGATTCACAGCCCGGTACCGGTACCGGGAGTGGGAATGGGAACGGGGGATTCCGGTACCGGGGGGACACCAGGACACCCGGGATTGGGGCTGGGAACGGGGGATTCACCCCTGGGGGGTCCCTGCTGGGGGCTGGAAATGGGGAGGGGTCCCTCACCCCCGTAATTTGGGGTTGGGGCGGTCCCACCTGGGATTTGGGGTCACTGGGGGTCCCTGGAGGTGCTTTGGTGGGGCTGGGCTGGGCAGGGGGGTCCTTCACTACCCCAATTCGGGGGTCCCAAGTGTGTCCCCTCTATTCCTAGGCCCTGGTACATTACAGGGCTGTGCAGGGGGTGTCCCCCACCCCTAATTTGGGGGTCCCAAGTGTGTCCCATATTCCCAGGCTGTTCAGGGGGTGTCCCCCCTCCCCAATTTGGGGGTCCCAAGTGTGTCCCATATTCCCAGGCTGTTCAGGGGGTGTCCCCCTCCCCAGTTCGGGTGGTCCCCCCAGCCCCCGGGACGCCGGGAGCTCGTGGCCTTTGCCTACCTGAGCCCCCTGGTGCTGCGGAAGGAGCTGGAGAGCCTGGTGGAGAACGAGGGCGGGAGCTGCTGGCCCGGCCCGAGCTGGTGGACACCCCCATCATCTTCTGGAACCTTCTGTGGTACTTCCGGCCTGGCCCTGCCCAGCAAACCACCCCCCTGCTGCTGCTGGGCTCCCAGCACGCCCCCCGCGACCCCCAGGTGGGTTTGGGGGGCTGCAGGGGTT
>JAJEOU010000865.1:0-66029 GCA_021534815.1 Acrocephalus arundinaceus
AAGAGAGAGATTTGGGGTTTTTTGGGGGTTTTGGGGGTTTTTTGGGGGTTTTTTAGGGTTTTGGGGTTTCCCGAGGGGTTTGGGATTTTCCAAGGGGTTTGGGTTTTTTTGGGGGGTTTTTTTAGGGGGTTGGGATTTTTGGGGGATTTGGGGTTTTTTGGGGTTTGGGGTTTCCTGAGGGATTTGGGGGGTTTTTGAGGTTTGGGGTTTCCTGTGGGGTTTGGGGTTTTTTTGGGGTTGGGGTTTCTTTTGGGGTTTTGGGGGTTTTTTGGGGTTTTTTTAGGGTTTTGGGGTTTTCCAAGGGGTTTGGGTTTTTTGGGGGGGCGGGGTTGGGGTTTTTTGGGGATTTGGGGTTTCCTGCTGGGTTTGAGTTTTTTGGGGGGTTTTTCGGAGGTTTTTTAGGGGTTTTGGGGGGGGATTTTTTGGGTTTTGGGGTTTTTTGGGCTTTGGGGTTTCCCTCTGGGTTTGAGGGTTTTTGGGGGTTTTTTGGGGGGCTTCGGGGGGGGTTGGGGGGGGTTTATGGGATTTTTGGGGCTTTGGCGTTTCCTGCTGGGTTTGAGGGTTTTTTCGGTTTTTGGGGGGAGTTAGGGGGGGTTTTTTGGGCTTTGGGGTTTCCCGCAGGGTTAGGGGGTTTTTTTGGGGGTTTTGGGGGGGATTTTGAGGGGTTTTGGGGGTTTTTTGGGCTTTGGGGTTTCCCTCTGGGTTTGAGGGTTTTTTGGGGTTTTTTGGGGGGTTTGGGGGGATTTGGGGGGGGTTTTATGGGGTTTTTGGGGCTTTGGCGTTTCCTGCTGGGTTTGAGGTTTTTTTTCGGTTTTTGGGGGGTTTGGGGGGGTTTTTTTGGGGTTTGGGGTTTTTTGGGGCTTTGGGGTTTCCTGCTGGGTTTGAGGGTTTTTTCGGTTTTTTGGGGGGGTTTTTTGGGGGTTGGGGGTTTTTTGGGGGGATTTGGGGTTTCCCGCTGGGTTTGAGTTTTTTGGGGGGGTTTTTCGGGGGTTTTTAAGGGGTTTTGGGGGGAGATTTTTTGGGTTTTGGGGTTTTTTGGGCTTTGGGGTTTCCCTCTGGGTTTGAGGGTTTTTTGGGGTTTTTTGGGGGTTTGGGGGGGATTTGGGGGGGTTTTATGGGGTTTTTTGGGCTTTGGGGTTTCCCTCTGGGTTTGAGGGTTTTTTGGGGTTTTTGGGGGGGGGGGTTGGGGTTTTTTGGGGGGTTTGGGGGGGGTTTTATGGGGTTTTTGGGGCTTTGGCGTTTCCTGCTGGGTTTGAGGGTTTTTTCGGTTTTTTGGGGGGGGTTTTTGGGGTTTTTTGGGGGGTTTGGGGGGGGTTTTATGGGGTTTTTGGGGCTTTGGCGTTTCCCGCTGGGTTTGAGTTTTTTGGGGGGGTTTTTCGGTGGTTTTTTAGGGATTTTGGGGGGAGATTTTTTGGGGTTTTGGGGGTTTTTTGGGCTTTGGGGTTTCCCTCTGGGTTTGAGGGTTTTTTCGGTTTTTTGGGGGGGTTTTGGGGGTTGGGGTTTTTTGGGGGGATTTGGGGTTTCCCGCTGGGTTTGAGGTTTTGGGGGGGTTTTCGGGGGTTTTTAAGGGGTTTTGGGGGGAGATTTTTTGGGGTTTTGGGGTTTTTTGGGCTTTGGGGTTTCCCGCTGGGTTTGGGGTTTTTTGGGGGGCTTTTGGGGGAGTTTTATGAGCTTTGGGGTTTCCCGCGGGATTTGGGGTTTTTTTGGGGTTTGAAGTTTTTTTGGGGTTTGGGATTTCCTGCAGGGGTTTGGGGTTTCTTTGGGGTTTGGGGTTTCCCGTGGGTTTTGTGGTTTTTGGGGATTTGGAGTTTTTGGGGGCTTTGGGGTTTGGGTTTTTTGGGGGGGGGGCTAGGATTTTTTGGGGGTTTGGGGTTTCCTGCTGGGTTTGAGTTTTTTGGGGGGTTTTTCGGAGGTTTTTTAGGGGTTTTGGGGGGGGATTTTTTGGGTTTTGGGGTTTTTTGGGCTTTGGGGTTTCCTGCTGGGTTTGAGGGTTTTTTCGGTTTTTGGGGGGGCTTTTGGGGGGGTTTTTTGGGGGTTGGGGGTTTTTTGGGGGGATTTGGGGTTTCCCGCTGGGTTTGAGGGTTTTTTCAGTTTTTTGGGGGGTTTTGGGGGGTTTTTTGGGCTTTGGGGTTTCCCGCAGGGTTAGGGGGTTTTTTGGGGTTTTGGGGGGGATTTTGGGGGGATTTGGAGGGGTTTTGCGTGTTTTGGGGGGCTTTGGGGTTTCCCGCTGGGTTTGAGTTTTTTGGGGGGGTTTTTCGGGGGTTTTTTAGGGGTTTTGGGGGGAGATTTTTTGGGGTTTTGGGGGTTTTTTGGGCTTTGGGGTTTCCCTCTGGGTTTGAGGGTTTTTTCGGTTTTTTGGGGGGGTTTTTTGGGGGTTGGGGGTTTTTTCGGGGGCTTCGGGGTTTCCCGCTGGGTTTGAGGTTTTGGGGGGTTTTTTCGGGGGTTTTTAAGGGGTTTTGGGGGGAGATTTTTTGGGGTTTTGGGGTTTTTTGGGCTTTGGGGTTTCCCGCGGGGTTAGGGGGTTTTTTGAGGTTTTGGGGGGGATTTTGGGGGGTTTTGGAGGGGTTTTGCGTGTTTTGGGGGGCTTTGGGGTTTCCCGCTGGGTTTGAGTTTTTTGGGGAATTTTTCGGGGATTTTTTAGGGATTTTGGGGGTGTTTTGGGGGGAGATTTTTTTGGGTTTTGGGGTTTTTTTGCCTTTGGCGTTTCCTGCTGGGTTTAGGGTTTTTTTGGGGTATTTTTTGGGCTCCCCCTGACCCTCTGTCCCGCAGGGTTCGTGCGGGCGCTGTCCCGGGCCGCGGTCCCGGGGCTCTCTCGGTTCTCGCTGCTGCGGCTGCGGCGCTCGGCGGCGCTGGGGGCGGCGCGGCTCGGGGCCCGCGGGGCGGGGGCGGCGCTGCCGCTGCACCGGGACCGCAACGTGGAGGTTTTCTACACGCACCGGCTCTGAGAGCGGGGGCACCCCAAAAATACCGGGGAGAGACCCCAAAACACCGCGGGAGCGACCTGGAAACACCAAGGGAGCACCCCAAAAAAAATAGCGGGGGAACGACCTGAAAACACCGCGGGAGTGTCCGGAAAAGACTGGGAGAGCACCCCAAAAAATTCAGGAAAATACCAGGGGAGTGTCCCAAAAAATCCAGTGGGAGTGTCCCAAAAATACCGGGGGAGTGTCCCCAAAAACTCAGGAAAATGTCCCAAAAATACCGGGGAAGTGTCCCCAAAAATCCAGGGGGAGTGTCCCAAAAAATTCACAAAAATGTCCTGAAAATACCAGGGGAGAGTCCTGAAGATACCGGGGGAGCACCCCAAAAAATACCACGGGAGGACCCCAAAAAATACCGGGGGAACGTCCCGAAAACACCATGGGAGTGTCCGGAAAAGATTGGGGGATTGTCCCAAAAAATTCAGAAAATGTCCCAAAAATACCGGGGGAGCACCCCAAAAAATACCGGGGGAGCGCCCCGAAAACACCACGGGAGCACCCAAAAAATTTAGGAAAATGTCCCAAAAATACCGGGGGAGCACCCAAAAAATACTGGGGAGCACCCCGAAAACACCACGGGAGCACCCAAAAAATTTAGGAAAATGTCAAAAAAATACCGGGGGAGCACCCCAAAAAATTCAGGAAAATGTCCCAAAAAAATACGAGGGAAGCACCCCAAAAAATACCGGGGGAGCATCCAGAAAAGACTGGGGGAGCACCCCGAAAACACCACGGGAGCACCCAAAAAATCCAGGAAAATGTCCCCAAAAATCCAATGGGAGCGTCCCAAAAATACCAGGGGAGTGTCCCCAAAAAACTCAGGAAAATGTCCTAAAAATATTGGGGGAGTGTCCTAAAAAATCCAGGAAAATGTCCCCAAAAATCCAATGGGAGCGTCCCAAAAATACCAGGGGAGTGCCCCAAAAACTCAGGAAAATGTCCCAAAAAATACTGGGGAAGTGTCCCCAAAAAACTCAGGAAAATGTCCCAAAAATACCGGGGAAGTGTCCCCAAAAATCCAGGGGGAGTGTCCCAAAAAAAATCACAAAAATGTCCCAAAAATACTGGGGGAGCACCCCAAAAATTCAGGAAAATGTCCCAAAAAAATACCAGGGGAGCACCCCAAAAAATACCGGGGGAACGTCCCAAAAATACCGGGGCCGTGACCCGAAAAATACCAGGATGGTGTCCTGAAAAATTCAGGAAAATGTCCCAAAAATACCGGGGGAGCACCCCAAAAAATAGCGGGGAGCGCCCCGAAAACACCGGGGAGCACCCTGAAAATACAAGGGGAGTGTCCCCAAAAACTCAGGAAAATGTCCCAAAAATACCGGGGAAGTGTCCCCAAAAATCCAGAGGGAGTGTCCCAAAAAATTCACAAAAATGTCCTGAAAATACCGGGGAGCACCCAAAAAAATACTGGGGGAATGTGCAGAAAATACCGGGGGAGCACCCCAAAAATTCAGGAAAATGTCCCAAAAAAATACCAGGGGAACATCCCAAGAAATACCGGGGGAAAGTCCGAAAAAGACTGGGGGAGTGTCCCCAAAAATATTGGGGGAACGTCCCAAAAATACCGGGGCTGTGTCCCGAAAAATACCAGGATGGTGTCCTGAAAAATTCAGGGGAAAATGTCCCAAAAATACCGGGGGAGCACCCCAAAAAATACCGGGGAGCGCCCCGAAAACACCACGGGAGCACCCAAAAAATTTAGGAAAATGTCCCAAAAATACCGGGGGGAGTGTCCAGAAAATACTGGGGGGAGCACCCCAAAAAATATTGGAGGAACATCACAAAAATACCGGGGGAGCGCCCCAAAAAATCCAGTGGGAGCGTCCCAAAAAATTCAGGAAAATGTCCCCAAAAATTACCAGGGGAGCACCCAAAAAATACTGCAGGACCGTCCCAAAAATACCGGGGGAGTGTCCTGAAAATACTGAGAGAGCACCCCAAAAATACCGGGGGAGCACCCCAAAAAATTCAGGAAAATATCCCGAAAAAATACAAGAGGAGCACCCCAAAAAATACCAGGGGAGTGTCCTAAAAATCCATTGGAGTGTCCCAAAAATTTGGGATGAGTGTCCCAAAAATCCAGGGGAGTGTCCCAAAAATTTGGGATGAGTGTCCCAAAAATTTGGGATGAGTGTCCCAAAAATCCATGGGAATGTCCCAAAAATTTGGGATGAGTGTCCCAAAAATCCAGGGAAATGTCCTGAAAATCCACAGGAATGTCCCAAAAATCCAGAGGAGTGTCCCAAAAATTTGGGATGAGTGTCCCAAAAATCCAGGGGAGTGTCCCAAAAATCCAGGGGAGTGTCCCAAAAACTTGGGATGAGTGTCCCAAAAATCCAGGGGAGTGTCCCAAAAACTTGGGATGAGTGTCCCAAAAATTTGGGATGAGTGTCCCAAAAATCCAGGGAAATGTCCTGAAAATCCACAGGAATGTCCCAAAAATCCAGAGGAATGTCCCAAAAATTTGGGATGAGTGTCCCAAAAATCCAGGGGAGGGTCCCAAAAATTTGGGATGAGTGTCCCAAAAATCCAGGGGAGTGTCCCAAAAATCCAGGGGAGTGTCCCAAAAATCCAGGGGAGTGTCCCTGAATCCTGATAATTCTGGGGACCTGCAAAATTCCCGTTTTTGTTGTGGAGGGGCTGGGCTGGATCATGGGAATGGGATTGGGAATGGGATTGGGATTGGGAGTGGAAATGGGATTGGGAACAGGAGTGGGAATGGGAATGGGAGCAGAATTGGGAATGGGAATGGGAATGGGAACAGGATCGAGAACAGGATTGGGGTTGGGAATGGGATTGAAATTGGGAATTGGATTGGGATTGGGAATCGGATTGGGAATCGGAATGGGAACAGGAGTGGGATTGGGATTGGGAATCGGAATGGGAACAGGAGTGGGATTGGGAACGGGAATGGGAATGGGACTGGAAACGGGATTTGAATGGAAATGGGATTGGGAATGGGAATGGCAAAAGGATTGGGAATGGAATTGGGGTTTGGAGTGGGATTTGGAACAGGATTGGGAATGGGAACAGGATTGGGATTTGAATTGGGAATAGGATTGAAATTGGGAACGGGATTGGGAACAGGAATGGCAATGGGATTGGGGTTGGGAATGGGATTGGGAACAAATTGGGATTGGGAACAGGATTGGGAATGGGAACGGGATTGGGAACAAAACTGGGATTGGGAATGGGAATGGGAGCAGATTTGGGATTGGGAAAGGGAACAGGATTGGAATTAGGATTGGGAATGGGAATGAGAATAGTAATGGGATTGGGAACAAAATTGGGATTGGGAATGGGAATGGGACTGGAAATAAAAATGGAAATGGGATTGGGGACGGAAATGAGAATGGGATTGGGATTGGGAATGGGAATGGGATTTGGAACAGGATTGGGATTGGGAATGAGAATAGGATTGGGAGTGGGAACAGATTTGGGATTTGGATTGGGAATGGGTCTGGGAACGGGATCGGGAGTCAGACTGGAAACAGGGTTTGGAATCAGAATGGGATTGGGAATGGGATTGAGGTGGGATTGGGATTGGGATAGGAAATAAAAATGGGATTGGGATTGGTGATGGAAATGAGAATGGGAATGGGATTGGGAATGGGAACGGGATTGGGGTTGGGAGCGGGATTGGGAATGGGATTGGGAGTGGAAATAAAAATGGGATTGGGGATGGAAATGAGAATGGGAATGGGATTGGGATTGGGAATGGGAACGGGATTGGGAATGGGAACAGGATTGGGAATGGGAATGGTATTAGGAATAAAATTGGGATTGGGAATGGGAACAGATTTGGGATTTGGATTGGGAATGGGATTGGGATTGATATTGGGATTGGGAGTTGGACTGGGAATGGGATTGGCAACGGGAGTGGGATTGGGAGTGGAAATAAAAATGGAAATGGGATTGGGGATGGGAATGAGAACGGGATTGGGAATGGGATTGAGGTGGGATTGGGATTGGGAATGGGATTGGGAATGGAAATGAGAATGGGATTGGGAATGGTAATGGGAACATGATTGGGATTGGGATTAGGAATGGGATTGGGACTGGAAACAGGATTTGGAATAGAAATGGGATTGGTGTTGGGAACAGGATTGGGATTTCGATTGGGAATGGGATGTGGAACAGGATTGGGAATTGCAACACGATTGGGAACGGGATTGGGATTGGGATTGGGATTGGGAGTGGAAATGAAAACGGAAATGGGATTGGGGATGGGAATGAGAACGGGAATGGGAGCAGAATTGGGAATTGGATTGGGACTGGAAACAGGATTGGGAATTGGAATCAGATTGGGATTGAGAACGGGAACAGGATTGGGATTGGGACTGGGATTGGGATTGGAAACGGGATTGGGGATGGAAATAAGAATGGGATTGGGATTGGAAACAGGATTGGGATTGGGATTGGGATTGGGAACAGGATAGGGATTGGGATCGGTGTTGGGAATGGGATTGGGAACGGGATTGGGAATGGCAATAGGATTGAGAATGGGAATGGGATTGGGATTGCCAATGGTATTGCCAATGGGATTGGGAATGGGATTGGGATTGGGATGGGAATGGGATTGGGAAAGGAATGGGATTGGGATTGGGATTGGGAACGGGACTGGGATTGAAATTGGGACTGGGACTGGGATTGGGATTGGGATTGGGATCGGTGTTGGGAATGGGATTGGGAACGGGATTGGGATTGGGAAAGGGATTGGGAACGGGATTGGGATTGGGATCGGTGTTGGGAATGGGATTGGGATTGGGATTGGGAATGGGATTGGGATTGGGATGCTCCAGCACAGGCAGGGAGGGCTCGAAGAGGAAATCCCAAATTTTGGGATCAGGGATGTGACGCCCCCGAGCTGGGAACGGCCCTGGAGCTGCTGGAGCAGCTTTGGGAACGATTTCCACTCCAAAGGGGAAGGAAAAACGGGAAAATCCCTTTGGGGTCAATTTTACTGGGAAAAAAATTTCCAGCGATGGAAAATCCTCCGGGAGGGAAAAAAAAATCCAGGGAAATTCCCCAAGGAAAACTCCGGCCTCGATCCCTTCCAAAAAAAGTTTATTTGGGATAATTTACAGCACGGCGGGAAAAGAGGGAAAGGGGGAGAGAATCCAAGGAAAAGCGGGAAAAGGAGGAGAGGGAAATGTGGGATCGCTCCAGGGGACGGGAAACGGGAAAAGCGACCCCGGGGGGATTGGGAGGGAGGGAATTCCATGGGGCCGCCGCTGCCGGAGGGTGGGAAAGGCTGGGAATTCCAGGAGTTTGGGAATTCCATGAGGAATTCCATGAATTTGGGAATTCCAGGAGCTCAGGAATTCCAGGAGTTTGGGAATTCCAGGAGTGCAGGAATTCCAGAAATTTTGGGAATTCCATGAGTTCAGGAAATCCACGAGCTCAGGAATTCCATGAGTTTGAGAATTCCATGAGTTTGGGAATTCCAGGAGTTCGGGAATTCCATGAGCGCAGGAATTCCAGAAATTTGGGAATTCCACGGGTTTGGGAATCCATGAGTTTGGGAATTCCTTGAGTTTGGGAAATCCACGAGCTCAGGAATTCCATGAGCTGAAGAATTCCAGGAGTTTGGGAATTCCATGAGCTCAGGAATTCCGTACGTTTGGGAATTCCTTGAGTTTGGAAATTCCATAAGCTCAGGAATTACATGAGTTGAGCAATTCCATGAGCTCAGGAATTCCATCAGTTTGGGAATTCCAGGAGCTTGGAAATTCCAGGAGCTTAGGAATCCCAGGAGTTCAGGAATTCCATGAGCGCAGGAATTCCATAAATTTGGGAATTCCACAAATTTGGGAATTCCACGAATTTGGGAATCCATGAGTTTGGGAATTCCTTGAGTTTGGGAATTCCAGGAGCTCGGGAATTCCATGAGTTTGGGAATTCATTGAGGAATTCCATGAATTTGGGAATTCCATGAATTTGGGAATTCCATGAGCTCAGCCCCACCCACGCTCCCCTGACCCCACATCTCCATGGGAATGGGAATGGGAATGGGAATTCTCCGGGATCAGCGGCCGCCTCATCCGGCAGGGATTTCCCGGGATTCCCCAGCCCAGCCGCTCCCTCTTTCCCGGGATAACGGGAACGGAGCCTGGGAAGCTCCTGGGCCCTCTGGACAGGAATTCCCAATCCCAAAAAGTTCCCGATTTCCCTGGATAAGGATTCCTGACCCCAAGGAGCTCCTGTTCTTCCTCTGTAGGGATTCCCAATCCCAAAGAGTTCTTGGTTTTCTTGGACAGGAATTCCCAATCCCAAAAGGTTCCTGATTTCCTTGGATAAGGATTCCTAATCCCAAAAAGTTCCTGATTTCCATGGTGGTCCCAAGGAGTTCCTGATTTCCTTGGACAGAAATTCCCAATCCCAAACCACTCCTGATTTTCTGGACAGGAATTCCCAATCCCAAAAGGTTCCTGATTTCCCTGGATAAGGATTCCCAATCCCATAAAATTCCTGATTTCCTCAGACAGGGATTTCAGACCTTGGGATGCTCCTGCATTCCCTGGACAGGAATTCCCAATCCCCAAAAGTTCCTGATTTCCCTGGATAAAGATTCCCAATCCCAAAAGGTTCCTTGGACAGAGATTCCCAATCCCAAAAAGTTCCTGATTTCCCTGGATAGGGATTCCCAATCCCAAAGAGCTCCAACTTTCTCTGGACAGGAATTCCCAATCCCAAAAACATTCCTGATTTCCCTGGATCGGGATTTCAGGCCTGGAAATCCTCCCCCTTTCCCTGGATTTCCCAACCTTTCAGAACCTTGGGAGTGGATCAGGATTCCCAATCCCAAAGAGTTCCTGATTTCACTGGATAAGGATTCCCAATCCCAAAACCCTCCTGGCTTCCTTGGATAAGGATTCCCAATCCTAAAACATTCCTGATTCCCATGGACAGGAATTCCTAATCCCAAAAAAGTTCCTGATTTCCCTGGATAGAGACTCCCAATCCCAAAAATTCCTGATTTTCTGGACAGGAATTCCCAATCCCAAAACATTCCCGATTTCCCTGGATCGGGATCTCAGACCTGGAAATCCTCCCCCTTTCCCGGATTTCCCAACCTTTCCGACCCTCGGCAGCCTCGGGGATTTTGGGAATTTTTTTCCCAAGGATTTTTTCCATCCTCTCCTGGATCGGGGCAGGAAATTCCCGCTGGAGACACAAATCCCACTCAGGGATCCTTGGGAAAGGGATCAGCAGCACCGGGATCTTCCCAAAATATCCCAAATATCCCAAAATGGAGGATCCCTCTCCTTTCCCAGGAATTCTGCTCCCTCCCTTCTTTTAGCCAGGAATTCCAGGTTTTCCTTGGAATTTTCTCCAGGTTTGTAGTGTTGGATGAGCTCCGGAATTCCTTCAAAGGGGAGGGAAAAGGAATTTGGGGAATCCAGGAAATTTCCCTAAAATTCCTTCCGGGATCGGCGGGATCGCCCCAGCTCAGCTTCCATCCCGCAGGAATTTCGGGAACAACAAAAAAAATTCCAGGAAAATCCCTCCAAAAAAAAAAAAAATCCTCCCAAACCTGATTTTCCCCCCCCAAAAAAGGAATTTTTCCTGGAATTTTTCCCGAGTTTTTTCCAGGATTTTTTTTTTTTTCTTTCCCCAAAGATTTTCCTACAAAATCCCAGGAAGTCAAAAAAAAAACCCGAGGAAAAATCGATGGAGAAGAGGAAAAAAAAAAAGGGGAAAACCGGGAATTCTCCGGAAATCCTGGAGCGGCCGCGGGCTCTTCCCGTATCCCGGATTTTCCCTGGAAATTCCCAGGGAATTCTCAGTCTCTGGATTTTGCCGGGGTCAGTATTTCACTCCAGGCACGAATTCCTTGGCGTCCGGATTCAAGTTGCTTTTGCTCTGGAAAAATAAAAAAAATTGGGAATGGGATGAGTCGTTCCCGAAGGAATTCCCGGATTTTTTGGGGTTTCTGAGGGTTTGGGGGTTTTGTGGGATTTGTGGGATGTGGGAAGGGATCTGGAAATTCCGGCTGATCAATCCCGGCTCTTCCCGATTTTCCAGGTGGGTTTGGGATGGGCTTGGGAAATTCCAGGGATTGGGGAATTCCAGGGATTGGGGAATTCCAGGGATGGAATCCTGAGGATTGGAGAATTCCAAGAATGGGACAATTCCAGGAATTGGAGAATTCCAGGAATAGGAGAATTCCAGGGATTGGGGAATTCCAAAGACGGGACAATCCCAGGGATGGAATAATTCAAAATTCCAGGGATTGGCCAATCCCAGGGATGGAACCCCAAGGCCAGGAGAATCCCAAGGATGGGACAATTCCAGGGACAGGACAGTTCCAGGGATGGGACAATTCCAGAGGCCAATTCCAGGGATAGGAGAATTCCAAGGATGGGACACTCCCATGGATTGGCCAATTCCAAAGACAAGAAAATTCCAGGGATGGAATCCCAAGGATGGGCCAGTTCCAGGAATTGGGAAATTCCAGGGATAGAATCCCAAAGATGGGACGATCCCAAGGATTGGCCAATCCCAAGGACTGGACAATTCCAGGGATGGAATCCCAAGGTTGGGACAATTCCAGGATGGGACAATTCCAGGGACAGGACAATTCCAAGGATTGGCCAATTTCAGGGATGGGACAATTCCATGGACAGAATCCAAAGGTTGGGACAACCCCAGGGATGGAATCCCAAGGATGGGACAATTCCAAGGACGGGACAATTCCAAGGACGGGACAATTGCAGGGGCTGGAGATTTCCAAGAATTGGAGAATTCCAGGGATAGAATCCCAAGGATTGGACAATCCCAAGGATTGGACAATCCCAGGGATTGGCCAGTTCCAAGGATTGGAGAATCTCAGGGATGGGACAATTCCAAATCCCAGGGATGGGACAATTCCAGGAATAGAATTCCAAGGACAAGACAATCCCATGGATTGGCCAATCCCAAGGCCAGGACAATCCCAAGGTTGGGACAATTCCATGGATGGAATCCAACGGTTGGGAGAACCCCAGGGATGGGACAATTCCAGGGATGGGACAATCCCAAGGATTGGAGAATCCCAAGGATGGGACAATTCCATGGATTGGGCAATTCCAAGGACAGGACAATCCCAGGGATGGGACAACTCCATGGATGGAATCCAAAGGTTGGGACAATTCCAGGGATGGAATCCCAAGATTGGGACAATTCCAAGAACGGGACAATTCCAAGGATTGGCCAATCCCAGGGATGGGACAACTCCATGGATGGAATCCAACGGTTGGGAGAACCCCAGGGATGGGACAATTCCAGGGATGGGACAATCCCATGGATTGGCCAATCCCAAGGATTGGAGAATCCCAAGGATGGGACAATTCCATGGATTGGGCAATTCCAAGGACAGGACAATCCCAGGGATGGGACAATTCCATGGATGGAATCCAAAGGTTGGGACAATTCCAGGGATGGAATCCCAAGATTGGGACAATTCCAAGAACGGGACAATTCCAAGGATTGGCCAATCCCAGGGATGGGACAACTCCATGGATGGAATCCAAAGGTTGGGACAACTCCAGGGATGGAATCCCAAGGATTGGCCAATCTCAAGGCCTGGACAAATCCAGGGATGGGACAATTCCAGGATAGGAAATCCCAAGGACTGCACAATTCCAGGGATGGGACAATTCCAGGGATTGGACAATGCCAAGGATTGGATAATTCCAGGGATGGGACAAGTCCAAGGACAGGAGAATCCCAAGGATTGAACAATTCTAGGGATGGAATCTCAAGGATGGGACAATTCCAGGGATGGAACAATCCCAAAATTGGGACAATCCCAAGGACTGGACAATCCCAAGGATGGAATTCCAAGGATGGGACACTCCCATGGATTGGTCAATTCCATGGATGGGACAATCTCAAGGACGGGACAATCCCATGGATTGGCCAATCCCAAGGTTGGGACAACTCCATGGACGGAATCCAAAGGATGAGACAATCCCAGGGATGGGACAATTCCAGGGATGGAATCCAAAGGTTGGGACAATCCTAAGAACAGGAAAATTCCATGGATTGGATAATCCCAAGGCTGGGACAATTCCATGGATGGAATCCAACGGTTGGGACAACTCCAGGGATGGAATCTCAAGGATTGGCCAATCTCAAAGCCAGGACAAATCCAGGGATGGGACAACTCCATGGATTGGCCAATCCCAAGGATGGGACAATCCCAAGGACTGGACAATCCCAAGGATGGAATTCCAAGGATGGGACACTCCCATGGATTGGTCAATTCCATGGATGGGACAATCTCAAGGACGGGACCATCTCATGGATTGGCCAATTCCAAGGTTGGGACAACTCCATGGACAGAATCCCAAGGATGGGACAATTCCAGGATGGGACAATTCCAGGGGTGGAATCCAAAGGTTGGGACAACTCCAGGGATGGAATCCCATGGATTGGCCAATCTCAAGGCCAGGACAATCCCAGGAATGGGACAATCCCAAGGACGGGACAATCCCAAGGATTGGCCAACTCCAGAGATGGAATCCCAAGGATTGGGCAATGCCAGGGTTGGGACAATGCCAAGGACAGGACAATCCCAGGGATGGGACAATTCCAGAGGCCAATTCCAAGGATTGGTGAATTCCAGGGATTGGACACTCTCAAGAATGGGACAATCCCAAGGATGGGACAACTCCATGGATGGAATCCAATGGTTGGGACATACCCATGGATTGGCCAATTCCAAGGACAGGACAATCCCAAGGATTTGCCGATCCCAAGGATTGGCCAATTCCCGTTCCCGCTCACCAGGATGTCGTCATTCCCGGTGCCGTCGGCGTGTCCGTGTCCGTGTCCGTGTCCGTGTCCGTGTCCGTGTCCGTGTCCGTGTCCGTGGCCGTGTCCGTGTCCGTGTCCGTGTCCGTGTCCGTGTCCGTGCAGCTCCCGCGGTGCCGTTGGCTGGGGCAGATCCCGCGCCGGGATGAACCAATCCTGCTCCTCCTCCTCCAGCATCTCCTGGAAGCAGCGATCCAGGAATTCCTGCTCCTGCAGCTCCTCCTCCACCTGCCGGGAGGGAATTCCAGTGGGAAGGGCATCCAGGGATTTTCCATGGATGTTCTGGGATTTTCCATGGGCTGGGAAAGCACCTGGATGTCCCAAATCCCAGCTGGAAAATCCAGGGAATTCCAGACTTTGGAAAATTCAGGGAAGAGGGGAAAAAAAACCCAAAAAACTCCAGAGGAAAATTTAGCCCCGAATCCCAGGAATGGGAATTCTGGCTGAGGAGAAACTGGGATCCCAAAAAGGGAAGGGAGATCCCAAAAAGAGAAAGACAGGAGGGGAAGGGAGATCCTGAAAAACAAAGGGAGATGCCAAAAGGAGAAAGACAGATCCCAAAAAGGAAAGGGAAGGGGAATCCCAAAAAATGGAAGTCGGATCCCAAAAAGGGAAGGTGAATCCCAAAAAGGAAAAGGAAGGCAGATCCCAAAAAAGAAAGGGAGACCCCAAAAAGGAAAGGTAAAGACAGATCCCAAAAAGGGAAAGGGAAGGGGAATCCCAAAAGGGAAAGGCAGATCCCAGAAAACAAAAGACAGATCCCAAAAAGGAAAGGGAAAGAGATCCCAAAAAAAGGAAATACAGATCCTAAAAAGGGAAGGGAGACCCCAAAAAGGAAAGAGAAAGGGAATCCCAAAAAGGGAAAGGCAGATCCCAAAAAGGGAAGGGAAAGTGAATCCTAAGAAGGAGAGGGAAAGTGAATCCCAAAAAAAAGAAAGGGAGGGGAGATCTCAAAAAGGGAAGGAAAGGGGAATCCCAAAAAAGAAAGAGAGATCCCAAAAAATCTAAGGGAAGGCAGATCCCAAAAAGGGAAGGGAAGGGGAATCCCAAAAAACAAAAGACAGATCCCAAAAACTTGGGAGAAGGGAACGGTGACATCACCACCCCTTTGGAAGGATCAAAGGGATTTTTCCCAACTTTTTCCAGCTTTTTTCCAACTTTTTCCCAGCTTTTTTCCAGCTTTTTTCCAGCTTTTTTCCAGCTTTTCCCCAGCTTTTTTCCAGCTTTTTTCCAACTTTTTCCCAGCTTTTTTCCAGGCAGATCCAACCCCAGGGGACGACTCTGCCCTGAGCCCCTTTTCCCACCAAACACAACATTCCCAGATATTTTTCCCTACAAATCCAGGTGAGGCTGGGAATCAGCCCCATTCCCATTCCCCAATCCCAGGAATTCCCAGAATTCCCAGAATTCCCAGATTTGGGATTCTCACCTGCCTGTTGAAGTCCTCCTCGTTCTCCATCCACATGTACTCGGCGAAGGGGTTGCTCTCCTTCTCCTGGTGCCCATTCCCGACGGGATCATCCTTGGATTTGGGGTTGGAAGTGCTGCTGGCCAGCTCGGAGCCATTCATCCTTAGGGACTCTGCCGGGAGGGAATTCGGGAATGGGATCCCAAATCCGGCCCCGATCCCGCACGGCCCCGCGGGGTTGGAGTGAGGGGAGGGTGGGGGTGATCCCGGTGGGGGTTGGGGAGGCTGAAATTCAGGCCAGGGGTGGGAATCCATCAGGAACCATTCCATGGATCCATGGATTCATGGATCTATCCATCCATGGATCTGTCAATCCATCAATCCATGGATCAATCAATCCTTTGATCCATCAATCAATTCATCAATCCATTGATCCATCCATCCATCAATCCATGGATCAATCAACCAATCCATCGATCCATGGATCCATCCATCCATAAATCCCTGGATCAATCAATCCATTGATCCATCAATCAATCTATGGATCCATCCATCCATAAATCCATGGATCCATGGATCCATCAATCCATGGATCAATCAATCAATCAATCCATCGATCAATGGATCCATCCATCAATCCATGGATCGATCAATCCATTGATCCATCAATCAATCCATCCATCCATTGATCCATCCATCCATCAATCAATCCATCCATAAATCCATGGATCTATCAATCAATCCATCAATCCACAAATCTATCAATCAATGGATCCATAAATCGTTCAATCCATCAATCCATTAATCTATCAATCAATCCATCAATCCATTAATCTATCAATCAATCCATCAATCCATGGATCCATCCATTCATAAATCCACGGATCAATCAATCCATTGATCTATCAATCAATCCATCAATCCACAAATATATCAATCCATCAATCAATCCATCAATCCAACAATCTATCAATCCATTAATTCATCAATCCATCATTCCATCAATCCATCAATCCACAAATCTATCAATCCATTTATTCATCCATCCATCGATCCATCGATCCATCCGTCCATCAATCCATAAATCCATGGATCCTTTAATCCATCAATCAATCCATCAATCCATCAATCCATGGATTCATCAATACCCCATCAATCCATCTGTCCATTGATCCATCCATCATCCATCAATCCATGGATCCATTAATCCATCAATCCATCCATCAATCCATAAATCCACAAATCTATCGATTCATTTATTCATCCATCCATCAATCCATGGATTCATCAATCCATCAATCCATGCATCGATCAATCCATCAATCTATCAATCTATCAATCAATCCATCCATTAATACATCAATAAATCCATCAATCAATCCATGGATCCATCCATCCTCCATTCACCCATAAATTCATCAATCCATCCATCCATCCGTCAATCTATCAATCCATTGATCCATGGATTCATCAATCCATCAATTTATCAATTAATCCATCAATTTATCCATCCATCAATCCATAAATCCATCCATCAATCCATGGATCTGTCAATCCATCAACTCATCAATTGATTAATCCATCAACCTATCAATCAATCCATAAATCCATCCATTAATGCATGGATCCATCAATCCATCCATCTGTCGATCCATCAATCCATGGTTCCATCAATCCATAAATCCACAAATCTATCGATCTATTAATTCATCCATCCATCAATCCATGGATTCATCAATCCATCAATTTATAAATCTATCTATCAATCCATCAATCAATCCATGGATTCATCAATCCATGGATCCATTAATCCATTAATCCATCCATCAATCCTCCAATCCACAAATCTATCAATCCATCAATCCATCAATCCATCAATCCATAAATCCATCAATCCATGGATCCATTAACCCATGGATCCATCAATCAATCCATGGATCCATCAATCCATCCATCAATCAATCCATCCATCCAGTAATACATGGATCCATTAATCCATTAATCCATCAATCAATTCTCCAATCCACAAATCCATCAATCCATCAATTCATCAATCCATGGATCCATGGATCCATCCATTCATAAATCCACGGATCAATCAATCCATCAATCCATCCATCAATCCATCAATCCATGGATTCATCAATCCATGAATCCATCAATCAATCCATCAATCCATGAATCCATCAGTCCATTAATTCGTCAATCCATCAATCCATGGATCCATCAATACCCCATCAATCCATCTGTCCATGGATGCATCCATCATCCATCAATCCATCCATCCATCCATGGATTCATCAATCCATCAATTTATAAATCTATCTATCAATCCATCAATCAATCCATGGATTCATCAATCCATGGATCCATGTATCCATTAATCCATCAATCAATCCTCCAATCCACGAATCTATCAATCCATCAATCCATCAATCCATCAATCCATCAATCCATCAATCCATGGATCCATTAACCCATGGATCCATCAATCAATCCATGGATCCATTAATCCATCAATCCATCAATCAATCCATCAATTCAACAATCTATCAATCCATTAATTCATCAATCCATCATTCCATCAATCCATCAATCAATCCTCCAATCCACAAATCTATCAATCCATAAATTCATGGATCCATGGATCCATCAATCCATGGATTCATCAGTCAATCCATCAATTCATCAATCTATCAATCAATCCATAAATCCATCCATTAATCCATGGATCCCTCAATCCATCAATTCTTCAATCCATGGATCCATCAATCCATCAATCCACAAATCTATCGATCCATTAATTCGTCCGTCCATCAATCCATTGATCCATTCATCCATCAATCCATGCATCCATTAATCCATGGATTCATCAATCCATCAGTCCATCAATCTATCAATCCACAAATCTATCAATCCATTTATTCATCCATCCATCAATCCATCGATCCATCCATCCATCAATCCATGAATCCATCAATTTATCAATCAATCCATCAATCCATCAATTCATCAATCCACGGATCCTTTAATCCATCAATCAATCCTCCAATCCACAAATCCATCGATCCATTAATTCATCAATCCATGGCTCCATCCTCCATCAATCCATCTGTCCATGGATCCGTTCCTCCTGGAGCTGATTCCGGCTCCTCTCTGGGAAACTTGGGCCTCCCAGGCAGGAATTCCTGCCCAATATTCCATAAAAATCTCCCCTTGCCCAGTGGGAAGCCATTCCCTGGCTCCTGTCCCTCCAGGCCTTATCCCAAATCCCTCTCCAGCTCTCCTGGAGCCCCTGCAGGGACTCTGAGCATTCCCTGGAGTTTTCCCTTCTCCAGGGGAACATTCCCAGCCCTCCCAGGCCCATTGCAGGATCCTGGAGCACAGGAAGGTTTAACCAGCAGGATCCATTCCCGATATTTCCCGGGAATCCATTCCCTGTGTCCCAATAAACCCTGGAGCTGTTTTTCCCACGGGCAGCATTCCCTGGCCGGGCTCCAGGAGCAGGAACAGCCAACGCTGCAAATCCCGGGAATTCCAGGATCCCAGCTGATCCCAGCTGATCCCAGCTGATCCCTGACGCTGCTTTTCCATGGGCTGGACACCCCCATTCCCGTGGATTTGGGGATCTCGGGGCCTTTTCCACAATTCCGGGATCACATCCATGGATTTGCTGCCGCTCCCTGTGTGCTCCTGGCAGCTCCCAAATCCCAAATCCCAAATCCCAAATCCCAGCGGAACCGGCGCTGTCAGCACAGCGGGGAGGGGGATGGGAACGGGGCCGGCAGCTCCCAAATCCCAAATCCTGGATCCTAAAATCCTGGATCCCCAATTCCTGCAATCCCAAATCCTGGATCCCAAATCCTGGATTCCCAATTCCTGCATTCCCAAATCCTGCATTCCCATTTTTTGGATTCCCAAATCCTGCATTCCCAAATCCTGAATTCCCAAATCCTGCATTCCCAAATCCTGAATTCCCATTTTTTGGATTCCCAAATCCTGCATTCCCAAATCCTGCATTCCCACCTCCTGAATTCCCAACTCCTGCATTCCCAAATCCTGCATTCCCATTTCCCGCATTCCCATGGAATTCTCCCCTTCTCCCCCATTCCCTCCTCCCACATTCCCGGTGTTCCCAGGTTCCCTCTCCAGCTGAACCCCTCCCCATTCCCTGGGCTGATCCCACAGCCTGGGGAGCAGGAAAAGAGGGAATTCCGGAGCTGCTCTGCTCTGGGAGAGCTGGGAATGTTCCCCTGGAGAAGGGAAAATTCCAGGGAAAATGAGAATTCCTAAAGGGGCTCCAGGAGAGCTGGAGAGGGACTGGGGCCAAGGGCTGGAGGGACAGGAGCCAGGGAATGGCTTCCCACTGGGAAAAAAGAGATTTTTATGGAATATTGGGCAGGAATTCCTGCCTGGGAGGTTCCCACAGGGCCCAGATCCTTCCAGCAGGAATTTCTGAGGAAAACTCTCCAGGCTGGGAGGATGAGGGATTCCCACCTGGAATCCCTTGGGATCAGGATGAGAGGGAAGGGATTTCAAGTGGAAAAAAAAGCAGATTTAGGTTAAATATTGGGCAGGAATTCCTGGCGGGGCTGGAATTCCCAGATTTGCTGGGGCTGCCCCAAATCCCTGGAATGTCCAAGGCCAGGCTGGGATGGATTTGGATCCACCTGGGATGGTGGGAGCTGTCCCTGCCCATGGATGGGGTTGGAATTGTTGGGATTGAGAGGGAATGGATTTTAAGTGGAAAAAAACCCAGATTTAGGCTGAATTTTGGGCAGGAATTCCCGGCTGGGCTGGAATTCCCAGATTTCCTGGGGCTGCCCCAAATCCCTGGAATGTCCAAGGTTGTCCAGGTTGGATCCCCCTGGGATTGGGGAAGGTGTCCCTGGCCATGGATGGGAATTCCTGGGATTTCGGGTCCCTCCCCACCCCAATGTGTGGGATTTGCTCCGCAGCAATCCCTGGATCCCTGGAACTCCCAAGGGGTTCCCGTCCCTCGGGACACGGCCGGGCAGCGACCCCAAATCCACTCTGGGATCCCAGAACCCACAGGAAACGCCTTGGGAGCCGCCCCGGTATTCCCTGAAAATTCCAGCAGGGACGGGAGCAGCCCTGCCCCGTCCCACAGCAATTCCAGGGAATTCTCTGCGGGGTTTGGGAATTCCCAGATTTCCTGGGGCTGCCCCAAATCCCTGGGAATGTCCAAAGCCAGGTCAGACCGAGCTGCTGGAACGGGACCATCCCACAGCAATTCCAGGGAATTCTGAGCAGGGTTGGGAATTCCCAGATTTGCTGGGGCTGCCCCTGGATCCCCCTGGGCTGCTGGGAAACGTCCCTGGCTGGGATTGGAGCTCTTCTCCAACCCAAACCCTGCCAGGATTCCAGGAAAACACCGGAATTCCCACACTGAAACCAAACCTGTCCCGCACGAGCCTGGGAAAGATCCCAAAGATCCCAAATATCCCAAATATCCCATGGGGATGGGCCCAAAATCTCCCAAATCCCGGCTGGGGGGGGAATTTGGGGGCAGCGACGTCACCGAACCCTGAGAGGGACACAGAGAGGGGAGGGAACGGGAATGGGAATGGGGAATGGGAATGGGAATGGGGATGGGAATGGGAATGGGAATGGGAATGGGGAATGGGGATGGGAATGGGAATGGGAATGGGAATGGGGAATGGGAACGGGAATGGGAATGGGGAATGGGAATGGGAATGGGGAATGGGGAATGGGAATGGGGATGGGAATGGGGATGGGAATGGGGATGGGAAATGGGGATGGGAATGGGAATGGGAATGGGGATGGGGATGGGAATGGGAATGGGAATGGGGATGGGAATGGGGATGGGGAATGGGGAATGGGAATGGGAATGGGAATGGGGATGGGGAATGGGGAATGGGGATGGGAATGGGGATGGGAATGGGGATGGGAATGGGGATGGGGATGGGAATGGGAATGGGAATGGGAATGGGAATGGGGAATGGGAATGGGGATGGGAATGGGGATGGGGATGGGAATGGGAATGGGGATGGGAATGGGAATGGGGATGGGAATGGGAATGGGGATGGGAATGGGGATGGGGATGGGAATGGGAATGGGGATGGGAATGGGGATGGGAATGGGGATGGGGATGGGAATGGGGATGGGGATGGGAATGGGAATGGGGATGGGAATGGGGATGGGGATGGGAATGGGGATGGGAATGGGAATGGGGATGGGAATGGGAATGGAATGGGGATGGGGAATGGGGAATGGGGATGGAATGGGGATGGAATGGGAATGGGAATGGGAAGGGGAAGGGGAATGGGAATGGGAATGGGGATGGGAATGGGGATGGGAATGGGAATGGGAATGGGAACGGGGACAGGAGTGGGGATGGGAATGGGTTGGGATGGGAACAGGAATGGGAACAGGAATGGGAATTGGGGTGTGGGGATGGGAATGGGAACAGGGATGGGGAAGAGGGGAGGGAATGGAAGAGGGAATGGGAACAGGAACAGGAATGAGATGGGAACAGGGATGGGAATGGGATGGGAACAGGATGGGATAGGAAAGGGAATGGGAATTGGGGTGTGAGGATGGGATTGGGATGGGATGGGAAAGGGATGGGAATGGAAATGGGAATGAGAATGGGAATGGGGACAGGGATGGGGATGGGATGAGAATGGAAATTGGGGTGTGGGAATGGGAATGGGAATGGGAATGGGAATGGGAATGGGAACAGGAACGGGAATTGGATGGGGATGGAAATGGGATGGGGAATGGGATGGGAATGGGATGGGAATTGGATAGAATGGAATAGGATGAGAATGGGATGGGAATGGAAATAGGAAGAGAATGGGAATAGGATGGGGATGGCAGAGCTTCGGGGAACTTCGGGGACTCTTTCGGGATCCCGGGATGCCGTTCCCGGCAGGCCCGGCCCGGAGCCCCAGCGGAGCCCGGCAGGGCCCCAGCACCCACCGGGCCGGGCCCGCGCCCCCCGGAGCCCCTCAGAAGCCCCCGGGACAGCGGGGCCTGCTCGACCCCGGAGCCCCCCGTGTCCCCTCGGGCCGGTGTCCCCGCTGCCCCGGGCTGTGCTGCCCCGCTCTCCCCGCCGTGCCTCGGGCGCTGTCCCCGCTGTCGCCCCCGGGTCCCCCCATTCCCCCCCCGGTACCTCGGGCCGGGCCGGTGCCGCTCCGCGCCCTCAGCCGCCACAGCCGCCAGGCCCCGCCCCTCCCGCCGCGGACACGCCCACGCCTCCCATTGGCCAGCCCCGCCACGTAGCTCCACCCCAGAGCGCTCTGGTTGGATGGCACGAACACAATACGCGTTGCTATTGCACCGCTTAGCTGTCAATCATAGGGTTAATCCCACCCACCCAGCGGTGCTCCGGATTGGCTGGAGCCGGCGGCTCTGATTGGCTGGGCGCACGCGTCCCCCACGTGGGGCAGAAGGACAGCGCGTGGAGGCGGGGCCGCGGTGGGGTGGGCGTGGCCACGCGCGATGTAAATAACACCTAACGGCCCTCCCCCGCAGCTGGAGGATGATTGACAGGCGCTTGGCCCAATGGGAAAAGGCGTCACAAACCTCCTGCCCAGCCGAGAGGTTGCGTTGGTAGCGGGACGCTGATTGGTCGAATCATGTAAACACAGGCAGGGGGCGGGGCGGTCACGTGGCTGGCGCGTGGCGTGGGGGGGCCCGACTTGAAGGGGGGGATGGGACCGAGGTGTGACGTCATCGTGGTGGGGACACCGCGAGGGGGGGACCCGGCTCGGCACCCCCAAAATGGGCGGAGCGCAGGGGGGGGAGCCGGATCTGCACCCCCAGATTTGGGGTCACCATTAGGGGGGTTTACCCAGCCCTGCACCCCCATTTTGGGGTCAGGAACGGGGGCGATCCGGCCCTGCACCCCCAATTTTGGGGTCACCATTTTGGGGGGCTTTACCCAGCCCTGCACCCCAATTTTGGGGTGAGGAACGGGGGCGATCCAGCCCTGCACCCCCAGATTTGGGGTCACCATTTAGGGGGGATTTACCCAGCCCTGCGCCCCCAATTTTGGGGCCAGGACAGGGGAGGATCGAGCCCTGCACCCCCAGTTTTGGGCGGTTTCCCCAATCCTGCACCCCAATATTGGGGCCAGGACCGGGGGGTATCCAGCCCTGCACTCCCAGATTTGGGGTCACCATTTTGGGGAGGCTTCTTCAGCCCTGCACCCCCAATTTTGGGGTCACCATTTAGGGGGGATTTTCCCAGCCCTGCGCCCCCAATTTTGGGGTCACCATTTGGGTTTTCCCCAGCCCTGCACCCCCAGATTTGGGGTCACCATTAGGGGGGATTTACCCAGCCCTGCACCCCCACATTGGGGTCAGGAATGGGGAGGATCCAGCCCTGCACCCCCATTTTGGGGCCAGGACAGGGGGATTTCCCCAGCTCTGCACCCCCAGATTTGGGGTCACCACTTGGGGGGGGTTTCTCTGTCCTGCACCTCCAATTTTGGGGGGTTCCCTCAGCCCTGCACCCCCAGATTTGGGGTCACCATTTGGGGGGCTTCCCCTTTCCTGCACCTCCAGTTTTGGGGGATTTACCCAGCCCTGCACCCCCACATTGGGATCAGGAACGGGGGCGATCCGGCCCTGCACCCCCAGATTTGGGGTCACCATTTTGGGGAGGCTTCTTCAGCCCTGCACCCCCAATTTTGGGGTCAGGACCGGGGGGGTCCCTGCTCTGCATCCCCAGTTTTGGGGTCACCATTTCGGGGTTCACCCATCCCCGCACCCCAAATTCTGCCGCCACCTCCCAACGGCGACCCCCGACCCTAAACCCCGACCCCAAAAGGTGCGCGGGGCCCCCGCGGCGGCTGCAGCGCCGCCTCCCCGCGGTGACGCTCCCGGTGCTCCCGGTGCTGCTCCCGGTGCTCCCGGGGACGCTCCCGGTGCTGCTCCCGGTGACCGATCCCGGTGCCCCCGGTGACGCTCCCGGTGCTCCCGGCGCTCCCGGTGATCGATCCTGGAGCTCCCGGTGACGCTCCCGATGCTCCCGGTGATCGATCCCGGTGACGCTCCCGGTGCTCCCGGTGCTCCCGGTGACGCCCCCGGTGCTCCCGGTGCTCCCGGTGACCGATCCCGGTGCTCCCGGTGATCGATCCCGGTGCTCCCGGGGCCGCTCCCGGTGACGCTCCCGGTGCTCCCGGTGCTCGATCCCGGAGCTCCCGGTGACGCTCCCGGTGCTCCCGGTGCTCCCGGTGACGCCCCGGTGCTCCCCCCGGTGCTCCCGGTGACGCTCCTGGAGCTCCCGGTGACGCCCCCGGTGCTCCCGGTGCTCCCGGTGACCGATCCCGGTGCTCCCGGTGCTCGATCCCGGTGCTCCCGGTGCTCGATCCCGGAGCTCCCGGTGCTCGATCCCGGTGCTCCCGGTGACGCCCCCGGTGCTCCCCCCGGTGCTCCCGGCGCTCCCGTCCCGCCATGCCCGCAGCAGGCGGCGCCTCCTCCGCCTCCCCCCGAACTCGGGGTCCCTCCTCGACCCCCCTGGATCCGCTGGGCCGGTGAGTGACCCCTCCCCCCGGGGTCCCCTCCCGGGGGTCCCCAAATCCCCCCCGGGGGTCCCGGTTTGGGACCTGCCCGAGCCCCACGGGGCGCGTCCCGAAATTTGGGATTGGGGGGGACACCCCAACCACCCTGGGGTCACCCATGGGAGAAAAGGGGAGCCCAAATCTCCCCAAAATCCTTGGGGTGACCCCAAACCCGTTCCTTGTTCTGGGCGGGGATTTTTGGGGTGGGGACACCAGAAAAGGGGGAGCCAAAATCTCCCCAAAATCCTTGGGGTGACCCCAAACGAGTTCGGGGCTGGGATTTTTGGGGTGGGGGCACCAGAAAAGGGGGAGCCCAAATCTCCCCAAAATCCTTGGGGTGACCCCAAACCCGTTCCTTGTTCTGGGCGGGGATTTTTGGGGTGGGGGCACCAGAAAAGGGGGAGCCAAAATCTCCCCAAAATCCTTGGGGTGACCCCAAACCCGTTCCTCAATCCCGGCAGGGATTTTTGGGGTGGGGACACCAGAATAGGGGGAGCCCAAATCTCCCCCAGCCCTTGGGGTGACCCCAAATCCGTTCAGGGCTGGGATTCCCCCAACCCTCGGCGTGACCCCAAACGCGTTCGGGGCGGGGATTTTTGGGGTGGGGACACCAGAATAGGGGGAGCCCAAATCTCCCCCAGCCCTTGGGGTGACCCCAAACCTGTTCGGGGCTGGGATTCCCCCAACCCTCGGCGTGACCCCAAACGCGTTCGGGGCGGGGATTTTTGGGGTGGGGACATCAGAAAAGGGGGACCCAAAATCTCCCCAAAATCATTGAGGTGACACCAAATTTGCTCCTCGATCCTGGCTGGGATTTTTGGGGTGCAGGCAGCACTTTTGGGGTCTGCGTGTGCCGGGGGATCCCCCCGGACAGTTTAGGGGGGACACCAGAAAAGGGGGAGCCCCAAATCTCCCCAAAATCCTTGGGGTGACCCCAAATCCGTTCGCGGTTGGGATTTTTGGGGTGCGGGCAGCACTTTTGGGGTCTCCGTGCGCAGTTTGGGGGGGACACCAGAAAAGGGGGAGCCCAAATCTCCCCCCAAACCTCGGGGTGACCCCAAATTCATTCCTCGTTCGGGGCTGGGATTTTTGGGGTGCGGGCAGCACTTTTGGGGTCTCCGTGCTCAGTTTAGGGGGGACACCAGAAAAGGGGGAGCCCAAATCCCCCCCCCAAACCTCGGGGTGACCCCAAACCCGTTCCTCACTCCCGGCGGGGATTTTTGGGGTACAGGAAGCACTTTTGGGGTCCCCGTGCCCCGTGGGATCCCCCCGGGCAGTTTGGGGTCACCCAGGGGTGCCGCTGGGACAGGGACACCCCGAGTTTGGGGTTTGTCCCCTGCCCAAATGTGGGTCCGGCAGTGCCCCAGTGCTCCCAGTTTGGGCTGGGGTGACCCCTAGTGCTCCCAGTTTGGGGCGGGACGAGTCCCAGCGCTCCCAGTTTGGGGTGGTACAAGGTCCAGTGTCCCCAGTTTGGGGCAGGACGAGTCCCAGCACTCCCAGTTTGGGATAGGACAAACCCCAGTGCTCCCAGTTTGGGGTGGGACAAATCCCAGTGCTCCCAGTTTGGGGCAGGATGAATCCTAGCGCTCCCAGTTTGGGGCGGGATGGGCTCCAGTGGTCCCAGTTTGGGGTAGTACAAGCTCCAGTCTCCCCAGTTTGGGGTGGGACAAATCCCAGCGCTCCCAGTTTGGGGTGGAACCAGTCCCAGTCCCCCCAGTTTGGGTTGAGATGAGCCCCAGTGCTCCCAGTTCGGGGCGGTACCAGTCCCAGCACTCCCAGTTTGGGGCAGGATGAGCCCCAGTGCTCCCAGTTTGGGCTGGGGGAAGCCCCAGCACTCCCAATTTGGGATGGGACGAGTCCCAGCACTCCCAGTTTGCGATAGGACAAACCCCAGTGCTCCCAGTTTGGGCTGGGATGAGTCCCAGTGCTCCCAGTTTGGGGCAGGACGAATCCCAGCTCTCCCAGTTTGCGATAGGACAAACCCCAGTGCTCCCAGTTTGGGCTGGGACGAGCCCCAGTGTCCTCAGTTCTGTCCCCAGAGCCAGCACCCGACTGGTGGCAGTGTCCCCAGTGTCCCCAGTGTCCCCAGTGTCCCCAGTTTGGGGCGGGACGAGCCCCAGCGCTCCCGGTTTGGGTCGGGACAAGCCCCAGTGCTCCCAGTTTGGGGTGTCCCCAGTGTCCCCAGTGCTCCCAGTGCTCCCAGTCTGGGGTGTCCCCAGTGTCCCCAGTGTCCCCAGTGCTCCCAGTTTGGGGTGTCCCCAGTGTCCCCAGTGCTCCCAGTCTGGGGTGTCCCCAGTGTCCCCAGTGCTCCCAGTTTGGGGTGTCCCCAGTGTCCCCAGTGCTCCCAGTCTGGGGTGTCCCCAGTGTCCCCAGTGCTCCCAGTCTGGGGTGTCCCCAGTGCTCCCAGTTTGGGGTGTCCCCAGTGTCCCCAGTGCTCCCAGTTTGGGGTATCCCCAGTGTCCCCAGTGTCCCCAAGTGCCAGCAGCCATTCCCGTCCCTCAGCCGCCAATCCCGTTTGTCCCTGTCCCCAAACCGAGCGGGACAAACGCCACCAAATGTCCCCAAGCCCGCCCGGAGGTGACAATCCCGGTCCCTGGTCACTGTCACCAACTCGGGCCACCCAGAACGCGACACCTCGGGGACAAGTGACCTCCCCACCCCCCCAGCGCCACCCCGGGGTGGCCGCGGCTCCTTGTACGGCTGGGGACAGCGGTGTCACCAAAATGGGGACAAAAATAGCGCGGGGCCGGTCCCGGGGAGGGGACAGGGGGGTGGTGGCACTGGAGGGTGGCCCGGGATGTCACCAGGGTGTGGGGACAGATGTCCGGGGGGGGTGGCCTGATGGGATGGGCGTGGCCCAAAGCGATTGGGGAGCTGGGGGGTGGGACAGGGACAGCGACACTTTGGGGACAGGGACAGCCCCGGGTCACTGCTGGGGACAGGGACAGGGCAGGGGACAACCCCGGGTCATTGTTTGGGGACAGGGGACAGCCGGGCCCGCGTCCCTGTTTGGGGACAGAGAGGGGACAGGGACAGCCCCGTGTCACTGTTTGGGGACAGGGGACAGCCACCCCTGTGTCACTACTGGGGACAGAGAGGGGACAGCCAGCCCCGTGTCGCTGTTTGTTTGGGGACAATGCCAGCCCCGTGTCACTGTTGGGGACAGGGACAGCCAGTCCCGTGTCGCTGTTTGTTTGGGGACAGCCCCGTGTCGCTGTTTGGGGACAATGCCAGTCCCGTGTCGCTGTTTGGGGACAGCCAGCCCCGTGTCACTGTTGGGGACAGGGACAGCCAGCCCCGTGTCGCTGTTGGGGACAGGGACAGCCAGCCCCGTGTCGCTGTCCCGGAGCGCTGCCAGCCCCGTGTCGCTGTGTGTGACATCTGCTGTCATCGCCGGCGGTGTCACCGAGCCTTGGTGACATTCCCGGCCTAACGCGGTGGCCCTCGGTGACCTTGCGGGGCTGTCCGGTCCCCAGACAGCGACACGGGGCTGGCATTGTCCCCAAACAGTGACACGGGACCGGCTGTCCCCAAACAGTGACACGGGACCGGCTGTCCCCAAACAGTGACACGGGGCTGTCCGGTCCCCAGACAGCGACACGGGGCTGGCATTGTCCCCAACAGTGACACGGGACCGGCTGTCCCCTGCAGTGACACGGGACTGTCCCTGTCCTGTCCCCAACAGTGACACGGGGCTGTCCCTGTCCCCAGCAGCGACACGGGGCTGTCCTGTCCCCAGATAGCGACACGGGGCTGTCCCTGTCCCCTCTCTGTCCCCAGCGCTGACCCGGGACTGTCCCCTGCCCTGTCGCTGTCCCCAAACAGTGACCCGGGGCTGTCCCCTGTCCCCAACAATGACCCGGGTCTGTCCCCTGTTCCCAGCAGTGACACGGGGCTGTCCCCTGTCCTGTCCCTGTCCCTAACAGTGACCTGGGGCTGTCCCTGTCCTGTCCCCAACAGTGACACGGGGCTGGCTGTCCCCTTTCCCCAGCAGTGACCCGGGGCTGTCCCTGTCCCCAGCAGTGACCCGGGGCTGTCCCCTGCCCTGTCACTGTCACAGTGACCCAGGACTGTCCCTTTCCCCAGCAGTGACCCGGCTCTGTCCCCTCTGTCCCCGCGGCTCTCGGGGCTGTCCCCGCGGTGTCCCCGCGGCTCTCGGGACACGGTCCCGGCTCTGTCCCCTCTGTCCCCGCGGCTCTCGGGACACGGTCCCAGCTCTGTCCCCTCTCTGTCCCCGCGGCTCTCCGGACACGGTCCCGACTCTGTCCCCTCTGTCCCCGCGGCTCTCGGGACACGGTCCCGCTCTGTCCCCTCTGTCCCCGCGGCTCTCGGGACACGGTCCCGCTCTGTCCCCTCTGTCCCCGCGGCTCTCCGGACACGGTCCCGCTCTGTCCCCGCCCCGGCGCCGCTGTCGCGCAGCGCGGTCCCCTCGGGGCTGGCGGCCGCAGCTGCGGTCACAGCTCGGGGACAGCGCTGAGAGCCCCGGGGCCGGGCCGGCAGTGAACGAGTTAATGAGTTAATGAGTTAATGAGGAGTTAATTGGGGTCCGCAGCTGCCCGGGCTCGCCCGGAGTCCCCGGCCCCGCCATTAGCGCGAGGCCACCACATGTCCCCAAGTGCCACCACAGGTCCCCAAGTGCCACCACCGCCCCCGGGACGGGGACTCCAGCCGGGCCCGGGCAGCTGCGCCGGGGCTGGAAAAGCTTTGCCGGGAGGGAAATTCCCAAAATCCCCCCAGAACCTTTCCTGATCCCAAATTCCCCAAATTCCCCCAGAACCTTTCCTGATCCCAAATCCCCAAAATTCCCAAAATCCAACCGGAACCTTTCCTGATCCCAAATCCCCAAAATCCTCCCAGAACCTTTCCTGATCCCAAATTCCCCAAATTCCCCCGGAACCTTTCCCGATTCCAAATCCCCAAAATTCCCCCGGAACCTTTCCTGATCCCAAATCCCCTAAATCCCCAAAATCCCACCTGAACCTTTCCTGAGGCCGTTCCCTGATCCCAAATCCCTCATTCCCTGATCCCAAATCCCCCAAATCCCGCCCGAACCTTTCCTGGAGAACCTGAGGCCGTTCCCTGATCCCAAATCCCCCAAATCCCACCTGAACATTTCCTGGAGATCCTGAGGCTGTTCCATGATCCCAAATCCCCCCTGAACCTTTCCTGGAGATTGTGAGGCTGGTTCCCTGATCCCAAATCCCTCATTCCCTCATCCCAAATCTCCCCTGAACCTTTCCTGGAGATCCTGAGGCCATTCCCTGATCCCAAATCCCCCCAAATCCCCCAAATCCTCCAAATCCCCAAATCCCCCAAATCCCCCCTGAACTTTTCCTGGAGATCCTGAGGCTGTTCCCTGATCCCAAATCTCCCAAATCCCCCAAAATCCCCCAAACCCCACTCAGAATTCCCTGGAATTGCTGTGGGATGGTCCCGTTCCAGCAGCTCGGTCTGACCTGGCTTTGGACATTCCCAGGGATTTGGGGCAGCCCCAGGAAATCTGGGAATTCCCAAACCCCGCAGAGAATTCCCTGGAATTGCTGTGGGATGGGGCAGGGCTGCTCCCGTCCCTGTTGGAATTTTCAGGGAATACCGGGGCGGCTCCCAAGGCGTTTCCTGTGGGTTCTGGGATCCCAGAGTGGATTTGGGGTCGCTGCCCGGCCGTGTCCCGAGGGACGGGAACCCCTTGGGAGTTCCAGGGATCCAGGGATTGCTGCGGAGCAAATCCCACACATTGGGGTGGGGAGGGACCCGAAATCCCAGGAATTCCCATCCATGGCCAGGGACACCTTCCCCAATCCCAGGGGGATCCAACCTGGACAACCTTGGACATTCCAGGGATTTGGGGCAGCCCCAGCAAATCTGGGAATTCCAGCCCAGCTGGGAATTCCTGCCCAGGCAGGAATTCCTGCCCAATATTCAGCCTAAATTTGGGGTTTTTTCCACTTCAAATCCATTCCCTCTCAATCCCAACAATTCCAACCCCATCCGTGGGCAGGGACAGCTCCCACCATCCCAGGTGGATCCAAATCCATCCCAGCCTGGCCTTGGACATTCCAGGGATCCAGGGGCAGCCCCAGCAAATCTGGGAATTCCAGCCCCGCCAGGAATTCCTGCCCAATATTTAACCTAAATCTGCCTTTTTTTCTGCTTTAAATCCCTTCCCTCTCATCCTGATCCCAAGGGATTCCAGGTGGGAATCCCTCATCCTCCCAGCCTGGAGAGTTTTCCTCAGAAATTCCTGCTGGAAGGATCTGGGCCCAGTGGAAACCTCCCAGGCAGGAATTCCTGCCCAATATTCCATAAAAATCTCTATTTTCCCAGTGGGAAGCCATTCCCTGGCTCCTGTCCCTCCAGCCCTTGGCCCCAGTCCCTCTCCAGCTCTCCTGGAGCTCCTTTAGGAATTCTCATTTTCCCTGGAATTTTCCCTTCTCCAGGTGAACATTCCCAGCTCTCCCAGAGCAGCTCCAGAATCCTGGAATGGTTTGGTTTGGAAAAGACCTTAAATCCCATCCCAATCCCACCCCATCCATGTTTAGGGACATTTTTCTTATTTTAGGTTGCTGCAATTCCTTTCCAGCCTCACCTTGGACACTTCCATTTCTCTGTCCAAGAATTATCATGGAAAACCATGGACAAATCCCTGGAATCAGCACATTGTGGTATTTTCTTGGAATTATTGGGGTAATTCTGTCTCCCCATAGAACCCTGATGTTTCTTCTCACTTTGAAGAAAAATTTGGGATAAATCCACGTATCCAGCAGGGCTGGAGGAGAATTCCTGAATCTCTCGGTGCTGCTGAGGTGGAAACCCAACCTTGAGGCTGGTATTGCTTTATTTAGGGATAATTCGGACCCAAAATCTCAATTCCCAGCAGTCAAATCCTATTATTTCAATCAAAATTGCCCCAAAATCGCACAAAAATCGGTTTTGGAACCCTAAAATCTCAACTAAAAAAACCCCAAAATCACCCCAAATTTGCACCCCAAACGGGCACAAAAATCACCCAAAATCACACCAAAAAGAGCCCCAAAATCGCCTCAAACATCACCTCAAAATCACTCCAAAATCGGTGTTTGCATCCCAAAACCTTCCCTAAATCGCATTAAAAATCACCCCCGAGGTGATTAAAGGTTTTAAGGTAAAAAATCCTGAATTTATGGATTTTTAAAGGCCTGAGGAAGGATGAAATGAAGGCTTTAAGTGCTCATTGATGAGCTGGGGAATGGAAACAGCTCTTGGTCCCTCACGGTTCCAGGGACAGGCTGGGGTTTTAAGGTAAAAAATCCTGAATTTAAGGATTTTAAATGCCTGAATAAGGATGAGATGAAGGTTTTAAGTGGTCATTGATGAGCCGGTCCCTCACCAATTAATTTTGAGGGGTTTGTCCCTCACCATTCCAGGGACAGGCTGGGGTTTTAAGGTAAAAAATCCTGAATTTAAGGATTTTTAAATGCCTGAGGAAGGATGAAATGAAGGCTTTAAATGGTCACTGACGTGCCGGTCCCTCACCAATTAATTTTGAGGGGTTTGTCCCTCACCATTCCAGGGACAGGCTGGAGTTTTAAGGTAAAAAATCCTGAATTTATGGATTTTAAAGGCCTGAGGAAGGATGAAATGAAGGCTTTAAGTGGTCATTGATGAGCCGGGGAATGGAAACAGCTCTTGGTCCCTCACCAGTTGATTTTGTTCCTCACCATTCCAGGGACAGGCTGGGGTTTTAAGGTAAAAAATCCTGAATTTAAGGATTTTAAATGCCTGAGGAAGGATGAAATGAAGGTTTTAAATGGTCATTGATGAGTTGGGGAATCGAAACAGCTCTTGGTCCCTCACCAGTTGATTTTGTCCCTCACCATTCCAGCGACAGGCTGGGGTTTTAAGGTAAAAAATCCTGAATTTAAGGATTTTTAAATGCCTGAGGAAGGATGAAATGAAGGCTTTAAGTGGTCATTGATGAGCTGGGGAATGGAAACAGCTCTTGGTCCCTCACCAGTTGATTTTGTCCCTCACCATTCCAGGGACAGGCTGGGGTTTTAAGGTAAAAAATCCTGAATTTAAGGATTTTTAAATGCCTGAGGAAGGATGAAATGAAGGCTTTAAGTGCTCATTGATGAGCCGGGGAATGGAAACAGCTCTCGGTCCCTCACCGTTCCAGGGACAGGCTGGGGTTTTAAGGTAAAAAATCCTGAATTTAAGGATTTTAAAGGCCTGAATAAGGATGAAATGAAGGTTTTAAGTGGTCATTGATGAGTTGGGGAATGGAAACAGCTCTTGGTCCCTCACCAGTTGATTTTGTCCCTCACCATTCCAGCGACAGGCTGGGGTTTTAAGGTAAAAAATCCTGAATTTAAGGATTTTTAAATGCCTGAGGAAGGATGAAATGAAGGCTTTAAATGGTCACTGACGTGCCGGTCCCTCACCAATTGATTTTGAGGGGTTTGTCCCTCACCATTCCAGGGACAGGCTGGAGTTTTAAGGTAAAAAATCCTGAATTTAAGGATTTTTAAATGCCTGAGGAAGGATGAAATGAAGGCTTTAAGTGGTCATTGATGAGCCGGGGAATGGAAACAGCTCTTGGTCCCTCACCAGTTGATTTTGTCCCTCACCATTCCAGGGACAAGCTGGGGTTTTAAGGTAAAAAATCCTGAATTTATGGATTTTTAAATGCCTGAGGAAGGATGAAATGAAGGCTTTAAGTGGTCATTGACGTGCCGGTCCCTCACCAATTGATTTTGAGGGGTTTGTCCCTCACCATTCCAGGGACAGGCTGGGGTTTTAAGGTAAAAAATCCTGAATTTAAGGATTTTAAATGCCTGAGGAAGGATGAAATGAAGGTTTTAAGTGGTCATTGACCAGCCGGTCCCTCACCCATTGATTTTGAGGGGTTTGTCCCTCACCGTTCCAGGGACAGGCTGGGGTCGGCAGCAGGGTGGAAAACGAGAGGACCACAAGGAGAAGGGCCAATAAGAGTAGAACAGGCTGAGGGAATTACAGAAATAAACGCAGAAAGGCTAAAGGCGGCAATAACGGGAGAAAAACCACGACGCGAACCTCACGGACACCAGCGCCGCTCTGAGGCGGCGCGCGCCGCCGCCGCGCTTTTATATGAGGGCGACTCCCAGCATGCCCCGCGGCAGGGGTCGGCTCCCCCCTACTCCCGCCTTTGCACACGGCTCTGACCCCGCGCTCCCTCCGCGCAGCCGCAGAACGCCGCGCCCGCCTCGCCGTGTCCCTCCGCCCGCCGCTCCCGGCGCTCCGCCCGCCGCTCCCGGGGCCTTTCCCGCTGCTTCCCGGGGCTTCTTCCCGCCTCGTCCCGGTGGTGAGGGACGCGGGGAGAGCGGCGGCTGTGCGCCGGCGGAGGTAGGAGGCGAGCGGCCGCCCCCTTTCCCCCCGAAGCGGTGAGCGCTGAGGGGGACGCGTGTAATGGCGGCTGTGTGTGTGTGAGGGGGGGGAGCGAGTGAGGGGCCCTCATGAGGAGCTTCGGGCTGTGCGTATTTATTCTTTAATTATTTTAACTCTCTTCTCCTTTATTCCTGATCTTTTTAGTCCCTTTATCGTTAATCCTTTATCCTTTTTCTTCCGATAAAGCCGCCCCGTAACCACCGACCTGCAGCGCAGCCGCGGCCCGGCAAAGGATTCACCACATTTTTTTAATATTTTATATATTTAAATCTGGTTTTTTAGACGTTTGAATCTCGGTTTTACGCGGTTTTAAGCGAGGGAAACGCTGCCTTGGTTCTCCCTTCATTCTCCTGCACATCAAACAACACTCAAAGCATTAATTTAATCCTTAATCAGGCCTTTAAATCTATAAAATTCATCATTTTTACCTTAAAATAATGGGGTCGGGCTGTTGGTTTGGGTTTAAATTGTTCCTAAATTGAGAAATACCTAAAAAAGTCTCACATTTGGTTCTCACCTGAGGACCTGGACGTGACCTCAGGCACCTCCTCGTGGTTTGGGGTTAAAAATGCGGCTTTTCTCTCTTTTATTTTGCTTTAAAATGGGAATAATCGAGCAGAATTGGATAAAATACCCCAAAAAAATCAGATTTTTACTTCAGGCCAAGCGCTGTAGCTCTGTAGCATCACGTGGTTTGCAGGAAGTTCCTCTTTTGAGAGATTTAACCTTTTAAAAATGCGATTTAGGCTCCTTCGGGTTTTTTATTTAGTGTTATTTTAAACCAGAAATGTAACGTGGGTTGTTAATTTATTTTTATTTTCAATCTCCTTTTATAGGGTTATTTCTAAGAGTGTTTACATAAAACTTTTTGGGGTTTTTTTGACTCAGAACTTGAACCACCCCAATGAAAAAAATCTCATTCCAGGCCTAGAATTGATATTTCTGTGTTGTCATTTTGGGGTTTTTTCTCCTGTCTCTGCTCTAGGATCCTTCTCTGAACATTTAAAACCTTAAATCAGCTGCAGGGAGGATTGCAGAGGGTGGATTTGATGTGAGATCATCATTTCCTTGGAATAAAACGCTCTCCAAGGAGAAGGAATATCCCAAATTTCATTTTTAATTTCATTTTCCTGATTTAAATCTTCCCCTGGGGTGTGGGGATGGAAGGGACCAACCCAACTTCTTCTTCCCTAAATTGAGGGATATTTATCAATTTTTATTTTAATAAAAATTGATAAATAATAAAAAATAATAATCAATTATTTTTATTGAGGGATATTGCTGAAATTGAGGATATTTATCCAAAGGTGGAGTTTTTAAAACTTGAATTCCTTCTCTTCCCTCTTTCCCTTCCCCATTTTGGGGTTGTTTTTACTGCCAGAGCTCGTTTGGGTGTTTCCCTTTTTTTCTTTCATACTTAAAGTTAAATAAAACCTATTTTCCTACTTTCCTTGCCCTCAGTTAAATATTCTGTGTGGAATTTGGGCTTTTTTTGGGGAATTTTAGGCAGGAATGGCAGTGATGGTGTCAGGAATTTAAACTCCACCTTTTGTTGGTGTTTCAATCGATTTATCAAACTCGGGGCTGCTCTAAAAGTGGAATTTGAGGAACATTTCTGATTTTGGTCCTTTTTCAGGAATTCCTGGCTGAAAAACTTGTCCTGATTTTTGTTGTTGTTTTGGTGTGTTTGGATAGAAATTTCCTGCCTCAAGGGCTGGGATGGGGCAGAATTTTGGGAATATTTTGGTGGATTTCACAGCTGGTGTTGATGTTCTGCTCAGGTAGGGATGGAGTTCACTTTTCCTGAGAGTTTTGTTTGGGATTTGGGAGCTGAGTTTGGCTTTCCCTGGCCTGGAGTGGCTGAAGGGATAATTCCATAGGAAAACTGGGATAGAGGATGGGAAAAAGGGGAATTTGGCTTCCAGGATTGCACAAAATGGGAGAAATAATTTCACTTGGGTTTTCCTTCCTCATGGTTTTGTCTCATCCCAAGAATTTTCTTATCCAAGCCCTTCCTTTCCCATCCTGGTCCTTTTTTTTTTTTTTTGGGATCTGCTTCCTTCAGGCTTTACAATCCCAGCTCAGCCTTTGCTGTTCTCTTTTTTTTTTCCTTGGGAAAATCCAATTTTCCAGGCTGGGATTTGTCCTCTTCCCATTATCCAGCTGCTCTGGGATCATTCCCATTCTGCCTTCCTCTTCCTCCTCATCCTCCAGGACAAATCCCAATCCTTTGAGTGTCCTGGTGTGACTGGGACATTCCCAGGGATCCTTGGAATTCCAACCCTGCTGATCCCAGTCGAGATCCTGCTGGATCTGGGGCTGGCAGCGGGAATGTGCTGAGGGAAAAAATTTACCTGGAGCCTCTTTCACCTCTAAAATCCTGGGAATTTGTGGCTGATCCTGCTGGAATGCCAGAACCTGGAATGCCAAACCACCTGGATCTCTTGTGCCGTGCTGCGTTTGGAGCTGGAGGATCCCAGGATTTGAGGGACACCACGGACAACCCGGAAAATCCAGGAGCTCCTGCTGGACCTGGGATGTCCCCTGGAGGTGGGCAAGGAGAAGTCTGGAGGTGACAAAGATCCAGAGGGTGATGAACTGCCCAGGGACATTGAAAATCCTGGGAAAGAATTCCCAGATGCAGGAAAAGGGCTGGGAGTGCTTTGCCCAAATCCTGACCTTGATGAGAGGGTGATGAACATCTGGGTGATGAACATCTGGGGAATGACCATGACATTGATGAACATCTGGGTGATGAGCATCTGGGTGATGAACATCTGGGTGATGAACATCTGGGGAATGACCATGACTTTGAACGTCTGGGTGATGAACATCTGGGTGATGAACATTGGGTGATGACCATGACCTTGGTGAACATCTGGGGGATGAACATGACCTTGATGAACATCTGGGTGATGAACATCTGGGTGATAACCATGACCTTGATGCACATCTGGGTGATGACCATGACCTTGGTGAACATCTGGGTGATGTCCATGACCTTGATGAACATCTGGGTGATGACCATGACCTTGATGAACATCTGGGTGATGAACATCTGGGTGATGACCATGACCTTGATGAACATCTGGGTGATGACCATGACCTTGATGCACATCTGGGTGATGACCATGACCTTGATGAACATCTGGGTGATGACCATGACCTTGATGAACATCTGGGTGATGACCGTGACCTTGATGAACATCTGGGTGATGAACATCTGGGTGATAACCATGACCTTGATCCACATCTGGGTGATGACCATGACCTTGGTGAACATCTGGGTGATGTCCATGACCTTGATGAACATCTGGGTGATGTCCATGACCTTGATGAACATCTGGGTGATGAACATTGGGTGATGACCATGACCTTGATGAACATCTGGGTGATGTCCATGACCTTGATGAACATCTGGGTGATGTCCATGACCTTGATGAACATCTGGGTGATGAACATGACCCTGATGAACATCTGGGTGATGTCCATGACCTTGATGAACATCTGGGTGATGACCATGACCTTGATGAACATCTGGGTGATGAACATGACCCTGATGAACATCTGGGTGATGTCCATGACCTTGATGAACATCTGGGTGATGACCATGACCTTGATGAACATCTGGGCCGCTGTGGATGAGGAATTCTCAGGAGGGAAGGATCATGGCTCCCTCTGGATGAGGTGAAAATCCAACTCCTTCCAGAACATTCCAAGATTTTGCCATCCATCATAGGAAGAACAGGGAATCTCCAAAGGAGATCCAGGTCTTGGGGCTGAAAAAGCTCTTGGAAAGGCACAGCGTGGTTTTGGTTCCAGTTTTGTTTATTTGCTCTGGAGTTAGCAAAGACCCAAAAAATTCCAGGTTATTTATAGGGACAAATCCGGAAATTCTCCTTTGGGGATTTCCTTTCCTTTTTCTCCTGAGTTCCTGGAGGCTCCAGAGGGACCTTGGGGCTCTCCACAACTCCCTGACAGCGAGGGGAATTTGGGATCTTATCCCAGGGAATAACAGGATGGGCTGGGCCAGGGGAGGCTCAGCTTGGACAGCAGCAGGAATTTCCTCATGGAAAGGGTGATCAGGAATTCCCCAGGGAGGTTTGGAATCCTCATCCTGGAGGTGTCCAAGGAATTCCTGGATGTGCCAGGGTAGGGGTCAGGCACAGCTGGACTCGATGATCCCAAAGGTGTTTTCCAGCTGGAATAATCCCAGATTTCTGTGGTGTTCTGGGTGGGTTTCCTTGCCCTTTTTCTCAGGAAATTGAAGAATTCTCAGGATCTGCCTCTTCCTGCAGCGGAGCCTCGTGCAGCACTGCAAACACCAGGGAGAGTTTTAAATCCAGAACTTTCTGTTTTGTAGTGGGAAACCTGGAAAAATGGGGCAGGAGGTTGAAGGGAAAGCAAGGAAGGCTTTGTTCAGTTTTGTGTTGTGCTCTGAAGTTTTGGGATTGTTGTTCCCAGGGATCAGCTGGGAATGTTCACCTGGAGAAGGGAAAAATCCCAGGAATGCTCAGAGTCCCTAAAGGGCTCCAGGAGAGGGATTTGGGATAAGGGATGGAGGGACAGGACACAGAGAATGGATTCCAGCTGGGAAAGGGGAGATTGGGCTGGAATTCCTGCCTGGGCTGGAATTCCCAGATTTGCTGGGGCTGCCCCTGGATCCCTGGCAGTGCCCAAGACCAGGTTGGACATTGGGGCTTGGATCCACCTGGGATGATGGGAGCTGTCCCTGCCTGTGGAAAGGGTGGGAATGGGATGGGATTTAAGGTCTTTTCCAACCCAAACCATTCCAGGATTCTGGAGCTTTTTTGCTCTGGGAGAGCTGGGAATGTTCCCCTGGAGAAGGGAAAACTCCAGGGAATGCTCAGAGTCCCTGCAGGGGCTCCAGGAGAGCTGGAGAGGGACTGGGGCCAAGGGCTGGAGGGACAGGAGCCAGGGAATGGCTTCCCACTGGGCAAGGGGAGATTTTTGTGGAATATTGGGCAGGAATTCCTGGCGGGGCTGGAATTCCCAGATTTGCTGGGGCTGCCCCAAATCCCTGGCAGTGCCCAAGGCCAGGCTGGGATGGATTTGGATTCACCTGGGCTGGTGGAAGTGTCCCTGATGTGGGGGTGGGATTGGATGGGATTTAAGCTCTTTTCCCACCCAAACCATTCCGTGCTCCCTGTGCCCGATTTCTGTTTGGTGTCACCTCAGCCCCAGCTCAGAGCTCGGTCCCTGCTTTGGTGTCCCTGCCCAGCAGCTCGAGGCTCCAACACTTCCCACACAAAGCTGCCTGCAGGGTGGGTGAGGATCTCCCTGACATCTCCAGACCATCGTTTCCTCCATCTTGGCATTTCCTTTGGAGCATTTCCAGCATTTCCTTCTCAATGGTGTTCAGCAGCTCCTTGTCCTCAACCCTTCCTAAAATCCTGGACTGGTTTGGGTGGGAAGGGACCTCAAATCCCATCCAATGCCACCCCCTGCCATGGATGGGGACATCTCAGGTTGCTCCAAGTCTTTCCCAGCCTGGATCCCATCCCTGGCCAGGCTGATGAGCTGAGTTTTGCGGAGGTGAGTTGTATTCCTGCTCCTGGGTGTCCATGGGAGATGCCTGGAAATACCTGGAGAGGAAAAAACTCATCCCATCCTATGGGAATTCTGGTTTTTTCCCTTTTTGGAAGATTGCTGTGGAATTAAGGTTGGGATGTTTCAGTTTTGCTCTGCTGATCCATTCGTGGAATTGAGATTGGGATGTTTCAGTTTTGCTCCACTGATCCATTCATGGAATTAAGGTTGGGATGTTTCAGTTTTGCTCTTCTGGTCCATTCATGGAATTAAGGTTGGGATGTTTCAGTTTTGCTCTTTCCGTCCATTCATGGAATTAAGGTTGGGATGTTTCAGTTTTGCTCTTCTGGTCCATTCCTGGAATTAAGGTTGGGATGTTTCAGTTTTGCTCTTCTGGTCCATTCCTGGAATTAAGGTTGGGATGTTTCAGTTTTGCTCCACTGATCCATTCCTGGAATTAAGGTTGGGATGTTTCAGTTTTGCTCTGCTGATCCGTTTGTAGAATTAAGGTTGGGATGTTTCAGTTTTGTTTTGCTGATCCATTTGTGGAATTAAGGTTGGGATGTTTCAGTTTTGTTTTGCTGATCCATTTGTGGAATTAAGGTTGGGATGTTTCAGTTTTGTTTTGCTGATCCATTTGTGGAATTAAGGTTGGGATGTTTCAGTTTTGCTCTGCTGATCCATTCCTGGAATTAAGGTTGGGATGTTTCAGTTTTGCTCTGCTGATCCATTCCTGGAATTAAGGTTGGGATGTTTCAGTTTTGCTCTTTCAGTCCATTCATGGAATTAAGGTTGGGATGTTTCAGTTTTGCTCTGCTGATCCATTCGTGGATTTACGGTTGGGATGTTTCAGTTTTGCTCTGCTGGTCCATTCATGGAATTAAGGTTGGGATGTTTCAGTTTTGCTCTGCCAGTCCATTCATGGAATTAAGGTTGGGATGTTTCAGTTTTGCTCTCTCAGTCCATTCATGGAATTAAGGTTGGGATGTTTCAGATTTGCTCCACTGGTCCATTCATGGAATTAAGGTTGGGATGTTTCAGTTTTGCTCTTCTGGTCCATTCGTGGAATTAAGGTTGGGATGTTTCAGTTTTGCTCTTTCAGTCCATTCATGGAATTAAGGTTGGGATGTTTCAGATTTGCTCTGCTGGTCCATAATGGAATTAAGGTTGGGATGTTTCAGTTTGCGCATTTGTGGTTGTCCCGGTTCTGGGTGGCTTTGCTGGGTTCCTCCTCCGAGCTCTTCCCACAGGGATTGGCTCCAAGGGGAATTTTTTCCTCCAGTGCTGGGAATTCCAGAGAAAACACAAACTGAAGGCAGGAGGTGGCTCAGGGCATGTTGGTTCCCATTTGTTTGGAAACCCTTTGGAACAAACTTGGCTTGGCATGCAGCTCTTGTTGAAATCTGATTTAATTGATGGTGGAATATTGGGTGAGAGGCCGGAATTTTGGGAATGCTGCCTGGTGGGAATCTGGTTATTGTTTGCTTGGAGAGGATTAATAGGATTCGTGTTTTCCCTGGGCCTGAGCAGTTTGTACTTGGCTCAAATTAAATAATTCCCCAAAAAACCTCACACCCAGATGGGAACAAGCTCCAGGAATTGTGCTGGAAAATCCCCCCTCCTGCACCTGTGTTTGGTCATTCCCTGTAAGGTTTATTCCGTTATTCTTTGAGTTGTTATCTCGGTGTGAACCTCTGCTCATGGAAAAACTTCCATGGTCAACTGGAGTCAACTTCCACCAGCTTGGAAACCAAGACGCCGCGACGGTGCCGGCGAGACGAGAACCTCAACGCCGCAAGAATTCGGCGCGGAGCTTCGGGAACGGCCGGGAAAACTCCTGGAAAACTTCGTGTGTGGCTGCAAGAAGAGTCTGCTCTAGAAAACAGCAGATGGACAAGGGGGGAAATGAGGAATTCCTGAGTTTGGAGTTTTCCAGGACGGGGTTGGGATTTTTTGCCAGCGGCTGCTCCGGCAGCGCCGTGTTTGGGGTTGGGAATGGGGAAGGAGCCAGGGACGCGCTGATGTTGTGGCTGCTGCTTTGTCCCACCCTAAATCCAGAATTCCTGGTGTTCAAGGAGCTGCACAAGGACTTTGTCACTCTTTGATGTTTTGTTGGGCTCAAGCTCCATCCCTGGCCTGCCTGGACGGGGCTTGGAGCACCCTGGGCTAACGGGAGGTGGGATGGCTGGGCTTTCAGGTCCCTTCCAGCCCAACCCTCTGTGTGATTCCAGAGCTCTTTGGGGTTCACTCTCCTCTCTCTGGATCTGTACCTCCTCTTCCCACCTCACAACCCCAAATTCTCAGTGATTTCACCCAAACCAAGCCCCGCTTCCCTTGACCACAGTGCTTTTTGTGTGGAGATTATTTTTTCTGTCATTCCTGTACCATTTTACTCCTCTCTGTTTCGAACCCTTCCCGTTTAAGCTCTCGGAGAGATCGGATATTTTCTACCCGCAGAATCGCAGTCTCGTCCCACCCTGTGAATTCTTGCAGGGTTTGCTCTTCACCCACGGGAGTGTCCTGGAAACGGCGCCGGCCTCGGCTCAGCTCCACCCAGTTGGAACTGGGTTGGAGTTCTCCACCTAAATGGTTTCACTTCCAACTCATCCCTCGTCACTCTTCGGACAGGGGGGGTTTCACTGCTCTTAAAATGATTAATTGTAATTAAATCCAAACTCTGTTGTCACAAAGTCAAACACCAGGTTTTAAGCGATGCTGTTGCAAGCGTCACCACCGCTTGTGTTTCCTCATGATATCCAACTTGGTTGGGTTAAGCTTGTTAATCACCTGTTTAACTGATTAATCACCTGTTCTCTATATTTAAGAGTTTTAAACAGCGAAAGAAAACGCGCGGGGGTTTTTGTTGTGAATTTTGAATGCTTTAAACCCGCTCCCGTGCCTCGGGTTTGCTTTTTCTCCCCGTCCTAGAAGCCGCTGTGAGCAGATGCCAAAGATGACCCATCTAATCCTTGTCTTTTAACTTGCAGCTTTGTGTTGTTCTTGGAAAGTTGCGCACCACTCGTGAATTCCCTGAACCTTGGCCTTGCCAGCCCCTTTGTGTTGGGCCCTCCTCCTTTTCAGCTTGCCCAAATTAAGACCCACTTGGCTCTCCAGCACTTGGCTGCCGGCGGCGGCGGCGGCGGCGGGCGGGCGCCTCCCCACGCTGGCGTGCGCCAGGCATTGCTGAAAGACGCAATGTTTAGCCCCAGAGGAACCATGCCCCCGAGGCCTAGAGGACCCAACCCGTCGGGCGCCAAACCCCCGGCAGCTTTCGGGGCCGCAGGGGCGCCGGGACCGCCCAGGAAAGCCGCGCCCGCCACGCCTCAAGGAACGCCCCAGAGATTCTCGGGGCAGGACACGTTGCAGTGGACGGGCTCGCAGAGGATCAACGTCCGCGTCACCTTGCACAGGGCCGACCCCAGGAAGGTCAAGGAGAAGAACAACCTGCACCAGGAGCAGAAAGACCCGCGCACCACTCGCTGGGACAGCGGCCCCTGCCCCGCTGCCGCCGGCACCGCCGGGCCCAAACCGCCCGGCCCGGCACCGCCGCCGCCGGTTTTGGAGCAGAACTCCAACCCGCAGAACCGCTACACGCCCGAAAGCGCCTCCAGCATTTTAGCGAGCTTCGGGCTGTCCAATGAAGACCTGGAAGAGCTGAGCCGCTACCCCGACGACCAGCTGACACCCGAGAACATGCCGCGGATCCTGCGGGAGATCCGCATCCGCAAGCTGGGCCACGCCGTGCCCGCGCTGCACGCTCCGAGCCGCGGGGCGGAGCCGGCGGGCGAGAGCGGCGGTGGCGGCGGCGCCGTCAAGAGCAAAGTGATCGATTACGGCCACGCCAGCAAGTACGGCTACACCGAGGACCCGCTGGAGATCTGCACCTACGGAACGCCGAGGCGCTGCCCGAGGAACCGCTGGAATCGCGCGTCTACAACCCCGAGCCCTCGAGCGCCGCGGAGAACCGGGAGGAATTCCAGCGGGAGCAGAGCGTGCCGGTGGCCGTCCCGCCGCCCAACCCCGTGCCGTGCAACGCCGTGTTCGCGGCCGAAGAGCTCATCAAGCTGCCGGTGTTCTCCGCCGACTCGTCGCCTGCCCCGTCGTTTTTCCAAGCCGAAGCTCCGGCCAAAGTGCCGGTGCTGTGCGGCGCCGCGCCCGCCGTGCTGCCGGTGGTGAAGCCGGTGTCCCAGCCGCCCATGCCGCCGGTGCTGCCGCCCATCTTGCCGGCGCTGCTGCCCACGCCGCTGCCGCAGCCGCTGCTGCCCCCGGTGATGCCGCCGCTGGTCCAGCCGCCCGCGTCCCAGCATGTGTTGCCACCGTTGACGACGACGCCTTTAACAACGCCACCGTTGGCGACGCCGCCCTTCTCGGCCGGGCTGCTGGCTGCCATCAGCCACCACGAACAGAAGCAACGTGAAACCAGCAACACCCATCCCAGCACCCATCCTGGCACCCATTCCGGCACCCATCCCGGCGCCCATTCCGGGCCCGGCACCGCCACCGCCGGCGGGAGCTCATCGGGACACAAACCTTACCACAAACCCTACCGGTCGTCGGCAGAGGAGCCCATCAAATCCCCGTTCGGGGTGGTGAAGGCGTCCTGGCTGCCCGTGTTCTCGGATTCGCAGAAGAGCAAACGCCTGCCCAACCCGTCCATGATGAACGACTACTATGCCACGTCGCCGCGAATATTCCCACATTTGTGTTCTCTGTGTAACCTTGAATGCACTCATATGAAGGTGAGTGGCTTTCCCACATCCTTCCCTACGCGGGTGTGCTCGGCACCTTTTCCTGCCGCTGGTGGTTTCCCCTTGGGAATTCCGTGGATGGCGATGCTGCTCGCCAAGGTTGAGTGTTGGGAATGGTGTTAGCCATGATTTGTAACGGCGTGTTCTGCTCCCAGTTGCATTTCTGAGTTGCTTGATGTGTTGATTTATTTAAATCTTTGATTTTTTTTTAATATTGAAATGATTTCTGACTTCGCAGCGGGTTTCCAACAGCAAAACCAACCTCGGGCAGTGGGATGAAATATTAATGTTGTGTGTGGGGGGCTCAAATCGTGTCTTGGGTGGGTGAGATGTCTGTGTGTTCATTTCCCCCCTTTCCTCCTCCTCTCTTCCTCCAAACTCTGCCTGAGACAAAAGAGCCCAATTAGAACCCGAAATTTCATCTTCCAAATCTGCTCCGGGTGACAACGCTGAATATTCCAGAGGCTGGCTCGGGGCGACGCGGAAAATGCGTCCGTTCATCCCGCCGGGCTCTCAGCCTTGAAGGGAAAAATAAAGGGAGAAAAATGGTGGATATTGGGAGATAAAAAAGGTTTTGGAAGCTGTGGGTTTTCCTGGAAAAGCCTGAGGTTTGATCTGTCAGAAATACGGGAGAAGGTGATATAAAAAAAACCAGAATAATTTTCAATAATAATTATTTGATGTGTTTGAATTGCAAAGTGTGGGGAGGCTGTGAGGGATTTTTGTAATTTGGTAAAATCCTGGAGGTTTGAGGCTCTGTGCTGTGAATTAAAAATGTGACTGAAAATGGGGATGGCTTTGGTAGGGAAAAACAAAGAGAAATTCCCAAACCCTTTTCCATAGGAAGGCTGAGGGTCAGGGAGATGGCAGCTGGAATGGGAAGGGAAAGATGATTTTAAATAAAAATGGATAAAATTGAACATGAAATTGGGAAATGAAATTGAGGGGGTGTTAATGAAGGGAAAAAGAAATTTGGGGAACGGGAATGAATTTAAATGGGAATTTTTCGCACGTTTAAGGATGGAAACAAAAAATCTGTTATCACAAAAAATCTGTTGGTGAATCAGCTCTGGTTGAGGTTTTGGGGTGGATTAAAGGTGCTGAGATCTTCTCTTGGTGGCACTGGGATGGGATGTGATCCCAGGAATCCTGATCCGACTGCAGCCTCCCAAATCCGCTCCCGTCCTTCAGCTCCGGCCTGGATTCGCTTCCTTTGGGAAGCGTTTGGTGGGACACAGGAGACCTCACAGGACCAGCCGTGGTGCAGAAGAACCAGAAGAGTTGGGGAGTTTTTATCCCAAAAATAAAACTTGGATGGAGAAATGTCCAGCTGGTGTATCCATGAATCAAAGAGTTCCTCTCAGTTCCAGCTCTGCACTTCGGCAAATCCGGTTGGTTTGGGGTGGTTGGAGATGACCTGGACATTCAAGGTTTGTCTTCCAGCTGTTCCCTGCCCCATTCTGGGAGAGCTGGATGGGACCTCAGGTTGGAAGGGTCACCAGATCTGGTGATTCCTGGTGATTCCCGATGATTCCCGGTGATTCCCAAGGACTTTGGACATTTGATGTTGTCCCACATGGCATCGCCGTCCCCAGCCTGGAGAAATGGATTTCATGGATGGAGCACTCAGGGCTGCATGGTGACACCTGGAGTTGTCACCAGCTCCGTGTCCAGGTGGGACCAGCCATTCCAGGATTTGGATCGGCGCCATTCAACGTCTCCGTCGGTGACGAGGACACCAGGATTGGTCACCCTTGGCACGGTGAAGGTGACACCAATCTCTGCACCGGGATCACGCCTGGAGAGGTGGGACCATCCCAACGTGGTGAGGCCAGGAGCTCCTGGGGCAGGACAATCCAAGAACTGATCCAAGATGGGAGAGAACGATTGGAGCAGCCTCGGGAGAAGGACTTGAGGTGTTGTGGATGAGAAGCTCCAAATGTCCCTGGGCTGATCCCAGGGCGGTGAAAATGGTGGGAATTCTGCCCAGGTGAGACTCCGGTTTTGGGGCAACGTCAGGAGGACCTGGAGCTGCTGGAGCAAATCCAGAGGAGGCCCAGAGCTGCTCCAAGGGCTGGGAGAGCTGGGAATGTTCATCTGGAGAAGGGAAAATTCAGAATTCCTAAAGGAGCTCCAGGAGAGCTGGAGAGGGACTGGGGCCAAGGGCTGGAGGGACAGGAGCCAGGGAATGGCTTCCCACTGGAAAAGAGAGATTTTTATGGAATATTGGGCAGGAATTCCTGCCTGGGAGGTTTCCACTGGGCCAGATCCTCCAGCAGGAATTTCTGAGGAAAACTCTCCAGGCTGGGAGGATGAGGGATTCCCACCTGGAATCCCTTGGGATCAGGATGAGAGGAATGGATTTGAAGCAGAAAAAAAAACAAATTTAGGCTGAATATTGGGCAGGAATTCCCGGCTGGGCTGGAATTCCCAGATTTGCTGGGGCTGCCCCAAATCCCTGGAATGTCCAAGGCCAGGCTGGGATGGATTTGGATCCACCTGGGGTGGTGGGAGCTGTCCCTGCCCACGGATGGGGTTGGAATTGTTGGGATTGAGAGGGAATGGATTTGAAATGGAAAACCCCCAGATTTAGGCTGAATTTGGGCAGGAATTCCTGCCTGGGCTGGAATTCCCAGATTTCCTGGGGCTGCCCTGGATCCCTGGAATTTTCAAGGCCAGGTTGGATGGATTTGGATCCACCTGGGATTTAGGGAAGGTGTCCATGGATGGGGTGGGATTGGATGGGATTTAAGCTCTTTCCCAACCCAAACCACTCCAAAATTCTGGGATAACAGGAACTGAGATCAGCTGAAGATTCCCAATGAGGAAAAACTTTTCCATCCCACACTTGAAAACCCTGAAACCAAAATCCCAACTCCAGTTGAGGCTGTTGGTGTTGGGCTCCATTTTTCCTTGGATCCTCTTCATTCGCTCTCGGATTGACTCGTTTCGGATCCAACCACGCCGCGCTGCCTGCGGGAAGAGAATTCCAAACCCTGGAATATAAAACCCAAAAAGTTCCCACCTGGATGTGGGAAATTTTCCCTGGAAAAACAAAAAAAATCCTCTGGATTTCATTTTTACAGATTTCTGAGACATTTTAGGGGTTTTTTTTTAGGTTCAGAAGCCACAAATTTTGATATTTCCAGAGGTTTTTTATGGAAAATGGAACATTTTAATTTATATTTAAATGGAGCATTATAAATTAAATTTATTATAAATTAATTAAATTAATTAAATTAATTATAAATTAAATTTATCAGCAGGTCTGAAATATTGGGAATTTTTTGGGGAAAAAAAATGGAAATTTGTGGAAGTTGGGTTGGGGCAGCACCAGAATTTGCCAGATTTGGCCTCGTTTTTATCTCGAGCAGGAAGGGATGAGGTGAGAGGTTGAACTCTGATCTCGAGGGATTTTCCAGCCTCAGGAATTCCGGGAATGTTCCTGTGGGATCCTCAGGGTTCCTGTGAGGAGGTGCAGCCACACCAAGGTGGATTTTTGAGGCATTAAAACCAAAATTTGAGGCAAAAATTGGTGATTGGGCCAGGAATTCCCAAAAAATTTGGGGTTTTTAGGGCAAAATTCCCAATTCTGCTTTGGGATGAGCAAAGTCTGATCCCGCTGCTGTTCCCTTTCAATTTTAATTTCCCAAATTGTGGAAATCTGGAAGGATTTTATGGATATTCTTCGTTTTCCGCTCGGAATCGCGTCCTGCCGGGACAACAAAGCGGGATTTGTGGGATTTGGGGGATTCCTCCCTCTCCAAACCCTTCACATTCCGGATTTCTTGGAATAACAACGATTCCTTCATCCTCAATCCCATCACCTCTGGAATAAAATGGATTTGGAACATTCCCAGCGCAAAAAATTGGGATTTATCCGTAATTTTATTCACTTTTATTCCCTAAATCCATTTAAAGTTGGTCCTCTGACCCGAAATCTGTGAAATCTTTGGGATTTGCTGTTTTCCATGAAGATTTGCACTCGGAATTCCTTTATTGGAATTCCTTCCAGGATTTCTTGGGGGTGATCCCTGAGCGAGAGGAATTGGGATGGAATTTAGGGGAAGGTGGGAATGGAGGAGTTGGGCTGGAATTTTTCCTCTCCCCAGGATTTTCTGGGAAGGGATCTTGGACTTTTAGGAAAAAGATTTCTTTGGATCCCATGGAAAAGTCGTGGCTGCTCCATCCTTGGAATGTGGACAGTGGAATGTTCCCAAAGAGTTGAAAGGCAAAGGAATGAGGCAAAAAGGAGGAAAATCCATAAATCCAGAGGGGTTTGGGATATTGTGGACAATGGAATATTCCCAAAGAGTTGAAAGGACCAGGAACGAGGGAAAAAGGAGGAAAATCCTTAAATCCCAAGGATTTATGGACAGTGGAACATTCCCAAAGAATGGGAAGAGCCGGAAATGAGGCAAAAAGGAGGAAAATGCATAAATCCAAAGGGGTTTGGGATATTGTGGACAATGGAATATTCCCAAAGAGTGGGAAAAGCCAGGAATGAGGCAAAAAGGAGGAAAATGCATAAATCCAGAGGGGTTTGGATACTGTGGACAGTGGAATATTCCCAAAGAGCTGAAAGGCAAAGGAATGAGGCAAAAAGGAGGAAAATCCATAAATCCCAAGGATTTATGGACAGTGGAACATTCCCAAAGAGTGGGAAGAACCAGGAATGAGGCAAAAAGGAGGAAAATGCATAAATCCAGAGGGATTTGGATGTTGTGCACAATGGAATATTCCCAAGGAGTGGAAAAACCCGGGAATGAGGCAAAAAGGAGGAAAATCCATAAATCCAGAAAATTTTGGATTTTATGGACAATGGAATGAGGCAAAAAGGAGGGAAATCCATAAATCCCAAGGATTTATGGACAATGGAACATTCCCAAAGAATTGAAAGGCAAAGGAATGAGGCAAAGAGAGGAAAATCCATAAATCTGGAGGGATTTGGCCGGTGAGGACCTGGTGAGGAGAAAGATTCCCAAAAACTCTTGGATCAGCATTTGGGATTTGGGATTTGGGAGCCAAAACCCCTCCTCGGTCATGGAATCGGAATTTTGGGAACCAAATTCCCTCCTTGGTCATGGAATTGAAATTTTGGAAGTCAAATTCCCTCTTTGGTCATGGAATTGGAATTTTGGGAGTTAAATTCCCACTGACAACATGGAATTGGAATTTTGGGAGCCGAATTCCCTCCTTGGTCATGGAATTGGAATTTTGGGAGCTGAATTCCCTCTTTGGCATCGTGGAATTGAAATTCTGGGAATCAAATTCCCACTGGAACTGAGGAATTAAAATTTTGGGAGTCAAATTCCCTCTTTGGTCATGGAATTGGAATTTTGGGAGTCAAATTCCCTCTTTGATCATGGAATTGGAATTTTGGGAGCTGAATTCCCTCTTTGGTCATGGAATTGGAATTTTGGGAGCCAAATTCCCTCTTTGATCATGGAATTGGAATTTTGGGAGCCAAATTCCCACTGGAACTGAAGAATTAAAATTCTTGGAGTCAAATTCCCTCTTTGGCACCATGGAATCAAAATTCTTGGAGTTAAATTCCCACTGCCACCATGGAATTAAAATTCTTGGAGTCAAATTCACAGTGGTACAATGGAATTAAAATTCTGGGAGTCAAATTCCCTCCTTGGTCATGGAATTGGAATTTTGGGAGCCGAATTCCCTCCTTGCTCATGGAATTGGAATTTTGGGAGCTGAATTCCCTCTTTGGTCATGGAATTGGAATTTTGGGAGCCAAATTCCCTCCTTGGTCATGGAATTGGAATTTTGGGAGCCGAATTCCCTCTTTGGTCATGGAATTGGAATTTTGGGAGCCGAATTCCCTCTTTGATCATGGAATTGGAATTTTGGGAGCCGAATTCCCTCCTTGCTCATGGAATTGGAATTTTGGGAGTTAAATTCCCACTGACAACATGGAATTGGAATTTTGGGAGCCGAATTCCCTCTTTGATCATGGAATTGGAATTTTGGGAATCAAATTCCTTCTTTGGTCATGGAATTGGAATTTTGGGAGCCGAATTCCCTCTTTGGTCATGGAATTGGAATTTTGGGAGCCGAATTCCCTCTTTGTTCATGGAATTAAAATTTTGGGAGCCAAAACCTCTCCTTGGTCATGGAATTGGAATTTTGGGAGCCGAATTCCCTCTTTGCTCATGGAACTGGAATTTTGGGAGTTAAATTCCCACTGACAACATGGAATTGGAATTTTGGGAGCTGAATTCCCTCTTTGGTCATGGAATTGGAATTTTGGGAGCCGAATTCCCTCCTTGGTCATGGAATTGGAATTTTGGGAGCCAAATTCCCTCTTTGGTCATGGAATTGGAATTTTGGGAGCCAAATTCCCTCTTTGCTCATGGAATTGGAATTTTGGGAGTTAAATTCCCACTGCCACCATGGAATTAAAATTCTGGGAATCAAATTCCCACTGGTACAATGGAATTAAAATTCTGGGAGCCAAAACCTCTCCTTGGTCATGGAATTGGAATTTTGGGAGCCGAATTCCCTCTTTGCTCATGGAATTGGAATTTTGGGAGTTAAATTCCCACTGACAACATGGAATTGGAATTTTGGGAGCTGAATTCCCTCTTTGCTCATGGAATTGGAATTTTGGGAGCCGAATTCCCTCTTTGGTCATGGAATTGGAATTTTGGGAGCTGAATTCCCTCCTTGGTGATGGAATTGGAATTTTGGGAGCCGAATTCCCTCTTTGCTCATGGAATTGGAATTTTGGGAGTTAAATTCCCACTGACAACATGGAATTGGAATTTTGGGAGCTGAATTCCCTCTTTGCTCATGGAATTGGAATTTTGGGAGCCGAATTCCCTCTTTGATCATGGAATTGGAATTTTGGGAGCTGAATTCCCTCCTTGGTGATGGAATTGGAATTTTGGGAGCCGAATTCCCTCTTTGGTCATGGAATTGGAATTTTGGGAGCCGAATTCCCACTGGAACTGAAGAATTAAAATTCCCTTTTCGTTCCCACCAAGTTTTCCTTGAGGAGCAGCTTTGATCAATCCTGAAAAAAAACTTCTGGATCCGTGGAAATTGGAATTGCTGAGGGATGGAATTAGGAAAAATGATTAATTTTATTAAAATTTTAATTTAATTTATTATAATTATTAATTTCCCAATTTCCATTGGGAATTTTTTTCTCCTGGAATCGCTCATGGGAACGATTCCATCGCTTTGACTTTGCAGATTTGTTCTATTTTATATTAATTATTCCACGTTTGATTGGGTTTTGTGATGTAACAGCAGCTGGGAGTTGATTTTATAATTTAATAATTAATTTAGTAATTAATAATTAATTAATAATTTAATTAATCCCTTCTCTGTAAAAAGTTGCTTCCTTTTTTCCCAGCTCCCTGCCAACATTCCCGGCTAAACCCGAATTTAGGGAGTTTTGCTTTAATAATTGATTACTTGATTTAATAATTAATTTAATAATTGAATTCATAATTGAATGAATGAGTGATTTAATAAATGCTTTAATAATTGAGTTGATAATTGAGTTGTTAATTGATTTAATAATTATTCAATTAATTGAATAATTGGTTTAATAACTGATTCAATAATTGATTTGATTACTTGATTCAATAATTGATTTGATTATTTGATTTAATAATTGAATTAATGATTGATTTAATAACTGATTTGATAATTGAGTTGATAATTGATTTAATAATTATTTGATTAATTAATAATTGATTTGAATAATTGATTTAATAACTGATTCAATAATTGATTTGATTACTTGATTCAATAATTGATTTGATTACTTGATTTAATAATTGAGTTAATGATTGATTTAATAACTGAGTTGATAATCGAGTTGATAATTGATTTAATAATTATTCAATTAATTAATTGGATAATTTATTTAATAACTGATTCAATAATTGATTTGATTACTTGATTTATTGAGTTAATGATTGATTTAATAACTGATTTAATAATTGAATTAATAATTGAATCAGTAATTGAATTAATTATTGATTTAATAAATGCTTTAATAATTGAGTTGATAATTGATTTAATAATTCAATTAATTAATTGAACAATTTATTTAATAACTGATTCAATAATTGATTTGATTACTTGATTTAATAATTGAGTTAATGATTGATTTAATAACTGCTTTAATTAATTGATGTAATAATTGAATTAATAATTGAACCAGTAATTGAATGAAGGATTGATTTAATAACGGATTTGATAATTGAGTTGATAATTGATTTAATAATGAATTACTTGATTATTTAATTGAATTAGTAATTGAATTAGATTTATCTAATAATTGATTTGATTACTTGATTTAATAATTGAATTAATAACTGAATTAATGATTTAATAACTGCTTTAATAATTGATTTGATAGTTGATTTAATAATTGAATAAATAATTTACTTGATAATTGATTAATATTTTATTTAATTGATTTGATAATTAATTTGAATAATCGATTTAAGAACTGATTTGATATTTGAAAATTGATTAATTGATTTAAGAATTGAATTAATTGATAATTGGTTTAATTATTGATTTAATAACTGATTTAATATTTGATTTGATAATTGATTTAACAATTGATTTAATTACTTGATTTAATAATTTGAATAATTAATTTAGTAACTGATTTAATAATTGATTTAATTACTTGATTTAATAACTTGAATAATTAATTTAGTAACTGATTTAATAATTTATTTAATTACTTGATTTAATAACTTGAATAATTAATTTAGTAACTGATTTAATAATTGATTTGGTAACAGATTTAATAACTGATTTATTTAATTGATTAAATAATTGATTAAATAATTGATTTAATTATTGATTAAACGATTTAATTAATGAATTTAATTGAGGCTGTTCTGACACAACGATGCTCAATTTTTTATCACTGAATTGGAATCTCCTGCCTGAATTTTGTACAAATTTGATTTTTCCGAGGTTAAAAAAGGGCTGGAAAATGAAAACTAAAAACCCAAACCCGGCAGATCCCGAGGGATCCGGCTCATCCCGGAATTCCTGCACTGATCCCTCAGTGATCCCTCAGTGATCCCTGATCCCACAGCGATCCCTCAGTGATCCCACAGTGATCCCTGATCCCACAGTGATCCTGCACTGATCCCTCAGTGATCCCACAGTGATCCCTCAGTGATCCCTGATCCCACAGTGATCCCTCACTGATCCCTCAGTGATCCCACAGTGATCCCTCAGTGATCCCTGATCCCACAGTGATCCTGCACCGATCCCTCAGTGATCCCTGATCCTGCAGTGATCCCTCAGTGATCCCTCAGTGATCCCTGATCCCACAGTGATCCCTCAGTGATCCAACAGTGATCCCTGATCCCTCAGTGATCCAACAGTGATCCAACAGTGATCCAACAGTGATCCAACAGTGATCCCTGATCCCGCACTGATCCCTCAGTGATCCCACAGTGATCCCACAGTGATCCCACAGTGATCCCTGATCCCGCACTGATCCCTCAGTGATCCAACAGTGGTCCCTCAGTGATCCCTGATCCCACAGTGATCCTGCACTGATCCCTCAGTGATCCAACAGTGGTCCCTCAGTGATCCCTGATCCCGCACTGATCCCTCAGTGATCCCTGATCCCACACTGATCCCTCACTGATCCCGCACTGATCCCACACTGATCCCTCACTGATCCCTCACTGATCCCACACTGATCCCTCACTGATCCCGCACTGATCCCACACTGATCCCACACTGATCCCACACTGATCCAACACTGATCCCTGATCCCGAACTGATCCCACACTGATCCCACACTGATCCCGCACTGATCCCACTTTTCCCGATGTTTTTATTCCCCAGGATTGGATCCTGCACCAGAACAACCCCGCCCACCTGGAGAGCTGCCGCCGCCTGCGCCAGCAGTAAGGGAGACACGGGGGAGAATGGGGATCTGCTGGGATCCACTGGGGGAGAATGGGGATCTGCTGGGATCCATTGGGGATCTGCTGGGATCCATTGGGGATCTGCTGGGATCCATTGGGGGGCATTGGGATCTGCTGGGATCCATTGGGGGAGAATGGGGATCTGCTGGGATCCATCAGGGACACTGGGGATCTGCTGGGATCCGTTGGGGGACATTGGGGATCTGCTGGGATCCATTGGGGATCTGCTGGGATCCATTGGGGGACATTGGGATCTGCTGGGATCCATTGGGGACGTTGGGGACCTGCTGGGATCCATTGGGGGCATTGGGGATCTGTTGGGAATGCACTGGGAATCCCCTGGGAATCCATTAGGAACCCATCAGGAATCTGTTGGGGATCCATGGGGAATCCATTGGAAATCCACGGAGAATCTTGGGAACCCACTGGGAATTCCCTGGAATCCATTGGGAATCCTCTGGGGATCTGTTTGGGATCCACCGGGAATCCTCTGGAAATCCATTGGGGATCGGTCAGGAATCCATTGGGAATACGTTTGGGATCCACTGGGGATCCACTGAAAATCCATTGGGAACCCACTGTGAATCTGTTGGGAATTCCCTGGGAATCCACTGGGAATCCATTGGGAATCTGTTGGGGATTTCCTGGGAATCCAATGGGAATCTTTTAGAGTCCATTTGGAATCTGCTTGGAATTCCTGGGGATCCATTGGGAAGCCACTGGGGACTCATTAGGAATCTGTTGGAGTCCATTTGGGATCCATTGGGAACACACTGGGGATCCACCGGGAATATTTTGGGAATTTACCAGGGATCCACTGGGGATCCACCATGGATCCATTGGGAACCCACTGGGGTTCTACTGGGAATCCAGCATGAATCCACTGGAAATCTGTTGGGAATTCCCTGGGAATCCACTGGGAATCCACTGGGAATCTGTTGGAGTCCATTTGGAATCTGTTGGGAATTCCCTGGGAATCCACTGGGAATCCATTGGAATCTGTTGGAGTCCATTTGGAATTTGTTGGGAATTCCCTGGGAATCCATTGGAAATCTGCTGGGAAACTGTTGGGAATCCACTGGGAACCCCTTGAGAATCCATTGGTAATCCACTGGGAATCCATTCAGGATCCACTGGGGATCTACTGGGAATCCGTTGGGAATCCATTGGGAATCTGTTGGGAATTCTCTGGGAATCCATTGGGAATCTGTTGGGAATTCCCTGGGAATCCATTGGGAATCCACTGCAGAGCGACTGGAGATGCACTGAGAATCTGCTGGGGATCCATTGGGAATTTCCCAGGAATCCATTGGGAATCTGCTGGGAATTTATTTGGGATCCACTGGGAACCCATTGGGAATCCGCCGTGGAGCCACTGGGGATCCACTGGAGATCTACTGGTGATCCACTGGGAATCAATTGGGAATGTGTTTGGAATCCATTGGGAATTCCCTGGGAATTCATTGGGGATCCATTGGGAATCTTGGAATGCTGGGGGAGGGACCTTCAATCCCAACAATTCCAACCCCATCCACAGACACCTCCCATGATCCCAGGTGGATCCAAATCCATCCCAGCCTGGCCTTGGACATTCCAGGGATTTGGGGCAGCCCCAGCAAATCTGGGAATTCCAGCCCAGCCGGGAATTCCTGCCCAATATTCAGCCTAAATTTGCTTTTTTTTCTGCTTCAAATCCATTCCCCCTCATCCTGATCCCAAGGGATTCCAGGTGGGAATTCCTCATCCTCCCAGCCTGGAGAGTTTTCCTCAGAAATTCCTGCTGGGAGGATCTGGGCCCTGTGGAAACCTCCCAGGCAGGAATTCCTGCCCAATATTCCATAAAAATCTCTCTTTTCCCAGTGGAAGCCATTCCCTGGCTCCTGTCCCTCCAGCCCTTGGCCCCAGTCCCTCTCCAGCTCTCCTGGAGCCCCTTTAGGAATTCTCATTTTCCCTGGAATTTTCCCTTCTCCAGGAGAACATTCCCAGCTCTCCCAGCCCGGCTGCAGAATCCTGGAATATTTTGTGTTGGGAATGATCTTAAATCCCATCCAGGGACATTTCTCCCTATCCCAGGTTGCTCCAAGCCCTGTCCAGCCTGGCCTTGGACATTCCCGGGGATTTGAGAGCATTCCCGAGGATTTGGGAGCATTCCCAAGGGTTTGGGAGCATTCCCAGAGATTTGGGAGCATTCCCAAGGATTTGGGAGCATTCCCAAGGATTTGGGGACATTCCCAAGGATTTGGGGACATTCCCAGGGATTTGGGAGCATTCCCGAGGATTTGGGAGCATTCCCAAGGATTTGGGAGCATTCCCAAGGATTTGGGGACATTCCCGGGGATTTGGGAACATTCCCAAGGATTTGGGGACATTCCCGAGGATTTGGGGACATTCCCAGGGATTTGGGAGCATTCCCAGGGATTTGGGGACATTCCCGAGGATTTGGGAGCATTCCCAGGGATTTGGGAGCATTCCCAAGGATTTGGGGACATTCCCGAGGATTTGGGAGCATTCCCAGGGATTTGGGGACATTCCCAAGGATTTGGGGACATTCCCAAGGATTTGGGGACATTCCCGAGGATTTGGGGACATTCCCAAGGATTTGGGAGCATTCCCAAGGATTTGGGGACATTCCCAAGGATTTGGGGACATTCCCAGGGATTTGGGAGCATTCCCGGGGATTTGGGATAATTCCCAAGGATTTGGGGACATTCCCAGGGATTTGGGGACATTCCCAAGGATTTGGGGACATTCCCAGGGATTTGGGGACATTCCCAAGGATTTGGGGACATTCCCAAGGATTTGGGGACATTCCCAAGGATTTGGGAACATTCCCAGGGATTTGGGGACATTCCCGAGGATTTGGGGACATTCCCAAGGATTTGGGGACATTCCCGAGGATTTGGGGACATTCCCAAGGATTTGGGAACATTCCCAGGGATTTGGGAGCATTCCCAGGGATTTGGGGACATTCCCAGGGATTTGGGAGCATTCCCAGGGATTTGGGGACATTCCCAGGGATTTGGGAGCATTCCCGGGGATTTGGGATAATTCCCAAGGATTTGGGGACATTCCCAGGGATTTGGGGACATTCCCAAGGGTTTGGGAACATTCCCCAGGATTTGGGAGCATTCCCAGGGATTTGGGAACATTCCCGAGGATTTGGGAGCATTCCCAGAGATTTGGGAGCATTCCCAAGGATTTGGGGACATTCCCGAGGATTTGGGAACATTCCCAGGGATTTGGGGACATTCCCAAGGATTTGGGGACATTCCCAAGGATTTGGGAGCATTCCCGAGGATTTGGGAGCATTCCCAAGGATTTGGGGACATTCCCAAGGATTTGGGAGCATTCCCAAGGATTTGGGGACATTCCCAAGGATTTGGGATAATTCCCAAGGATTTGGGAGCATTCCCGAGGATTTGGGAGCATTCCCAAGGATTTGGGAGCATTCCCAAGGATTTGGGGACATTCCCGAGGATTTGGGGACATTCCCGAGGATTTGGGGACATTCCCAGGGATTTGGGAGCATTCCCAAGGATTTGGGGACATTCCCAAGGATTTGGGAGCATTCCCGAGGATTTGGGGACATTCCCGAGGATTTGGGGACATTCCCAGAGATTTTGGAGCATTCCCAGGGATTTGGGGACATTCCCAGAGATTTGGGGACATTCCCAAGGATTTTGGAGCATTCCCAAGGATTTGGGAGCATTCCCAACATTCCAACTTTCATTTTTTCCCCTGAATTCTCCCCCACATCCCAATCAAAAATTTGGGATTTCCAATCCCCTCCTGAATCACCCCAAATCCAGAACTCCCCTCCGGAATCCTGGGATCTTTCCCTTCTCCAGCTGAACATTCCCAATTTTCCCAAACCTCCCAAAATCCTGGAATACTTTGGGATCCCAAATTTCTCCTGCCTCACCTCAGATAAACAAAACTCAACATCTGGAATATTTTGGTGTCCTAAATGGGAATTTTGATCCATAAAAATCCGGGGTTTTTTTGGGAATTTTGCCTTTTCCATGGATTTTTTCCCGTTGTTGTTGACAGATATCCCGAGTGGAATCCTGAGGCTCACTCCTCCAGCAGGTACCGTTCCTTCCCTTAATTACCCACTAATTTTAATTAATTAATTACCCACTAATTATAATTAATATAATTAATTAATTAATTAACAATAATTAATTAATTAATTACCAATAAAATCAATTTTATTCATTTTAACCCATCCTTTTCCCTGCTTTGCCCTCTCCATGAGGTCACATTTTTATTCCCAACTTTTGTGGGGTTTTTATGGGGTTTTGTCCTCAATTCCATGGAATTCCGAGCTGGTTTTTCCCCATTTGGTTTTTTCCCCATTTTTTGCCCAATTCTTCCCATTCCCTCCCCCATTTCCCCCCTTTTTTCCTCTTTTTCCTCCTTTTTCCATCCCTTTTCCCCTTTTTCCCCCCTTTTTCCCCTTTCCCCCCCCATTTTTCCCTGTTTTTTTTGTTTCTCCCCATTTGTTTTCCATTTTTTTCCCAAAAACAAATCCCATTTCTCACTTTTCCCAAATAAAACCCCAAAATCCTCCAAGAACAAATCCCATCCCTCACTTTTCCCAAATTCCCCTTTTTTCCTCCATTTAATCCCTTGTTAAATTCAGAATTTTCCAAAAAAACAAATCCCATTCCTCACTTTTCCCGAATTTCCCTTTTCTCTCCCTTTAATCCCTTATTAAACTTGGACATTTCCCAAAAAACAAATCCCATTTCTCACTTTTCCCAAATAAAACCCCAAAATCCTTCAAGAACAAATCCCATCCCTCACTTTTCCCAAATTCCCCTTTTTTTTCTCTTTTATCCCGTTTTAAACTTCAAAATTTCCCAAAAAACAAATCCCATTCCTCACCTTTCCCAAATTAAACTCTGAAATCTTCAAAGAACAAATCCCATTTCTCACTGTTCCCATTCCTCATTTTTCGCATTCCTCACTTTTCCCAAATTCCCCTTTTCTCCTCCTTTTATCCCATATTAAACTTGGAAATTTTCCCAAAAAAATCCCATTCCTCACTTTCCTCAAACTGAACCCTGAAATCCTCCAAGAACAAATTCCATTCCTCACTTTTCCCAAATTCTCCTTTTCTCCCCCTTTTATCCCATATTAAACTTGGAAATTTTCCCAAAAAAATCCCATTCCTCACTTTTCCCAAATTCCCCTTTTCTCTCCCTTTATCCCATATTAAACTTCGAAATCCCCCAAAAACCCAATCCCATTCCTCACTTTTCCCGAATTCCCCTTTTCCTTTTATCCCATATTAAACTTCGAAATTCCCCAAAACCAAATCCCATCCCCAACTTTTCCCAAATTCCCATTTTCTCTCCCTTTTATCCCGTTTTAAACTTCAAAATTTCCCAAAAAACAAATCCCATTCCTCACTTTTCCCAAATTCCCCTTTTCTTTCTTTTATCCCTTATTTAACTTAAAAGCTTTCCAAAAACAAATCCCATTCCTCACTTTTCCCAAATTCCCCTTTTCTCTCTCTTTAATCCCTTATTAAACTTGGACATTTCCCAAAAAAGAAACCCCATTGCTCACTTTTCCCAAATAAAACCCCAAAATCCTCTAAGAACAAATCCCATTCCTCACTTTTCCCAAATTTCCATTTTCTCTCCCTTTTTTCCATGTTAAACTTCAAAATTCCCCAAAAAACAAATCCCATCTTTCACTTTTCCCAACCTAAACTTGGAAATTTTCCAGAAAAGAAATCAAAGAAATCCCATTCCTCACTTTTCCCAAATTTCCCCTTTTCTCCCCCTTTTATCCCGTTTTAAACTTCAAAATTCCCCCAAAAACCCAAATCCCATTCCTCACTTTTCCCAAATTCTCCTTTTTTCTCCCTTTTTTCCATATTAAACTTTGAAATTCCCCCAAACCCAAACCCCCTCCCTCTCTTTCCCCAGGAATGCCGAGCGCAAGGAGAACCGCACTCCCAAGCACCGCTCCAGCTCCTCCAGCCCCTCCCGGCACCGCTCCGGCGCCTCCCGCGGTTCCGGCGGCTCCGGCGGTTCCGGCGGGCGCCGTTACCGCTCCCGTTCCCGCAGCCCCGGGCGGTTCCGGCGGCCCCGCAGCCGCAGCCCCCGGCACGGGCGCCGCCCCAGCCCCCGGCACCGCTCGCGGTCGCCGCAGCGGCCCCGGAATCTCCTGAGGCCCAGCCCGAGACCGCGGAGATCGTCCAGTGCCGAGAGGTCATCGCGCCGATCCAGCCGCTCCGAAGGTTTGGGATCCTGAAGTTGGGATTTCGGGAATGTTTGGTGGGATTGGGATTCCCAAGGGGTTTTCCGTTGGATTTGTGATTCCAAGAGTTACAAATCCAAGTGGGAAGTCGGGAAGAGATCCCAAATGGGAATTTTGGGAATGCTCAGTGGGATTCCCAAAGGTTTTCCCCAATCCAGACTCCATTTTGTGCTTCCATGAATTTGTAGAGGTTGGAAATCCAAGTGGGAAGTTGAGAAGAAATCCCAAATGGAAATTTTGGGAATGCTCAATGGGATTCCCAAAGTCGAACGTTGTTTGAATCCCAAATGGGAATTTTGGGAATGCTCAGTGAGATTCCCAAAGTTTTTCCCCAATCCAGACTCCATTTTGTGCTTCCATGAATTTGTAGAGGTTGGAAATCCAAGTGGGAAGTTGGGAAAAGATTCCCCCAAGAGATCCCAAATCAGAATTTTGGGAATGCTCGGTGGGATTCCCAAAGGTTTTTCTATTGGATTTGTGATTCCAAGAATTAGAAACCCAAGTGGGAAGTCGGGAAGAGATCCCAAATCAGAATTTTGGGAATATTGAGTGGGATTCCCAAATTAAAGATTATTTGAATCCCAAACTGGAATTATGGGAATGCTCAGTGAGATTCCAAAAGGTTTTCCCCAATCCAGGCTCCATTTTGTGTTTCCATGAATTTGTAGAGGTTGGAAATCCAAGTGGGAAGTCGGGAAGAGATCCCAAATCCAAATTTTGGGAAGGCTCAATGGGATTCCCAAAGTCGAAGTTGATTTGAATCCCAAATGGGAATTTTGGGAATGCTCAGTGGGATTCCCAAAGTTGAACGTTGTTTGAATCCCAAACTGGAATTTTGGGAATGTTCAATGGGATTCCCAAAGTCGAACGTTGTTTGAATCCCAAATGGGAATTTCGGGAATGCTCAGTGAGATTCCCAAAGGTTTTCCCCAGTCCAGGCTCCATTTTGTGTTTCCATGAATTTGTAGAGCTTGGAAATCCAAGTGGGAAGTTGGGAAAAGATTCCCCCAAGAGATCCCAAATCAGAATTTTGGGAATGCTCGGTGGGATTCCCAAAGGTTTTTCTGTTGGATTTGTGATTCCAAGAATTAGAAACCCAAGTGGGAAGTCGGGAAGAGATCCCAAATCAGAATTTTGGGAATATTGAGTGGGATTCCCAAATCAAAGATTATTTGAATCCCAAACTGGAATTATGGGAATGCTCAGTGAGATTCCCAAAGGTTTTCCCCAATCCAGGCTCCATTTTGTGTTTCCATGAATTTGTAGAGGTTGGAAATCCAAGTGGGAAGTCGGGAAGAGATCCCAAATCCAAATTTTGGGAATGCTCAATGGGATTTCCAGAACTGAAGATTATTTGAATCCCAAATGGGAATTTTGGGAATGCTCAGTGGGATTCCCAAAGGTTTTTCCATTGGTTTTCTGCTTCCATGAGTTTGTAGAGGTTGGAAATCCAAGTGGGAAGTTGGGAAGAGATTCCCAGTGGGAATTTTGGGAATGCTCAATGGGATTCCCCAAGTCGAAGTTGATTTGAATCCCAAATGGGAAGTTTGGGAATGCTCAGTGGAATTCCCAAAGGTTTTTCCATTGGATTTATCCTTCCATGAGTTTGTAGAGCTTGGAAATCTAAGTGGGAAGTCGGGAAGAGATTCCAAATCAGAATTTTGGGAATGTTGAGTGGGATTCCCAAAGTCAAAGGTTCTTCGAATCCCAAACTGGAATTTTGGGAATGCTCAGTGAAATTCCCAAAGGGTTTTCCATTGGATTTGTGATTCCAAGAGTTACAAATCCAAGTGGGAAGTTGGGAAGAGATTCTCAAGAAATCCCAAATGGGAATTTTGGGAATGCTCAATGGGATTCCCAAAGTCGAACGTTGTTTGAATCCCAAACTGGAATTATGGGAATGCTCAGTGAGATTCCAAAAGGTTTTCCCCAATCCAGGCTCCATTTTGTGTTTCCATGAATTTGTAGAGGTTGGAAATCCAAGTGGGAAGTCGGGAAGAGATCCCAAATCCAAATTTTGGGAATGCTCAATGGGATTTCCAGAACTGAAGATTATTTGAATCCCAAATGGGAATTTTGGGAATGCTCAATGGGATTCCCAAAGTCGAAGTTGATTTGAATCCCAAATGGGAATTTTGGGAATGCTCAATGGGATTCCCAAAGGGTTTTCCCCAATCCAGGCTCCATTTTGTGTTTCCATGAGTTTGTAGAGCTTGGAAATCCAAGTGGGAAGTCGGGAAGAGATTCCAAATCAGAATTTTGGGAATGTTCAGTGAAATTCCCAAAGGTTTTTCCATTGGTTTTCTGCTTCCATGAGTTTGGAGAGGTTGGAAATCCAAGTGGGAAGTTGGGAAAAGATTCCCCCAAGAGATCCCAAATCAGAATTTTGGGAATGCTTGGTGGAATTCCCAAAGGGTTTTCTGTTGGATTTTTGATTCCAAGAGTTACAAATCCAAGTGGGAAGTTGGGAAGAGATTCTCAAGAAATCCCAAATGGGAATTTTGGGAATGCTCAGTGGGATTCCCAAAGGTTTTTCCATTGGATTTATCCTTCCATGAGTTTGTAGAGCTTGGAAATCTAAGTGGGAAGTCGGGAAGAGATCCCAAATCAGAATTTTGGGAATGCTCAATGGGATTCCCAAAGTCGAAGTTGATTTGAATCCCAAATGGGAATTTTGGGAATGCTCAATGGGATTCCCAAAGGTTTTTCCATTGATTTTCTGCTTCCATGAGTTTGGAGAGGTTGGAAATCCAAGTGGGAAGTCGGGAAGAGATTCCCAATGTAAATTTTGGGAATGTTGAGTGGGATTGTTGTTTGAATCCCAAATGGGAATTTCGGGAATGCTCAATGGGATTCCCAAAGTCGAAGTTGATTTGAATCCCAAACTGGAATTTTGGGAATGCTCAATGGGATTCCCAAAGTCGAAGTTGATTTGAATCCCAAATGGGAATTTCGGGAATGCTCACTGGGATTCCCAAAGGGTTTTCCCCAATCCAGGCTCCATTTTGTGCTTCCAAGAGTTTGTAGAGCTTGGAAATCCAAGTGGGAAGTTGGGAAGAGATCCCAAATCAGAATTTTGGGAATGCTCAATGGGATTTCCAGAACTGAAGATTATTTGAATCCCAAATGGGAATTTTGGGAATGCTCAGTGGGATTCCCAAAGGTTTTTCCATTGGATTTATCCTTCCATGAGTTTGTAGAGGTTGGAAATCTAAGTGGGAAATTGGGAAGAGATCCCAAATCAGAATTTTGGGAATGCTCAATGGGATTCCCAAAGTCGAAGTTGATTTGAATCCCAAATGGGAATTTTGGGAATGCTCAGTGAGATTCCCAAAGGTTTTCCCCAATCCAGGCTCCATTTTGTGTTTCCATGAATTTGTAGAGGTTGGAAATCCAAGTGGGAAGTTGGGAAGAGATTCCCAATGGAAATTTTGGGAATGTTGAGTGGGATTGTTGTTTGAATCCCAAATCAGAATTTTGGGAATGCTCAATGGGATTCCCAAAGGTTTTTCCATTGATTTTCTGCTTCCAAGAGTTTGTAGAGGTTGGAAATCCAAGTGGGAAGTTGGGAAGAGATTCCAAATCCAAATTTTGGGAATGTTGAGTGGGATTCCCAAAGTCAAAGGTTGTTCGAATCCCAAACTGGAATTTTGGGAATGCTCAGTGAAATTCCCAAAGGTTTTTCCATTGATTTTCTGCTTCCATGAGTTTGGAGAGGTTGGAAATCCAAGTGGGAAGTTGGGAAGAGATTCCCAAGAGATCCCAAATGGGAATTTTGGGAATTCCCAAAGTTTTTCCCTCATCCAGGCTCCATTTTGTGTCTCCAGGAGATTTTTTCAGTGGGAAGTTGGGAAGGGCTCAGGCAGATTCCCATGAGGGTTTTTTTAGGGATAAACTAAAAAAATTGGGAATGAGCCAATCCCAAAGGTAATTGAAATCCCAAACTGGAATTTTGGGAATGCTCAATGGGATTCCCAAAGTCGAAGTTGATTTGAATCCCAAATGGGAATTTCGGGAATGCTCAATGGGATTCCCAAAGTCGAAGTTGATTTGAATCCCAAATGGGAATTTTGGGAATGCTCAATGGGATTCCCAAAGTCGAACGTTGTTTGAATCCCAAATGGGAATTTCGGGAATGCTCAGTGAGATTCCCAAAGGTTTTCCCCAATCCAGGCTCCATTTTGTGTTTCCATGAATTTGTAGAGGTTGGAAATCCAAGTGGGAAGTCGGGAAGAGATCCCAAATCCAAATTTTGGGAATGCTCAATGGGATTCCCAAAGTCGAAGGTTGTTTGAATCCCAAATGGGAATTTTGGGAATGCTCAGTGGGATTCCCAAAGGTTTTTCCATTGGTTTTCTGCTTCCATGAGTTTGTAGAGGTTGGAAATCCAAGTGGGAAGTTGGGAAGAGATTCCCAGTGGGAATTTTGGGAATGCTCAATGGGATTCCCAAAGTCGAAGTTGATTTGAATCCCAAATGGGAAGTTTGGGAATGCTCAGTGAAATTCCCAAAGGTTTTTCCATTGATTTTCTGCTTCCATGAGTTTGGAGAGGTTGGAAATCCAAGTGGGAAGTTGGGAAGAGATTCCCAAGAAATCCCAAATGGGAATTTTGGGAATTCCCAAAGTTTTTCCCTCATCCAGGCTCCATTTTGTGTCTCCAGGAGTTTTTTTGTCGAATTTAAAAATCCAGATGCGAAATTTTGAAGAGTTCAGGGAAATTCCCATGAAATTTTGGGGGATTTTTAGGGATAAACTCAAAAAAATTGGGAATGAGCCGATCCCAAAGGGGATTTCCCATGAAATTTTGGGGTTTTTTAGGGATAAACTAAAAAAATTGGGAATGAGTTGACCCCAAAGGTGATTTCCCAAAAAATTTTGGGGTTTTTAGGGATAAACTCAAAAATTTGGGAATCAGCTGATCCCAAAGGGGATTTCCCATAAAAAATTTGGGAATGAGCCAATCCCAAAGTTCATTTCCTTGGAGATCTTTGGGATTTTTAGGGATAAACTCAAAAAAATTGGGAATGAGCCGATCCCAAAGGGGATTTCCCAAAAAATTTTGGGGTTTTTAGGGATAAACTCAAAAATTTGGGAATGAGTCGATCCCAAAGGTGATTTCCCAAAAAATTTTGGGGTTTTTAGGGATAAACTCAAAAATTTGGGAATGAGCCAATCCCAAAGGTGAATTCCCATTAAAAAATCGGGAATGAGCCAATCCCAAAGTTGATTTCCCTGGAGATCTTTGGGATTTTTAGGGATAAACTCAAAAAATTTGGGAATGAGCCGATCCCAAAGGTGATTTTTGGGAGATTTTTGGGATTTTTTTAGGGATAAACTCAAAAATTGGATGGTATTTGG
>JAJEOU010000865.1:66054-297418 GCA_021534815.1 Acrocephalus arundinaceus
TTTGGGGTGTTTTTTGGAGGAATTCGGGAAATTTTTGTAGGATCTATTGGAGATTTTTTGGGAGTTTTGAGGGGGTTTCCTTGGAATTTTTGGCAGAATTTTGGGGGATATTTGGGGAATTTTTGAGGAATTTTGGGGGATTTGGAATTTGGGGGCGGATTTTTGGGAATTTTTGTGGAATTTTTTCAGAATTTCTTGGGATTTGGGGGGATTTTTCAGGAAACTTTTGGGGATTTTTTTGGAATTTCTTGGAATTTTGGGGAGAAGGGTTTTTGGGAATTGGAAAGAGTAGGAATGGCAGAATTGATTGGGGGTTTGTGGGATTCTCTGGGATTTACATCCCAAAAAATAAGGAAAGGGTTCTTTAATTAAAAAAAAAAAAAAAACCCAAGGAAAATGTTTTAGAATCCCAAATAAGCAAGGAGAAGATCCTTTAAATTCTTTAAAAAATCAAAGAAATATTCTTTGAACCATAAAAAAACAAGGAAAGTGTTGTTTATATCCCTAAATCCAAGGAAACTCGTTTAAATCCCAAAAGCAAGAAAAAAGGAACAAGGAAATGTTTCTTAAAATCCACAGAAAATGTCCTTTAAATCAGAAAATCCATTAAAAATCTTTCATAATTCACAAAAATCCAAGGAAACATTTATTTTAAATCCCAAAAAACCAAGGAAATGCTTTTTAAATTAAAAAAAAGAACAGGAAAGTCCCCCAAAATACAAATAAAATGGTTTTTATATGCCAAAATACAAGGGAAATGTCCTTTAAGCCCAAAAAAACCCAAGGAAAATGTCCTTTAAATAAAAAAAAAACCCCAAGGAATATTTTTTAAATCCCAAAAAACCAAGGACATGCTTTTTAAATTTAAAAACCCCCAGGAAAATCCTATAAAAAACAAGGAAAATGGTTTTTACATCCCAAAATACAAGGGAAACGTCCTTTAAATCCCCAGAAAAACAAGGTAAAGGTCCTTTAAATCCCAAAATCCATTGAAAATCTTTATTAAATCCCCAAAATCCAAGGAATTTTTTAAAGCCCCAAAAAACAAAGACATGCTTTTTAAATTAAAAAAAAAATAGGATAATCAAAAAAACCCAAGGAAAATGGTTTTTACATCCCAAAATACAAGGAAAATGTCCTTTAAATCCCAAAATCAGTTTAAAATCTTTTTTAAATCCCCAAAATCCAAGGAAACTTTTCTTTAAATCCCCCAAAAAAACCCAAGGAAAATCCCCTTAAAACAGGAGGATGTTTTTAAAATCCACAAAAAATCTGTTTAAATCCCTAAAAACCCAGGAAAACCTGAGGTATTTCCACCTTTAGGGCCCAAATTGGGACATTTGAAGGTGATTTTTAACTTTTTTTACACCCAGAAAGTGGCAGGAAACAAGCGAGGGATTCCAGCAGGTTTAGGAATTGTTCATTATTTTATTCAGAATTCCAGGAATTAGCAGGAATTATTTTTTTTCCCCTCAGGCCATCCTGCAGCTGGACAGCCCCAAGTCGGCCCACTCCATGCACAGCTTCCTGCAGCAGTATCCCTATTCCATGGGCGAGCACACACTCACCTGCACCTTGTCCTCCCACGGAGACATTCCTGAGGTAAAAATTCCTGATTTTCTATCATCCAGGGGTTTTTTTGGGATGGGAGAACCTTCTACAAAGAGATGTGGGATGGGATTTCTCTCTGGGTTGGGATTTTTCCCCTCAGGATTGGAATTTTTCCCTCAGGGTTGTGAGGACTGGAGAACCTTCCTGCAGAGAGGTGTGGGATGGGATTTCCCTCAGGGAAAGTGAGGTTTTTCCCCTCACTTTTGACATTTTCCCTCCAGGTTTGGGATTTTCCCCTCCAGGTTTGGGATTTTCCCCTCAGGGTTTGGGATTTTTCCCTCAGGGTTGGGATTGTCCCTCTCAGGGTTAGGATCCCCTCAGGATTGGGATTTTTTCCTTCAGAGTTTTGGACTTTTTGCTCAGGGTCAGGATTTTTCTCTCAGGATTTTTGAATTTCCCTCAGGGCTGGGATTTTACCCTCAGGGCTGGGATTTTTTCTCTCAGGGTTGGGATTCTCCCCTCATTTATGGGATTTTCCTCTCAGGATTGGAATTTCTCCTTCAGGTTCATGATTTTCCCCTCAAGGTTGGGATTTTCCCCTCAGGATCAGGATTTTTCCCTCAGGGTTGTGATTTTTCCCTCAGGGTTTGGGGATTTTTCCCTCACAATTGGGATTTTCCTCTCAGGATTGGAATTTTTCCTTCAGGTTCATGATTTTCCCCTCAAGGTTGGGATTTTTCCCTCAGGATCAGGATTTTTCCCTCAGGATCAGGATTTTTCCCTCAGGGTTGTGATTTTTCCCTCAGGGTTTGGGATTTTTTTTCCCTCAGGATTAGGATTTTTCCCCTCAAGGTTGGGATTTTCCCCTCAGGGTCAGGATTTTCCCTCAGGATTGGAATTTTCCCTCCGGGTTTGGGATTTTTTTCCCTCAGGATTAGGATTTTTCCCCTCAAGGTTGGGATTTTCCCCTCAGGGTCAGGATTTTCCCTCAGGATTGGAATTTTCCCTCCCGGTTTGGGATTTTCCCCTCAGGGTTTGGGATTTTTTTCCCTCGAGTTTGAGACCTTTCCCTCAGGGTTGGGATACCCTCAGGATCAGGACATTTCCCTCAGGGTTGGGATTTTTTCGCCTCAGGATCAGGATTTTTCCCTCAAGGTTTAGGATTTTTCCATCAGGATTGGGATTTTTTCCTTCAGGGTTTTGGACTTTTTCCTCAGGGTCAGGATTTTTCTCTCAGGGTTTTTGAACTTCCCTCAGGGCTGGGATTTTCCCCTCAGAGCTGGGATTTTTTCTCTCAGGGTTGGGATTTTTCCCTCAGAGTTGGGATTTTTCCCTCAGGGTTTGGGATTTTTCCTCTCAGGGTCGGAATTTTTCTCTTGGCTTGGGATTTTCCCCTCAGCATTGGGATTGTCCCTCTCAGGGTTGGGATCCCCTCAGGATCAGGATTTTCCCTTCAGGGTTTGGGATTTTTTTCCCTCAGGATTAGGATTTTTCCCCTCAAGGTTGGGATTTTCCCCTCAGGGTCTGGATTTTCCCGCAGGGTTAACATTTTTCCCTCAGGATTTGGGATTTTCTCCTTAGGGTTGGGATTTCTCCTTATGATTTGGATTTTTCCCTCAGGGTTTGGGATTTTCCCCTCAAGACTGGGATTGTCCCTCTCAGGATTGGGATCTTCTCAGGATCAGGATTTTTCTTTTAGGATTGGGATTTTTTCCCTCAGGACTGGGATTTTTCCCTCAGGGTTTGGGATTTTTTCCTCAAGGTTTGGGATTTTTCCCCTCAAGGTTAGAATTTTCCCCTCAGGACTGGGATTTTCCCCTCAGCATTTGGGGTTTTCCCTCAGGGTTGGGATTTTCCCCTTAGGATCAGGATTTTGCCGTCAGGGTCAGGATTTTCCCCTCAGGATTGGGATTTTTCCCTCAAGATTGGGATTTTTCCCTCAGGGTTTGGGATTGTTTCCCTCAGAGTTGGGATTTTCCCCTCAGGGTTGGAATTTTCCCCTCAAGGTTGACATTTTTCCTTTGGGGTTGGAATTTTCCCCTCAGCATTGGGATTGTCCCTGTCAGGATTGGGATTTTTTTCCCTCAGGGTTTGGGATTTTCCCCTCACTTTTGAGATTTTCCTCTCAGGATCAGGATTTTTCCCCTCAGGGTTTGGGATTTTTTTTCCTCAGGGTAAGGATTTTTCCCTCAGGGTTTTGAATTTCCCTGAGGGTCAGGGTTTTCCCCTCAGGACTGGGGTTTTTACCTCAGCGTTGAGATTTCCCCCTCAGGGTTTGTGATTTTCCCCTCAGGGTCAGGATTTTCCCCTCAGGATTGGGATTTTCCCCTCAGGATTGGGATTTTTCCCTCAGGGCTTGGGGGTTTCCCCTCAGGGTTGGAATTTTCCCTCAGGGTTTGTAATTTTCCCCTCAAGGATGGAATTTTCCCTGAGGATTGGGATTTTTCACACCAGGGTTTGGGGTTTTCCCTCAGGGTTGGGATTTTCCCCTCAGAATCAGGATTTCCCTGTCAGGGTCATGATTTTCCCCTCAGGATCAGGATTTTTCCCTCAGGGTTGGGATTTTTCCCTCAAGGTTGGAATTTTACACTCAGGGTTGGGATTTTTCCCCCAGGCTTAGGATTTCCCCCTCAGGGTTAGGATTTCCCCATAGAATTAGGATTTTTCCCTGAGGATTGAGATTTTACCCTCAGAATTGGGATTTTTCCCTCAGAATTGGGATTTCCACCTCAGGGTTGGGATTTTCCCTCAGGGCTTGGGATTTTTCCTCTCAGGATTTGGAATTCTCATCCTGCAAATGGGATTGGGAACAATTCTCTGGAGTTTTGTCTTCCCAGTGCCTCCTCTGGGATGTTGGGATGTGGAAATCCCGCTCCCATCCCTCTGGAACTGGGAAATCCTGACCTTGGGATTTGTTTTCCAGGCTGAAACTGGGAAAAAGGAAGTGAAGAGAGAGGATGGGAACAGAGGAAGGTACGGCCTGCGAGGATTTCTGGGAATTTTGGGGAATTTTAGCCATTTATTTTCCCTCTTTTCCACGATTAGGGCATGCTGAGCCTCCCTCCAACTCTCTCCTGCTGCTTCTTCCCAATTCACGTGCTCCAGAGCCAAAATATTTAGGATTCATTAAAAAATCATAGAAAAATAGGGTGAAATCCCAATTTCTGTGAATTTTTTCCTGTTTTTCTTCCCTGCTCAGGTCCTGGCTCCTCCTGTTGCTTTTAGTCCATCCTGCAGCTCTTCTCTCTATCCCTGCCTCTGGAATTCCTCTTTCTAACTGCTGAATTTCTGGAAATTTTTAGGAATTTTTGTTAAATACGGCTTCAATCCCGTTTTTTTCTGTGATTCTAACTTGGATTTCTTGATGAATTTTGTTGTTAAAAACCCCAAAATTGTATAAGGATGATGCTGAAATTTAAGGAATTCCATTATGGAAAAGCTCTGTATTCCCAGATCCCGTTTCTTTCCTTGTCATTCCATGAAACTGCTGAATTTTGGGAGCATGAATTCCTAAATTAATGGGAATCTCTTCCTCACAGCCACGTCTTGGTTCCAGACAGGTGGAATTAAAATCTAAAATTAAATCTAAAATTAAAATTAAAATTAAAATTAGAAAGTGACTTTTCCATGAATCCCAACTCCTGAAAAGTTGGAAAATCAACATTTTTCCCTGCTCCACACATTTTCCACATAATTATTTTATTCCATTTCATAGAGAGGAGAAAACACCAGAATTACTATTCTAATTATTAATTATTAATTCTTTATATCAAGCTTTAATTAATTAAACTCCACCCCTGGACTCTGCCTTTCCCAGACTGTGTTTTCTATGATTCCAGGGGGGAGTTTTCCATGAATCCCAATGGAAGAGAAAACAAACTGAGCACAGCCAGAAATGTTGAATTGATGGGCAAATCCCTTTGGGGGATCCTAAATCCCAAATGTCCTGGACAACCCTGATTTTTCCAGGGTTTGGAGCAGAAATTCCCTGCTGGAATTCTGCTGGAATGGGGTGCTCCAGGCACAGCCATCCCTAATTCCAGGCTCATCCTGCAGGATTCTTTCCTTCAGGGAAGAGTTTCTAAAATTCCCTGGAAAGCTCCATCCCCTGGCACCTTAGGCTGTGTTATCTCCATGGAAAACTGGGATTCTTAAACCCAAACCTAAACCAAAAACTGATCCCAAATCCAATCCCAAATCCAAACCTGCTCTCTCAGGGTTGGGAACTGCTTTGCTTATTCCCTTATCCAGGAGCTTCATTTTGGTTGGATATTCCCATTTTTCTTTCTGTGGGATGGAAATGTGAATTACTCACCTCAATTTGTCACGGAATTCCCAATCCCATTTCCTGATGCTCCAGGAAAACCCCTGCTGGCGGCATCCAGAGCTTGCTGGGAATTGTGGAATTCTCCCCCCACCATGGTTTGATTTCTTCTGTTTCCTTTAAATGCTTTTAGCTCGGGCTTGAAAAAAAACCCAGAGGGATCAGGAACGGTGCAAAAACCAACCGGAAATCCATCGGGAGAGGCCAGGAAAGGCCAAATTCCCACCCCAAATGTCCCGGAGGAGATTCCAGCGGGACAGCCGGAGATTCCAGAGGCACAGGCAGGAGGAGCAGCGAGGGATCGGCCCTCAGGGACGGATGTGGAGGGATCAGATCCTGCAATTGGAATTCCCATGGATCCCGCTGGCAGCAAATTGCCCGGAGCGAGGTCGGAGGAGAAGGCGGCGCCGCTTTGCAGAGCGGGGAAGGAAGAGGTTCGGGATGAGCCAGAGCTGGGAATCCCAAAGGAGGATGAGGAGCCCTCTGCTCCTGCCGTGGAACCTCCGGGATCATCCAGCAAGGCGATCGGAGAAACGCCGGGAGCCGTTCCTGGAACGTCCCCGAGCTTGGCTGAGGCACCCACGGTGTCACCGGGTGTCACCCAGCCCAGCACAGAGCCGGAAAAAACTGCTCTTCCAGAGGTTGGGAAAAACAGCCATGAAAAGGGCACGGAGAGGAAAGCTGTCCCAAAAACTGGGGATGCTCCAGGGAAAAAACTGGATGTGGCTGGAACAGAGAGGGAGGGGACGGCGGAGGAATCTGTGCACAAAATTGGGGAAAATCCGGGCAAGAGTTTGGGCAAGGCTGGGACAGAACTGGAGAAAACGCCTGGAAAAACGTTATCCAAAGGTGGGGAAAACTCTGGGAATGCTGTTGGTGAAGTGGGAAGTTTGGTTAAAACCCCACAAAATAAAGGGATGGGAGCTGCAAAATCCGACGAAAGCCGGGCGGCAGCTCCGGTAAATCCCACTGTGTCCCTGAAGGAATCCTGCATAGGGAAAACCTTTTTGAAGGCAGTGGTGTCCGTCCCGGATATCCTGAAGCAGAGAATTCCTGTCAGGATCGCCGATTCTTCCCTGGGAAAAGCTGGGGAGCAGAAAATCCCCCCCAAAGCGGGGTTGGAGAAGAAAATCCCACCCAAAGGCGCGGCTCAGCCGGGAGCTGGGAGCAGCCAATGGAAAGGGAATGGAAATTCCGGAGCGGATGCGCAGGGAGACGGCAGGAAGAGTTCATCCCAGCAGGAAAAGGATTCCCAGCTGGAATCTCGGGCGAGTTCAAAGCCGGGCCAGCAGGGAGAGAGCGGCACGGCTGGCACAAGGGAAAATCCCGGCGGGAATCAGGTGAGCGGGGCAGGAGTGCCGGTGTTCCCTGGGCTTCTCCCGCTCCTCTGGGATTCCGGGATCGTTCCTTTCCCTTTTCCATAAATCCCTGAGCCACCAGTTCTTTTTAGCTGCAACCCGAGGGTGGAACTGGTTGGAAAATCCTATGGAAGTTGTTTCAGAAGCGAATCCAGACCGAATTCCTTGGAGCAGCTCCAAGTGGGAATAAACTCCGTGTCCTCTGGGGAGCTGGAATTTGCTTTTCCAAGCCCTGGCACAGATGGAAAGGAGGCTCCTGAGCCAGGTGTCACCTGCTGGTGGCAAATCCCTGGAGCCATGGGATCCAAATAAAGCTGCGCTCGGTGAGGATTGGGATTTCCTGGGATCTCATGGAATTTTTTGTCCCATTTTGCAGGCTCCTGGCGGGGGCGGTGCTGCAGCTGGGAAAAGCGGCGCCGGCAGCACTGGAAAACAGAAGGAGGTGAGGATGGAAAACGGTGGGATTCAAAGGATGGAGTGCATGGAAAAGGGGGTTTTGGATGTTCCAGGGGTTGGGATTAGATGGGATTTAAGATATTTTCAATCCAAACCATTCCAGGATTCCGTGACATTCCTGCTCTCAGGAATCTTTCCCCTCTTCCCACAGTGGGATCACCAAATTCCTGCCCTTTTCTCATCTGGTGTCCATGGATCCCCTTGGCTCTGGGATGCTGGAATCCCTTTGGGATCGGTTTCCCCTTGGATCCCTCGGTCCCTTTTTCCAGGCTCGTAGAGCTGGGACTGCCAGGAAGCTCCAGCTGGGATCAGATCCCATAAATCCATCCCCAAATCCCAGTTTTCCAGCTTGTGCTAAATACCCATGATAACATGAGGGTGGGATGGAATATTTTGGCAGAAAAAGTAATAAAAACTCGGAATTATCAATGGAAGAAATCAGAGGCATCATTTGGGGTGGGACACCTGATCCTTTGGACCCAGAACTTTGAACTGGCAGGAATTTTATCCATTGAATTTTATCTACTGAATTTAGTCGACAAAATTTTATCCCTTTAATTTTATCCATTGGTCTTTATCCACTGAATTTTGTCCGTTGAATTTCATCCACTGAATTTTTATCCATTGAATTTTATCCATTGATTTTTGTCTGCTGAATTTCATCCATTGAATTTTTTCCATTGAAATTTATCTATTGGCCTTTATCCATTGAATTTTGTCCACTGAAATTTATCCATTGAATTTTTATCCATTGAATTTCATCCACTGAACTTTATCCATTGAATTTTATCTGCTGAATTTCATCCATTGAATTTTTTCCATTGAATTTCATCCACTGAATTTTTATGCATTGAATTTCATCCAGTCAATTTTATCCATTGACCTTTATCCACTAAATTTTATCCCTTTAATTTTATCCAGTGAATTTTATCCATTGGCCTTTAACCACTGAATTTTATCCATTGAATTTTTACCCATTGAATTTTAGCCACTGAACTTTATCTGTTTAACTTTATCCACTGAAATTTATCCATTGGCTTTTATCCACTGAAATTTTATCCATTAAATTTTATCCACTGATTTTTGTCGGCTGAATTTCATCCACTGAATTTTTTCCATTGAAGTTTATCCACTGAAATTTTATCCATTAAATTTTATCCACTGATTTTTGTCTGCTGAATTTCATCCACTGAATTTTTTCCATTGAAGTTTATCCACTGGATTTTATCCATTACATTTTATCCACTGATTTTTATCAGCTGAATTTCATCCACTGAATTTTATCCAGTGAATTTTATCCATGAAATTTTACCCATGGAATTTATCCCCTGTTGATCCCCTGCCATTTTTCCAAAGGGCTTTGCCTTCCTGAGCTAAACCCGAGTTAAATTAAATCAATTACTCAACACAATGCTGCCACTTAAGCCCTGAATAGATTTATTTTTGTTTTACCCTCACATTAAATTTGGGGTTATTTTTTCCCCAAATCTCCGTTCCTCCCGGCGATGACCGTTCAATATCCCACCCCCAGGAGGAAGAGCTCTTCCCCTTTAACCTGGACGAGTTTGTCACGGTGGACGAGGTGCTGGAGGACGCCGAGTCTCCGGCGACCCCGCGGCGGAACCCTCTGAGGGGGAAGAGAAAAGAAGCTCCCAAAGCCGCCCCTTCGGAGCCGGCGTCCAAGAAGAGGAAAGGCAACGGCTGCGGAGCCGAAGGTGAGCCGTCCTTTGTCACCTTGGATGAGATCGGGGAGGAGGAGGACGCCCCGGTGCCGCTGCCGGGCGTCGACCCGCAGGGCCTGGTGGTGGTGGATGAGGTGGTGGAAGAGGAGGAGCTGTCGGAAGCGGTGAAGGATCCGCAGCGCTGCTGACTCTGGACGAGCTCTCGGAGCACGAGGAGCCGGGCTCCCACGGCCACGGGCCGCGGGTGGAATTCGAGGAGCGCGACCTGAAGGCCGAGCCCTTGGTGACGGTGGATGAGATCGGCGAGGTGGAGGAGCTGCCCCTCAACGAGCCCGCCGAGCTGAGCGCCGCCGACGAGGGCAAAGCCAACCCCTCCCAGGTGCCCGACGACCCCAACGCCTTGGTGACCGTGGATGAGATCCAGGAGGACAACGAGGACAATCCTCTGGTGACTCTGGATGAGGTTAATGAGGATGAGGATGATTTCCTGGCCGACTTCAATCACCTCAAAGATGAACTCAACTTTGTTACGGTTGATGAAGTCGGCGATGAGGAAGAAGAAAACGCTTTCCCGGGGAAGAACCCGGCCCAGGATGAAGATGATGAAGATATTGTTGCTGTTGCAGGACCAGAAGAAATGGGAATTCTGGGAGATACAAATCCCGAGGAGGAAATAGCTGAAATCTCTAAGCCAAAAGGTGAGGAACATCAAGGCCAGGTTGGACGGGGCTTGGAGTCACCCGGGCTGGTGGAAGGTGTCGCCGTCCATGTCCTTTAGGTCCTTCCCAACCCAAACCATTCCACGATTCCATTCCATCATTCCACCATTCTGTTCCATAATTCCATCCCGATGTCCCATTTCTCCAGCAGCTCAGTTGGGAACAGAAGATGCAGAACCAAAGTCTCAGCAGAAAAAACCGACTTTCCCAGGTGTCCCCAAGACGCAGAGCACTCCCAAAGGTAAATCCAAAGGAATCTCCCAAAATGCTCCGGGTTTTCCTGGCTGGAAGATTCATTCCTGCCCATTTGAAAACTCCTCCCATGCCTCACAAGCACAGTGAACCTCAAAGTCAGGGCCCAGAATCCGGGGGTTTTCTTGGCTCCTCCAAATCCTTCAAACTTGGAAGCCTCCCATGCAAAGTTTTTTCCTGAAATTCCCAAATCCAGCTGGAATTATTGATCATTAGGCAGGTGCAGTGTGGTGTGTCCTGAGGGTTCCCATCCTCTGGCAAGTTTTATTCCCAACATTCAGTGCCTGGAAAGGAGGGAATTGCTGCCAGGGCTGGGAAATGGGGGTGTGGAGATGTAGTGAATTCCATGGGGTCAGTCCTTCAGGAGCTGCTCCAGCTTCTGTGGGCTCAGTCCTTCAGGAATTGTTCCAACTTCTATGGGGTCAGTCCTTCAGGAGCTGCTCCAGCTTCCATGGGGTCAGTCCTTCAGGAATTGTTCCAACTTCTATGGGGTCAGTCCTTCAGGAGCTGCTCCAGCTTCTGTGGGGTCAGTCCTTCAGGAACTGCTCCAGCTTCTGTGGGGTCATTCCTTCAGGAACTGCTCCAACTTTCATGGGGTCAGTCCTCCAGGAATTGTTCCAACTTTTGTGGGGTCAGTCCTTCAGGAACTGCTCCAGCTTCTGTGGGGTCAGTCCTTCAGGAGCTGCTCCAGCTTCTGTGGGGTCATTCCTTCAGGAACTGCTCCAATTTCCATGGGGTCAGTCCTTCAGGAGCTGCTCCAGCTTCTGTGGGGTCAGTCCTTCAGGAACTGCTCCAGCTTCTGTGGGGTCATTCCTTCAGGAGCTGCTCCAACTTCTATGGGGTCAGTCCTTCAGGAGCTGCTCCAGCTTCCATGAGGTCATTCCTTCAGGAGTGTTCCCAACTTCCATGGGGTAATTCCTTCATGATCTGCTCCAGTGTGGGTCACTTTTCCATGGGATAATTCCGTCAGGAATTATTCCAATTTCCATGGGGTCAGTCAGTCCTTCAGGAACTGCTCCAGTGTGGGTCACTCTTCCCTGGGATCAATCCTTCATGAATGTGGGTCACACTTCCATGGGGTCATTCCTTCAGGAGCTGCTCCAATTTTTGTGGGGTCATTCCTTCAGGAACTGCTCCAGTGTGGGTCACATTTCCATGGGGTCATTCCTTCAGGAACTGCTCCAATTTTTGTGGGGTCATTCCTTCAGGAACTGCTCCAATTTCTATGGGGTCATTCCTTCAGGAACTGCTCCAATTTCCATGGGGTCGTTCCTTCAGGAGCTGCTCCAATTTTTGTGGTGTCATTCCTTCAGAACTGCTCCAGTGTGCATCACTTTTCCATGGGGTCAGTCCTTCAGGAATTGTTCCAACTTCCATGGGGTCATTCCTTCAGGAATTGCTCCAACATGAGTCACTTTTCCATGGAGTCTTTCCTTCAGGAACTGCTCCAGCTTCCATGGGGTCATTCCTTCAGGAACTGCTCCAGTGTGGTTCCCTTTTTCCATGGGGTCAGTCCTTCAGGAACTGCTCCAAATTCCATGGGATTGCTTGCTTTATTCCCAGAAAATGGTGTGTTCATTGGAAATGGAGATGACCTGTGGATTAAAACGAGGCAGGGACCAGCTTGGGTGAAAATTTCATTTTTGAAATATTCGAGGCTGTAATTTCCCCCTGAGGAATCACAAATTCCCCAGCTTTGGCTAAAGGAGTGGGAGGTTGGAATATTCCTTGGAGCTGTGTGTGGTGACTGTGGTTTATCCTCAGCTCTGGATATCCTGGTCCCCAAGGCTGGATTCTTCTGCCAGATCTGCTCCCTCTTCTACGCCGACGAACCCTCCATGATCAACCACTGCAGGACGCCCCTGCACCGGCAGAACATGGAGGTACAGCCTGGAAAAATGGGAATATTCCCCCAAATCCTTGGATTTGGGAGTGTGGAGAATTCCCTGGGAGTTCATGGTGGGGTTTGGGAGTATGGAATATTTTTATTCCTTGCCCAGATCGTGGGGAATTCTGATCCCTGAGTTTGGCCACGTTCCCCTCAGGAGTTTCTCTGTCATGTCATCCTGGGAGCTAAATTTGGGGGGGGTTTGTGGGACAAATCCTGGCCCAGGTGTTCCTGGCCCAGGTTTTAGGGGATGATCCTGGAAAATCCCTTCAGCACCATCTCTTCTCCTTTCTCCACAGAAATTCATGGCCAAGCAGCAGGACAAAGCGGGGAAGAGCCGAGCTCCAGGTGATGGAGCTTCCCAGGAACAACACTTCGGGCCAGTTAGTTCTGTGTGTTTGGGATTTCCTTTTGGCATTTGGGGTCGGGAAGGAGCATCCATGGTGTAAAAATTCTGAGCTGGGAACAGACCAAACCCCAACCGGGAGAGGGTTGGATTTGTGTCTCCGATCATCCGGCGTGGGAGAGGCTGTTCCAGGTGTCCCCCAGAAATAAATGTTCTCACTGTATAGTTACCCCAGGGTTTGAGTTTGGGGTCATTCCTTGGGGTTTGGTGACTCTGGGTGATGCCGGAGATCCAGGGGATCAACGGAGAGTCATGGGAAGGGCTGGAGCCCCAGGTGATGCTGAGGGAGCTGGGAAAGGGCTCAGCCTGGAGAAAAGGGGGATCAGGGGGGATCTCGTGGCTCTGCACAACTCCCTGAATTCTTGGAGCCAGGTGGGAGTTGGGATCTGCTCCCAGGGAACAGGGACAGGAGGAGAGGAAATGGCCCCAAGCTGTGCCAGGTTGGATATTGGGAAATTTCCTTCCTGGAAAGGACTGTGCAGCCCTGGCAGGGGTGGAGTCCCCATCCCTGGAAGGATTTAACACCCTGTGGATGTGGCACTTGGGGACATGGACACTGGTGGCCTTGGAAGAGCTGGACTCGATGGTCTCAGAGGGTTTTCCCCAACCCAAACAATTCCATGATTCCGTGAGTTCCTGCCCTGCACCCAACCTGCCCCCAGCCCCCTCAGTTCCATGGTGACATTCCAAACTTGGGGACCCCTCTGGAGCACTCAAACCCTCCTGGAGCTCATTAGCAGCCGACAGAGCCGCAGGAATTCTTTAATTCCGGGGCTTGGGGCACCCGCTGCCATTTTGGGGAGCACACAGGAACCATTTCTCCCCATGGACTTCAGCCAGGTGGGTCGGAAGGGGAAACTCGGATGAACTCCCTGGGAATGCTGAACTTCTCAAAGGTGGGATCAGTGCCGGGGTCCGGACAGCAGCTGTGGGTGTGGGAAAGGCCCTGGAGGTCAGGATGGGCTGGCCTGGAGGGCGCTGACCCCGGCACCGACGGTGTGGGCGGGATGCGCCCCCCGGCTCCTGCTTGGCTGGGCCTGGGCTCCTGCTCAAGGAAGTCTTTCCCACTGGGACATCTCTTGGTTGATGACGTCTTCCTGTTGGGACAGAGTTTTGTATCCCTTGACATTCCCTTGCTGTTGCTCTGGGTGTCTCTTGGTGTCCCCTCGGCAGGGATCTTGGTCGGTGAATTCTTCCATTTGGGACGTCTCCTGGTTGATGGATTTTTCCATTTGGGACATCTCATGGTCAGTGAATTCTTCCATTTGGGACGTCTCCTGGTTGACAGATTCTTCCATTTGGGATGTCTCCTGGTGGATGGATTCTTCCATTAGGGACGTCTCCTGGTGGATGGATTCTTTCATTTGGGACATCTCTTGGTTGATGGATTTTTCCGTTAGGGACGTCTCCTGGTTGATGGATTTTTCCATTTGGGACATCTCCTGGTGGATTAAGTCTTCCCATTGGGACAGAGTTTTGTATCCCTTGGCATTCCCTTGCTGCTGCTCTGGGTGTCTCTTGGTGTCCCCTTGGCAGGAATATTGGTCAGTGAATTCTTCCATTTGGGACGTCTCCTGGTTGATGGATTTTTCCATTTGGAACGTCTCTTGGTTGATGGATTTTTCCATTTGGGACATCTCCTGGTGGATTAAGTCTTCCCATTGGGACAGAGTTCTGTATTCCTTGACATTCCCTTGGTGCCATTCTTGGTGTCTCTTGGTGTCCCCTCGGCAGGGATATTGGTCAGTGAATTCTTCCATTTGGGACATCTCTTGGTTGATGGATTTTTCCATTAAGGACGTCTCCTGGTTGATGGATTTTTCCATTTGGGACATCTCGCGGTGGATTAAGTCTTCCCATTGGGACAGAGTTTTGTATGCGTTGACTTTCCCTTGGTGCCATTCTTGGTGTCTCTTGGCTTTTCCTTGGCACGGGTCTTGGTTGATCAAGTCTTCCATTTGGGACATCTGGTTGGTGGATTTTTCCATTAGGAATGTCTCCTGGTTGATAGATTCTTCCATTTCGGACATCTCCTGGTTGATGGATTTTTCCATTTGGGACATCTCGTGGTGGATTAAGTCTTCCCATTGGGACACACTTTTGTATCCATTGTCGTTCCCTTGGCACCATTCTCGGTGTCTCTTGACTTTTCCTTGGCACGGGTCTTGGTCGATGACGTTTTCCATGTGGGACATCTCCTGGTTGATGGATTCTTCCATGTGGGACATCTCTTGGTTGATTAGATCTTCCCATTGGGACACACTTCTGTATCTGTTGATTTCCCCCTGGCACATCTCTGCGTCTCTTCGGACTTCCCGTCGGTGCCGATTTCGGCACGTTTCGGCTTTCCCTCGGTCAGTGTGGTATTCCCAACGGGACATCCCTTGGCTGGTGAAGTCTTCCCACTGGGACAGATCTTTGGATCCTTTGGATTCCCTATGGCACCACTCTTGGGATCCATTCGCTTCTCCATGGCACCATGCTTGGGATCCATGGATTTCCCCATGGCACAACTCCTGTGATCCATTGGCTTCTCCATGGCACCGCTCTTGGGATCCATGGATTTCCCCATGGCACAACTCTTGGGATCCGTTGCCTTCCCCATAGCACAGCCCTTGGGATCCATGGACTTCTCCTTGGTGAAACTCTTGGGATCCATGGACTTCTCCATGGCACAGCTCTTGAGATCCATGGATTTCCCAATGGCACAACTCTTGGGATCCATGGACTTCCTCTTGGTGAAACACTTGGGATCCATGGACTTTTCCATGGCACCACTCTTGGGATCCATGGACTTTTCCATGGCACCACTCTTGGGATCTGTTGGCTTCTTCTTGGCACCACTCTTGGGATCCATTGCTTTTTCCTCGGCACCGCCCTTGGTTGTTGAGCCCTTCCCACTGGGACAGGTCCCCGTTTCCGCTGCCTTGCCCTCGGCGCGGTTCCTGCTCTCTCCTGGCTCTCTCCTGGTGCAGCTCATGGTGGATGAACTCTTCCATGAGCGACATCTCTTGGGTGATGAGGTCCAACCATCGGGACAGATCTTTGTATCCATGGACGTTGCCCTGGCTCATCCCTTGGGATCTCCTGGCTTGCCCTCGGGATCCCTGTGGATCCGTGCCGTGTCCCCCTTGGGCACCGCAGAATTCCCACTGCTCCTGCTCCATGGCCAACACCCCCTGGCCCTCCTGGGACCAGGACTTGGGATTTGCCTTCTCCAGGGGCATCTCCAGAGGGATCCGGGAGCTCTGGACCCTTTGGGGTCACACCGGGGCACGGTGCGGGTCCCATGTCACAACGGGACATCCCAGCACCCCAACAACCTCGGGGACCTCTGGAACCTTCTGGAACCTCCTGGAGCCGCAGTCCCACACTACATCAGGGCTGTGCAGGGAGGGTTGTCCCCCGCAGGTGACACTGCAAGGATGGAGGCACCAAGGGACACCGTGTCCCTGTCCCCGTGTCCCTGGAGTCCTTCCCGCAGGGATGTTCCCATCCCAGCCCGTGCTCGGTGGGTTTGACCCCGCTCCGTTTGTGGGGTGCAGAGGGATCAGAGCAAGATTCCAGTCGGGAATTTCCTGCCGGGAAAAGCCGCGGCGCCTTTAAGGCATCTCCGAGCGGGCTCTGGCAGCCTCCTGCCGCCCCAGGAAATTCCTGACATCCCGGGAAGTGCTGAGCCAGCCGGAATCGGGGCCAGCAACGGGGCCGGGAATTCTGCAAACCTCGAAAGTGCCGTCACGTGGGGCTGGGCCACGGCACAGGAATCGGCCCAGAACAAAAACCTCCCCAGCGTCCGGGCCTCGGAATGGGGCAGGGAACGCTCCGTGCGCCGGGCCCGCTGTCCCTGCTGTCCCCGTGTCCCTGCTGTCCCCGCTGTCCTCGCTGTCCCGGCTCTCCCCGCTGTCCCCGCTGTCCCGGCTCTCCCTGCTGTCCCCGCTGTCCCCCGGGCTGGCCGAGGAGCATCCCCGGGTGATGCAGACCCGGAGCATCCCGGAGCGGTGTCACAGCGCCACCGGGCGCTGTCCCCATCCCTCAGCCAGGCAGGGACAGCGATGGGGACAAGGGACAGGGATGGCACCGGCGGAGCTCGGCGCCTGCGGGAAATCCCAATAAAAGCAGGAAAAGTCAAGCAGGGAAAATCAAACCGGGAAAGTTCGGGGCGCGTGTGAGACCCCGCGCAGGGTGGGGGGACAGGCAGGACCCAAACCCCTTCCCCGGCACCCCGAGACCCACTCGGGGCACCCCCGAGGGACCAGGGCCGGGGGCCGCCCCTCTCGGCCGGGTCCGGCCCCGCTCCGCCCGCACCGGCGGCTCCGGGACCTCCCGGGTCCCCGGGCTCGGCCGGCGGCACCGCGGCCGCGGCAGGAGGAGCCCCCGCAGACCCCCGGGGCCCTGCCCGACGTGGCCATGGGACACTGAGGACACAGTGAGGGGACAGCGGGGACACGGTGGGGACACGGTGGGGACACAGGGCAAGGCCCGCAGGTGAGCGGGCGGGAGCCGGTGTCCCCCGTTGGAGCGGTGCGGTGACACCGGGAGCGGAACGGGGCCGGGACGGGCAGGGGGCGGGCGGGGGTCCCGGGCAGGAAGAGGGCGGGGAGCGGGCGGGGGTCGCGGCCGGGAGGGAGGGGGCGGGGGCGGGGAGGGACCGGAACCGGGACCAGGAGCGGGCAGGGACCGGCAGGAGCGGGCAGGGACCGGCAGGAGCGGGCAGGGACCGGCAGGAGCGGGCAGGGACCGGAACCGGGACCAGGAGCGGGCAGGGACCGGCAGGAGCGGGCAGGGACCGGCAGGAGCGGGCAGGGACCGGCGGGGCCGCGGCCATGCCGGGCTTGCCCCTCGCCCCGCTGCTGCTGCTGCTGCTCCTGCTGGGCTCCCCGCCGCCCCCCGCCCGCGCCGCGCCCCCCCTGCCCGGCCGGAGCCGCGGCACAGCCAGCGGGGTCCCCAAAAACAGCGGGGTGTCCCCAATGAAGAGGATCGTCAGCCGGGTGTCCCCCAGAAATGGCACCACGGCGAGACCCCTCAAAGGCAGCGGGGTGTCCCCAAGAAATGGCACCACGGCGAGACCCCTCAAAGGCAGCGGGGTGTCCCCAATGAAGAGCATCGCCAGCGGGGTGTCCCCAAGAAAGGACACCACCATGGGACCCCCAAAGCCAGCGGGGTGTCCCCAAGGACGGGCATCGTCAGTGGGGTGTCCCTCAGAAGGGACACCACCATGGGACCCCCCAAAACCAGCGGGGTGTCCCCAATGAAGAGCATCGTCAGCGAGATGTCCCCAAGAAGTGGCACCACAACGGGACCCCCCAAAACCAGCGGGGTGTCCCCAACCAAGAGCATCGCCAGCGGGGTGTCCCCAAGAAGTGGCACCACAACGGGACCCCCCAAAAACAGCGGGGTGTCCCCAAGAAAGGACACTACAACAGGGCCCCCCAAAAACAGCGGGGTGTCCCCAAGAAACGTCACCACAACGGGACCTCCCAAAGCCAGCAGGGTGTCCCCAACGAAAGCCATCGTCAGCCGGGTGTCCCCAAGGAAGGACACTACGACCGGACCCCCCAAAGCCAGCGGGGTGTCCCCAACTAAGGCCACCGCCGGGGGACCCCCTGAAGGCAGCGAGACGCCCCCCTGGAGGGGCAGCACCCCCACGGCGGGACCCCCCAGAGCCAGCGCGGTGCCCCCCCCGAAGGGCACCACGGCCGCGCCCTCGAGGGACACCGCGACGGGAGCCCCGAAAGGCACCGGGACCCCCGGCAGCCCCGGGGAGCCCGCGGGCACAGGTACGGGCCGGGGGACTCGGGGTGGGTGGGATGGGCTGAGTGTGCCAGGGAGGGACTTTAGGGGGACCATGGGGGGACTTTGAGGGGACAATGCGGTGTCAGCCCCCTCCCCTGGCACCCCCGTGTCCCCCGGCAGCCCCGGGCACCCCGCGGGCACAGGAACGGGCCGGGGGGGCTCGGGGAGCGGCCGGGATGGGCTGAGTGTACCAGGGGGGACTTTGGGGGGACAACACGGTGCTACGCCCTTCCCCTGGCACTCCGGTGTCCCCCGCCAGCCCCGGGCACCCCGCGGGCACAGGAACGGGCCGGGGGGGCTCGGGGGGCGGCCAGGAAGGGCTGGGCACAGTGAGGACTTTGTGTGGGACAATGGGGGGACTTCGGAGGGACAATGAGGTGCCACCCCTCCCCTGGCACTCCCGTGTCCCCTGCCAGCCCCGGGCACAGGAACGAGCCGGGGGGGCTCGGGGAGCGGCCGGGATGGGCTGAGTGTGCCGGGGGGACTTTAGGGGGACAATGGGGGACTTTGTGTGGGACAATGAGATGCCACCCCCTCCCCTGGCACCCCCGTGTCCCCCGCCAGCCCCGGGCACCCCGCGGGCACAGGAACGAGCCGGGGGGGCTCGGGGGGCGGCCGGGATGGGCTGGGCACAGGAGGGACTTTGTGTGGGACAATGGGGGGACTTCGGAGGGACAATGAGGTGCCACCCCCTCCCCTGGCACCCCCGTGTCCCTCGGCAGCCCTGGGCACCCCGCGGGCACAGGAACGAGCCGGGGGGGCTCGGGGAGGTGGGATGGGCTGGCTGTGACAACGGGGGGGTTTTAGGGGGACAATGAAGTGCCACCCCCTCCCCTGGCACCCCCGTGTCCCCCGGCAGCCCCGGGCACCCGCGGGCACAGGAACGAGCCGGGGGTCTCGGGGAGGGCTGGGATGGGCTGAGTGTGCCGGGGGGGACTTTTTTGGGACAATGCGGTGCCACCCCCTCCGCTGGCACCCCCGTGTCCCCCGCCAGCCCTGGGTACCCCGCGGGTACAGGTACGAGCCAGGGCGGCCGGGATGGGCTGAGTGTGCCAGGGGAGGACTTTAGGGGGACAATGGGGGGACTTTGTGTGGGACAACGCGGTGCCACCCCTCTCCCCTGGCACCCCCGTGTCCCTCGGCAGCCCTGGGCACCCCGCGGGCACAGGAACGAGCCGGGGGGCTCGGAATGGGTGGGATGGGCTGAGTGTGCCAGGGAGGGACTTTGTGTGGGACGATGGGGGGACTTTGAGGGGACCCCCCTCCCCTGGCACCCCCGTGTCCCCTGCCAGCCCCGGCGCCCTCGGTGACCGCGGTGGTGAAGAAGAAGGTGATAGTGAAGAAGAAGAAGGTGGTGCTGAGGAAGAAGAAGGTGCTGAAGAAGAAGCCGCCGGTTCCCGCCGCCCCGCAGGAGCCCCGTACGTGCGCTGGGTGCGGGTGGCACCCTGGGGACACCCTGGGGACACCCGGGGTGGTGACCCGAGGGGACACACGGTGGGGACAGCTCGGGGGGTCCCTGTGTCACCGCTCTGTCCCCGCTGTGTCCCCAGCGTGTCCCCCGCTGGGGCTGGAGTCGCTGCGGGTGTCGGACGAGCAGCTCCGAGCGTCCAGCCACAAACGGCCCGGCCTGGGCGCGCACCGCGGCCGCCTCAACATCCAGGTACGGCCGGCCCGGGGGACAGGGGTGACAGGGGTGTGACAGGGTGTGCCAGAGGTGTGGGTGTGTCACTGTGTGCCAGGGGTGTGACAGGGTGTAACAGGGGTGCCAGGAGTGTGTCAGGAATGTGCTAGGGCTGTGACAGGTGTGACAGGGGTGTGATAGGGGTGTGACAGGGGTGACAGGGGTGTGACAGGTGTGATAGGGGTGCCAGGGGTGTGACAGGGTGTGCCAGAGGTGTGGGTGTGTCACTGTGTGGCAGGGGTGTGCCAGGGTGTGACAGGAGTGTGCCCGGGTGTGCCAGGTGTGCCAGAGGTGTGCCAAGTGTGCCAGCTGTGACAGAAGTGTGACAGGCTGTGCCAGGTGTGCCAGGGGTGTGTCAGCGTGTGCCAGGGGGGTGCTGGGGATGACAGGTGTGCCAGGGTTGTGACAGGTGTGCCAGGGGTGTGCTAGGGGTGACAGGAGTGTGCTAGGGGGGTGACAAGGTGTGTCAGGGTTGTGTCAGGGTGTGGCAGAGTGTGTCAGGGGTGTGCCAGGGTGTGATAGGGGTGTGACAGTGGTGCCAGGGGTGTGCTAGGGGTGCCAGGGGTGTGACAGGTGTGACAGGGTGCCAGGAGTGTGCCAGGAGTGTGCCAGGGTGTGACCAGGCTGTACCAGGTGTGGGCCAGGGTGTGACAGGGGTGCCAGGAGTGTGACAGGGTGTGCCAAGGTGTGCCAGGTGTGACAGGGCTGTGCCAGGTGTGACAGGGCTGTGCCAGGCTGTGCCAGGAGTGTTTGGATGTCCCCTCCATGGCACATGTATGACAAGTGCATGACAAACACAGGGCAGGTGTGTCACCGAGTTGGTGGCACCTTCATGGCACATTTGTGACATTTTGTGGCACCTTGGTGACACTCAAGTGGCTCAGGCCTGGCCCCTCCCTCCCCATGTGGCCTCCGGTGCCACCGCCCCAATGCCATCACGGGCTCGGTGACACCGCGGGCTGTGGGGACATGTCCCTGTCCATGTCCCCTGTCTGTGTCCCTGTCCCTGCCCATGTCCATGTCCCTGTCCCTGTCCATGTCCTTGTCCCTGTCCATCTCCCTGTGCATGTCCCTGTCCATGTGCCCTGTCCCCTGTGTCCCTGTCCCCTGTGTCCCTGTCCCTGTCAATGTCCCCTGTCTTCTGTCCCTGTCCCCATCCATGTCCCTGTCCCTATCCCTGTCCCTGTCTCCTGTCCCTGTCCCTGCCCATTGTCCCTGTCCATGTCCCCTGTCCCTGCCAATGTCCCGTCCCCACCCATATCCCCTGTCCCCTGTGTCCCTATCCGTGTCCCCAGCCATGTCCCTGTGTCCCTGTCCCTGTCCCTGTCCCACACCCCTGTCCGTGTCCCCAGTCAGGGCTGTATGACGGGGACCCGTTCGATGGCGGCTGGTGTGCCGCACACGCGGACACGGGGCAGTGGCTGCAGGTGGACGCCCGGCGCCTGACGCGCTTCACCGGCATCGTCACCCAGGGCCTCAACTCCATCTGGACGTAAGGGACACGGGGACAGGGGACAGGGGACAGCCCTGGGGACAGGGGCACGGGGACAGGGGACAGGGGACATGGGGAAAGGGGATGGGACAGGGGACAGGGATAGGGGACGGGGGACACAGGCAGGACACAGGGATGGGACAGGGGACAGGGGACAGCTCTGGGGAAAGGGGACAGGGGGACATGGGGACATGGGGATGGGGACAGGGGACACGGGGACATGGGGACAGGGGACATGGACAGGGGACACGGGGATGGGGACAGGGGACACGGGGACATGGGGACATGGGGATGGGGACAGGGGACACGGAGACGGGACATGGGCAGGGGACAGGGGACACAAGGATGGGGACAGGAGTCACAGGGACAGGGGACATGGGGATGGGACAGGGGACAGCACTGGGGACATAGGGACAGTACAGGGGACATGGGGATGGGGCCACAGGGATGGGACAGGGGACATGGGGACAGGGACAGGGGACACAGGGACAGGGGACACAGGGATGGGGACAGGGGACACAGGGACGGGACAGGGGACACGGGGACGGGACAGGGGACACAGGGAGGACAGGGGGACAGGACAGGGGACACCCTGAGTTATTAAAATAGTAAAAATATATTATATAAATAAATAATTTGTATTATATGTATTATATATACTATATATATAATATATTATTTATATATAAATACATTTATAAATATATTTATTTTTATAATAAAGCCTTTTAATTACAACTTATCTACTACTAAACAGTACTAGATAAATCTAACTTATCCACTACTTCAGCTAATTTAGTGTCAAATTAATCTATTTCATTAATATCAATTAATTAATATCAATAATCTAACTTATCCACTACTTCAGCTAATTCAGTGTCAAATTAATCTATTCCATTAATATCAATTAATTAATATCAATAATCTAACTTATCCACTACTTCAGCTAATTCAGTCACATCAATCTTGTCATTCCTCTCACTCTTAATCAATTAAATTACCGAAATTAATTAATTAAATTACTTTCAGTGATTAAATTAATGATTTAAAGAAATTAATTAGCGTTTTGAAGGAATTAATTTCAGCCAAACTTATCGATCTACTTCTGCTAATTCAGTGATGTCTATTTTTTAACTACAAAATCTTAACTTTTCTAAAATCCCAAATTTTAAAAAATTTTTCAAAATTCTTCCAAATTCTTCAACTTTCTTCAAAATTTTTCAAAATTTTTCAAAACTTTTCAAAACTTTTCAAAATTCTTCAAAATTTTTCAAAATTTTTCAAAATTCTTTGAAATTCTTTGAAATTCTTTGAAATTCTTTGAAATTCTTCAACATTCTTCAACATTCTTCAACATTCTTCACCATTCTCCAAAATTCTCCAAAATTCTCCAAAATTTTTCAAAAATTCTTCAACATTCTTCAAAATTTTTCAAAATTTTTCAAAATTCTTCACAATTCTTCACAATTGACGTCCCAACCCCTTCCCGTGCCCCATCCTGACTTCTCTAAAATCCCAAATTCTTCAAAATTCTTTGAAATTCTTCCAAATTTTTCACAATTCTTCAAAATTCTTCAAAATTCTTCACAATTCTTCAAAATTCTTCACAATTCTTCAAAATTCTTCAAAATGTTTCAAAATTCTTCAAAACTTTTCAAAATTCTTCACAATTCTGCAAAATTCTTCAAAATTCTTTCAAATTCTTCACAGTTCTTCAAAATTCTTCAAAATTCTCCAAAATTCTTTGAAATTCTTCACAATTCTTCAAAATTCTTCAAAATTTTTCCAAATCCTTCAAAAATTTTCAAAAATTCTTCCAAATTCTTCCAAATTCTTCCAAATTTTTCAAGATTGGCCTCCCAACCCCGCAGGTACGACTGGGTGACGTCCTACAAGGTGCAGGTCAGCAACGACTCGTGGGAGTGGCAGCCCAGCCTCAACGGCACCCAGGAGGCGGTGGGTGCCCACCCAAGGGTGCTGCGGGGTGGGGACACCGGGGGGACACCGGGGGGACACCGGGGGGTGACAGTGACAGCGGGGAGGGAATGGGGGCAGAGGGGTGGGGAGGTGAATGGAGCTCAAGGGGTTAATGGTGGCAGGGGGGGTTAATTAGGGTGGGGGTAATTATGGTGGGGTTAATTGTGCTGGGTGAGTTAACAATGTCAGGGGGGTTAATTAGGCCAGGGTTAATTACCCTGGGGGTTAATCATGCTGGGGTTAACCATGCCAGGGGGAATAACCATTCCAAGGGTTAACCATGCCAGGGGGTTAATTAGGGCAGAATTAATTATCCTGCTGGTCAATCATGCTCAGGTTAACCATGCCAGATGTGATAACCACACCGGGAAGGGCGCTGACCACGCCGGGTTAACCAGCCTGGGCAGGGTGCCCACCCCGGGGTGCCCGTGCCAGCTGGCCCCGTGCCCGGCTCTGCTGGCCCCGCACCCGGCCCTGCTGGCCCCGGGCTCCCGGCTCTGCTGGCCCCGGGCTCCCGGCCCTGCTGGCCCCGTACCCGGCCCTGCTGGCCCCGTACCCGGCCCTGCTGGCCCCGCGCCCGGCCCTGCTGGCCCCGTGCTCCCGGCCCTGCTGGCCCCGTGCTCCCGGCCCTGCTGGCCCCGGGCTCCCGGCCCTGCTGGCCCGGGCTCCCGGCCCTGCTGGCCCCGTACCCGGCCCTGCTGGCCCCGGGCTCCGGCCCTGCTGGCCCGGGCTCCCGGCCCTGCTGGCCCGGGCTCCCGGCCCTGCTGGCCCCGTACCCGGCCCTGCTGGCCCCGTGCCCGGCCCTGCTGGCCCCGGGCTCCCGGCTCTGCTGGCCCCGTGCCCGGCCCTGCTGGCCCCGGGCTCCCGGCTCTGCTGGCCCCGGGCTCCCGGCCCTGCTGGCCCCGTGCCCGGCCCTGCTGGCCCCGGGCTCCCGGCTCTGCTGGCCCCGGGCTCCCGGCCCTGCTGGCCCCGGGCTCCCGGCCCTGCTGGCCCCGGGCTCCCGGCCCTGCTGGCCCTGGGCTCCCCGCGGCGCTTCCTGTCCTCGCACAAAGGCGGTTTGTCCCCGCCGGGACACCTGCCAGCCCCTGGCACGGCTGGGGACACCGGCGTGGCACCGGGGCTGGCACGGCAGCCTGGGGCAGGGGACAGAGGGGTGGGGTCCCCGTGCCAGGGATGGGTTTGGGGTTCCCCGTGCCAGGGATGGGGTTTGGGATGGATTTGGGGTCCCTGTGCTGAAGGTGAGTTTTGGGGTCCCTGTGCTCTGTGGGTTTGGGGTCCCTGTCCCCGGGCTGGGTTTGGGGTTCCTGTGTTATCTGGATTTGGGGTCCTTGGGCTGAGGATGGGGGTCCCTGTCCTCGTGCCAGGGCTGGGTTTGGGGTCCCTCTGCTCTGTGGGTTTGGGGGGCCCTGTACTAGAGGTGGATTTGGGGTCCTCGTGCCAGGGATGAGTTTGGGGTCCCTGTGCCAGGGGTGGATTTGGGGTCCCTTTGCTTAGTGGGTTTGGGGTCCCTGTGTTGAGGGTGGATTTGGGGTCTCTGTGACAAGGATGGGGATCCCAGTGCCAGGGCTGGGTTTTGGGGTCTCTGTGCTCTGTGGGTTTGGGGACCCCTGTATTAGAGGTGGATTTGGGGGTCCCTGTGCCAGGGGTGGATTTGGGGTCCTTGTGCCTGGGGTGGGTTTTGGGGTCCCTGTGCCAAAGATGGGGGTCCCTGTCTCTATACCAGGGGTGGGTTTGGGGTCCCTGTGCTCAGTGGATTTTGGGGTCCCTATGCTGGGGGTGGATTTGGGAGTGCCCGTGTCAGGGCTGTATCAGGATCAGCTTTGGGGATCTCTGTGCCAGGGCTGGATTTTGGGGACCCTGTGCTGAGGGTGGATTTTGGGGTTCCTGGACCATGAGGGATGGATTTGGGGTCCCTGTATTAGAGGTGGGTTTTGGGGTCCCCATTCCAGGGCTGGGCTTTGGGGTCCCTGTGGCCAGGATGGATTTGGGGTCCCCATGCCAGAGCTGGGTTTAGGGTTCCTGTACCAGGGTTGGATTTTGGGGTCCCCCTGCCTGACCCGTGCCAGGAGCAGATTTGGGGCCGGCGACTTTGGGGTCTGAGCAACACCCGCGGCCCCACCTGGGCTGCTCCTCCCCTTAAGGGCTGGGGGGACCCGGACCCCCCTGACCCCTCCTGTCCCCCCCTGTCCCCCGCAGGTGTTCCCCGCCAACAAAGACCCCGAGACGCCGGTGCTGAACCTGCTGCCCTCGCCGCTCGTGGGGCGCTTCCTGCGCATCAACCCGCAGAGCTGGTTCGGCAACGGCAGCGTCTGCCTGCGCGCCGAGGTGCTGGGCTGCGCCCTGCCCGGTGCGTGTCCCCTGGGTGTCCCTTGGGTGTCCCCTGGGTGTCCCCTGGGTGTCCCCCGGGTGTCCCCTGCCCACAGAGACCCGCCGGGTGTCCCCTGGCTGCGCCCTGCCCGGTGCGTGTCCCCCGGGTGTCCCCTGGGTGTCCCCTGCCCCCTGCGGACCCGCCGGGTGTCCCCTGGCTGCGCCCTGCCCGGTGCGTGTCCCCTGGGTGTCCCCTGGGTGTCCCCCGGGTGTCCCCTGCCCTTAGAGACCCGCCGGGTGTCCCCTGGCTGCGCCCTGCCCAGTGCGTGTCCCCTGGATGTCCCCTGCCCCCTGGGGACCTGCTGGGTGTCCCCTGGCTGTCCCCTGCCCCCTGGGGACCCGCTGGCTCTTCCCTGCCCCATGGGGACCCACTGGGTGTCCCCTGGCTGTCCCCTGCCACCTGGGGCCCTGCTGGGTGTCACCTGCCCCCTGGGGACCCGCTGGTTGTCCCCTGGCTATCCCCTGCCCCGTGAGGACCTGCTGGGTGTCCTCTGCCCCCTGGGGACACGCTGAGTGTCCCCTGGCTGTCCCCTGGCTGTCCCCTGCCCCCTGGGAACCTGCTGGGTGTCCTCTCGGTGTCCCCTGCCCTCTGGAGACTCGCTGGGTGTCACCTGCCTCGTGGGGACCCGCTGGGTGTCCTGTCGGTGTCCCCTGCCCCCTGGGAACCGACTGGGGGTCCCTTGGCTATTCTGTGCCCCCTGGGGACCCACTGGCTGTCCTCTGGCTGTCCCCTGGGTGTCCCCTGGGTGTCCCCTTCGCCCTGGGAACCTGCTGGGTGTCTGTCACCTGCCCAGTGGGGACCCCCTGGCTGTCCCCTGGCTGTCCCCTGCCCCGTGGCAACCCGCTGGCTGTCCCCTGGGTCCCCACACGCCGCCCCACGCCGCACGCTGTCACCAGATTGGCGCTCTGTGCTGTTCGCTGTCCCTGACCGTTGTCCCTTGCTGTCCCCTGGGTGTCCCTCGGTGTCCCCGGGGTGTCCCCGCGCAGACCCCAGCGATGCCCACGCCTGGCCCCGCCCGGCCCCGCCCGAGCCGCCCCTGGATTTCCGCCACCACAACTACAAGGAGATGAGAAAGGTGCCACCCCCACCCCCCCCGCGAGCCCCGGCGTGGCTGTGCCACCTCAGGGTGTCCCCCGGGGTGTCCCCCGGGCTGTCGCTGACGCTGTCCCCGCCGCAGCTGATGAGGAGGGTGAGCGAGGAGTGCCCCGACATCACCCGCGTGTACAGCATCGGGCAGAGCTCCCGCGGGCTGCGCCTCTACGTGATGGAGATCTCGGACAACCCCGGGCAGCACGAAGTCGGTGCGTGGCACTGGGGACAGCTGGGGACAGCTGGGGACAGCCACGGGGGGCAGGATGGGGCGTGGGGACAGTGGCCGGGGATGGCCGGGTTGGGATGGGGACACCAGGGGTGGTACAGGGGATGGGGACAGTCACCAGGGGTGGTGTAGGACAGTGGGGACAGTCACCAGAGTGGGGACAGTCACCAGGGGTGGTGTAGAATGGTGGGGACAGTCATCAGGGTGGGGACAGTGACCAGGGCTGGAGCAGGGGATGGGGACAGTCACCAAGGTGGGGACAGTCACCAGGGCTGGTGTAGGACAGTGGGGACAGTCACCAGAGTGGGGACACCCACCAGGGCTGGTGTAGGATGATGGGGACAGTCACCAGGGTGGGGACAGTGACCAGGGCTGGTGCAGGGGGTGGGGACAATCACCATAGCTGGTGTAGGACAGCGGGGACAGTCACCAGGGATGGTGTAGAGGTTGGGGACAGTCACCAGGGATGCCCTGGCTGGCTCAGGATGGGGTGGCTGGGCCACCCAGCCTGGCACGGGGTGGGGACAGAGTGGCTGGGGATGCCCAGGATGGGGACACAGGGACATCCAGACAGGAGCAGAATGGGGACAGGGACACCCAGGCAGGGGCAGATGGATGGGGACAGGGTGACCAGGGACACCCAGGATGGGGATAGGGACACAGGGACACCCAGACTGGTGCAAGACAGGGACAGAGACACCCAGGATGGGGACGGGATGTTCTGGGACACCCAGACTGGTGCGGGACAGGGACACTCAGGATGGGGATGGGGACACAGGGACTGCACTCAGGGTGGTGCAGGATGGGGACAGGGACAACCAGGATTGGGAATACAGACACAGGGACACCCAGACTGGTGCAGGACACAGACAGAGACACCCAGAGCAGTGTAGGACAGGGACAAGGACACCCAGACCAGTGAGGACAGGGACACCCAGAGTGGTGCAGGATGGGGACAGGGACACTCAGGATGGGGACAGGATGTACAGGGACACCAAGAGTGGTGCAGAACAGGGACAGGGACACCCATAGCGGTGGCAGGGACATGGGGACAGTCCCCAGGGCCCCCCAGCCATGTCCCCACACCCCTCAGGAGAGCCGGAGTTCCGCTACGTGGCCGGGATGCACGGGAACGAGGTGCTGGGCCGGGAGCTGCTGCTGAACCTGATGGAATTCCTGTGCCGGGAGTTCCGCCGGGGGAACCCGCGCGTGGTGCAGCTGGTGACGGACACGCGCATCCACCTGCTGCCCTCCATGAACCCCGACGGATACGAGACCGCCTACAGGCTGGTACGGCCGCCATCATCCGTGCCCGGCACGGTGATCGTCCCGGTGACTGTGGTCCTCCTCCCAGAGACCACAGGGCCAATCCCAGTGCCCATCCTGGCAATCCCAGTGATCTATCCCAGTGACCATCCTGGTGACCATCCCAGTGATCCCAGTGTCCATCCTGGTGCCCATCCCAGTGACCACAGTGCCCCTCCCGCTGCCCATCCTGGTGACCATCCCAGTGACCACGGCACTCATCACGGTGACTGTGGTGCCCATCCCAGTGCCCATCTCAGTGCCCATCCCAGTGACCGTGGTGCCCATCCCGGTGACAGCGCTGCCCCTCCTACTGCCCGTCCCGCTGCCCCTCCTGGTGACCATCCAGGTGACCACGGTGCCCATCCCAGTGCCCCTCCCAGTACCCATCCTGGTGCTCATCCCAGTGACCATGGTGCCCATCCCAGTTACTTTGGTGCCCATCCTGGTGCCCATCCTGGTGCTCATCCCAGCAACCAGGTTGCTCATCCCAGTGCCCACAATGACCCATCCTGGTGCCCATCCCAGTGACCACAGTGCCCCTCCCACTGTCCCTCCCACTGCCCAACCCAGTGACCATGCTGCCCCTCCTGGTGCCTATCCCACTGACTGTGGTGCCCCTCCTGGTGCCCATCTCAGTGACCACAGTGCCCATCCCGGTCCCCATCCTGGTGTCCATCCCAGTGCCCCTCCCAGTGACCATGGTGCCCATCCCAGTGCCCATCCTGGCGATCCCAGTGCCTTCCCCGGTGCTCATCCCAGTGCTCCTCTCAGTGCCCATCCCAGTGTCCACCCCAGTGCTCATCCCTTTGCCCATCCCGGTGCCCCTCCTGGTGACCCCAGTGCCCATCCCGGTGCCCATCCCAGTGACCATGCTGCCCCTCCTGGTGCCTATCCCACTGACTGTGGTGCCCCTCCTGGTGCCCCTCCCGGTGACCCCAGTGCCCATCCCGGTCCCCATCCTGGTGTCCATCCCGGTGCCCATCCCAGTGCCCATCCTGGCAATCCCAGTGCCTTTCCCGGTGTTCATCCCAGTGCTCCTCTCAGTGCCCTTCCCAGTGCCCACCCCAGTGCTCATCCCAGTAACCATGCTGGTGTCCCTCCCGGTGACCCTGGTGCCCATCCCAGTGCCCGTCCCGGTCCCCATCCTGGTGTCCATCCCGGCGCCCCTCCCAGTGACCATGGTGCCCATCCCAGTGCCCACAGTGACCCATCCCGGTCCCCATCCCAGTGGCTGTGGTGCCCATCCCAGTGCCCATCCTGGCAATCCCAGTGCCTATCCCAGTGCTCCTCTCAGTGCCCCTCCCAGTGACCCCAGTGCCCGTCCTGCTGACTGTGGTGCCCATCCCTGTGCCCCGGCAGGGCTCGGAGCTGGCGGGATGGGCCATGGGCCGCTGGACGTACGAGGGCATCGACCTCAACCACAACTTTGCCGACCTGAACACGGCGCTGTGGGACGCCGAGGACAACGACCTGGTGCCCCACCAGTTCCCCAACCACTACATCCCCATCCCTGAGTACTACACCTTCGCCAACGCCACGGTGAGACCCCAAAACTGCCCCAAAACCACCCCAAACCCACCCCAAAACCCTCCCATCCTGTGTCAGTGTCCTTGTGAGACCCCAAAACCACCCCAAACTCCTCCCATTCTGTGCCAACATCATGGTGAGACCCCAAAACCCCCCCAAACCCCTCCCATCCTGTGCCAATGTCACTGTGAGACCCCAAAACCGTGGATGACAGCAGTGGCACCACATGGGTGACAGCGGTGGTCCCACGTGGGTGATGGCGGCAGCATCGCATGGGTGGCAGTGGTGGTGCCGCACAGGTGACAGCGGTGGCACCGTGTGGGCAGCACCGTGCGGGTGACAGTGGTGATGCCACGTGGGTGACGATGGTGGCCCCACGTGGGTGACAGTGGCAGCCCCACATTGGTGACAGCGGTGGCATGGCATGGGTGACAGCAGTGGCGCCGCGTTGGTGACAATGGCAGCCCCATGCAGGTGACAGCGGTGGCATGGTATGGGTGACAATGGTGGCCCCGCGTGGGTGACAGTGGTGGTGCCGCGTAGGTGACGACAGTGGCACAGCATGGATGATGGCAGTGGCCCTGTGTGAGTGGCAGCTGTGGCCCAGTGTGGGTGACAGCAGCGGTGGCCCCGTGTGGATGAAGGCAGTGGTACCACGAGGGTGACGGCAGTGGCGTCATGTGGATGACAGCGGTGATGCCACATGGGTGACAGCAGGGGCCCCGCACAGGTGACAGCAGTGGCACCACACGGGTAACAGCGGTGGTCGCACGCAGGTGACAGTGGTGACATGGCGTGGGTGACAGTGGCAGCACTGTGTGGGCGACAGTGGCAGTGCCGCGTGGGTGACAGCGGTGACCCCATGTGGGTGACACTGCGCAGGTGGCACCACACGGGTGACAGCAGTGGCCCCATGACGTGGGTGACACCGCAGCAGGTGGCACCACGTGGATGACAATGGCAGCACTGCATGGGTGATGTAAGTGGCCCCACTTTGGTGACAGCAGTGGCCCTGTATGGATGACAGTGGTGGCACCGCATGGATGACAATGGTAGCACTGTGCGGGTGACAGTGGTGGCCCCACGTGGGTGACAGTGGTGGCCCCATGACGTGGGTGACACCGCAGCAGGTGGCACCACGTGGATGACAATGGCAGCACCACGTGGGTGATGGCAGTGGCCCCACGTTGGTGACAGCAGAGGCCCTGTATGGATGACAGCGGTGGCACCGCATGGATGACAATGGCGGCACTGCGCAGGTGACAGTGGTGGCCCCACACAGGTGACAGAGGTGGCCCCACACGGGTGACAGCAGTGGCGCCGCATGGGTGACAATGGCGGCACGTGCGGGTGACAGTGAGCACCCCACAAGGGTGACAGCGGTGGTACCACATGGGTGACAGCCATGGCCCCACATGGGTGACAGCAGTGGCGCCGCGTGGGTGATACCACAGCAGGTGGCACCACACAGGTGGCACCGGTGTCCCCACGCAGGTGGCCCTGGAGACGCGGGCGGTGATCGTGTGGATGCAGCGCTACCCGTTTGTGCTGAGCACCAACCTGCACGGGCGTGTGGCTGACAGCGGTGGCACCGCGTGGGTGACAGTGGTAGTGCTGCGTGGGTGACACCGCAGCAGGTGGCACTGCATGGGTGACAGCGGTGGCCCCATGATGTGGGTGACACCGCAGCAGGTGGCACCATGCAGGTGACAATGGCAGCACCGTGTGGGTGATGGCAGTGGCCCCACGATGGTGACGGCAGTGGCCCCGTATGGATGACAATGGCAGCACTGCGCGGGTGACAGTGGTGGCCCCACATGGGTGACAACAGTGGCCCCACATAGGTGACACCGCAGCAGGTGGCACCACACAGGTGACACCAGAGTCCCCACACTGGTGGCCCCGGAGACGTGGGTGGTGATTGTGTGGATGCAGCGCTACCTGTTCGTGCTGAGCGCCAACCTGCACGGGCGCGTGGGTGACAGAGGAGGTGCCACATGGGTGACAGTGGTCGTGCCACGCGGGTGGCACTCACAGGTGACACCGGTGTCCCCACACAGGTGGCCCCGGAGACGCCGGCGGTGATCGCGTGGATGCAGCGCTACCCGTTCGTGCTGAGCGCCAACCTTCATGGGCATGTGGGCGACAGTGGTGGCCCCATGTGGGTGACACTGCGCAGGTGGCACCATGCAGGTGACACCAGTGTCCCTGCACAGGTGGCCCTGAAGACCTGGGCAGTGATCGCGTGGATGCGTTACCGTTCGTGCTGAGCACGAACCTTCACGGGCGTGTGGGCGACAGTGGTGGCCCCACATGGGTGACAGTGGTCGTGCCATGTGGGTGGCACTCACAGGTGACACCGGTGTCCCCACACAGGTGGCCCCGGAGACACGGGCGGTGATCGCGTGGATGCAGCGCTACCCATTCGTGCTGAGCGCCAACCTGCACGGGCGTGTGGGCGACAGCGGTGGCCCCACGTGGGTGGCACTCACAGGTGACACCGGTGTCCCCTTGCAGGTGGCCCCGGAGACGCGGGCGGTGATCGTGTGGATGCAGCGCTACCCGTTCGTGCTGAGCGCCAACCTGCACGGCGGCGAGCTGGTGGTCACGTACCCCTTCGACATGACCCGCACCTACTGGAAGGCGCAGGAGCTGACCCCCACGCCGGACGACGGCGTCTTCCGCTGGCTGGCCACCGTCTACGCCACCGCCAACCTGGCCATGGCCAGCGGCGAGCGCCGGCGCTGCCACTACGACGACTTCACGCGCTTCGGCAACATCATCAACGGCGCCAACTGGCACACGGTGGCTGGAAGTGAGTATAAAAATAATAAAGAAAATAGTTCAGTAGGTGTTTATTGAAAGGAATTTAGGTTACATCTTGGGCAGGACAGGAGCCTGGTCAGGGTTGCACCCAAGGTGGACCCAAAATAGTCACAAAATGGGCACAGAATGGGCACAAAACAGGCACAAAATGGACACAAACTGGGTGGAAAATGGACCCCAAATAGTCACAAAATGGGCACAGAATGGGCACAAAACAGGCACAAAATGGACACAAACTGGGTGGAAAATGGACCCCAAATAGTCACAAAATGGGCACAGAATGGGCACAAAATGGACCCAAATGGACCCCAAATGGTCACAAAATGATCCCCAAACAGTCACATAATGGACACAGAATGGTCACAAAAGGGACCGAAAATGGTCACAAAAAGGACCCAAAATGGGCACAGAATGGGCACAGAATGGTCACAAAATGGACCCAAAATTGTCAATAAATGATTACAAAATGGCCACAAAATGGACCCCAAATGGTCACAAAATGGACCCCAAATGGTCACAAAATGGACCCAAAATGGGCACAAAATGGACCCAAAATGGTCACAAAATGATAACAAAATGGACACACAATGATTACAAAAGGGACTTAAAATGGACTTAAAATGGACCCAAAACAGGCACAAAATGGGCTTAAAATGGACCCAAATGGTCACAAAATGGACCCAAAACAGACATAAAAATGGTTATTAAATGGTCACAAAATGGTCACAAAATGGACCCAAAATGGTCACAAAATGTCTAACCAATCACAAGGTCTCACACTTTTATAAGTTTTGGTCCACTTGCACATTGGGGTTTCATTGTCCCATTACAGCTCCAGGCTGTGAGGTCCCATCCTTGTTCCTCCCTTCATGTCCACTCTTGTTGATGTTTTTGGGCCTGAAAATTTGAAACCTCTGTGGCGTGCAGGTATGAACGACTTCAGCTACCTGCACACCAACTGCTTCGAGATCACCGTGGAGCTCTCCTGTGACAAATTCCCGCACGCCTCCGAGCTGCCCGAGGAGTGGGAGAACAACCGGGAGTCGCTGCTGCTCTTCATGGAGCAGGTGGGGCACGGGGGTGGCACCCAAGGGTGGCACCCAAGGGTGACCGGAGTCAGGGCTGGGGTGAGGAGGGGCTGGAGCGTGATGGGAATGGGGGAACTGGGGGGGGTCTGGGGGTGCTGGGATTAGGGGGACAGTGGGAACGGGGGGTCCAGAGTGGGGGATTTGGGTGGGGTTTGTGACATGGGGACACTGGGGAAGGGGGTCCAGAGTGGGGGATTTGGGATATGGGGACACTGGGGGGATCCAGGTGGTTCTGGGGCCAGGGGGACAATAGGAAAGGGGGGTCCAGAGTGGCAGATTTGAGGGTATTTGGGACATGGGGACACTGGGGAAGGGGGTCCAGAGTGGGGGATTTGGGGGTGTTTGGGTGATGGGGGCAATGAGGGGATCCGGGTGGTTCTGGGGCCAAAGGGACAGTGGGGAAGGGGGTCCAGGATGGGGATTTGGGGGTGTTTGGGACATGGGGACACTGGGGAGATCCAGGTGGCTCTGGGGCCACAGGGACACAGCAGGGGGAAGTTGGGGGTGCTGGGACCATGGGGACACTGGGGAAGGGGGATCCAGACTGGGGGATCTGGGGGTTGCTGGGACAATGGGGACACTGGGGGACATCTGGAGGTGCTGGGACTGGGGACGCTGAGTGGGGTTTGGGGTGCTGGGCCAATGGGGACATTGGGTGGGGTTTGGGGGTCCTGGGACAATGGGGACACTGGAAGAGGTCTGAGGCTGCTGGGACAATGGGGACACTGGGTGGGGTTTGGGGTGCTGGGACAATGGGGACACTGGGGACGGGGCATCCAGAGTGGGGGATCTGGGGGTTGCTGGGACCATGGGGACACTGGGTGGGGCTTAGGGGTCCTGGGACTGGGGACATTGGGTGGGGTCTGAGGGTGCTGGGACCATGGTGACACTTAGTGGGGTTTGGGGTGCTGGGACAATGGGGACACTGGAGGAGGTTCGCGGTGCTGGGACCATGGGGACACTGGGTGGGGTTTGGGGTGCTGGGACAATGGGGACACTGGAGGAGGTTCACGGTGCTGGGACAATGGGGACACTGGGTGGGTTCTGGGGGTGCTGGGACAATGGGGACACTGGGTGGGGTTTGCGGTGCTGGGACAATGGGGACACTGGGTGGGGTCTGGGGGTCCTGGGACAATGGGTGGGGTTTGGGACACGGCTGTCCCCAAACGCTGAGGGTGGCACTGGGAGGGGGGGACACCCCTGTGCCACCTGCCCGACCCCCCGGGACCCCCGGCTGCAGGTGCACCGCGGGATCAAGGGCGTGGTCCGGGACAGTGACACCGAGCAGGGCATCCCCAACGCCATCATCTCCGTGGATGGCATCAACCACGACGTCCGCACCGGTACCGGGGCACCGGGACGGGATTTGGGGTGGGATTTGGGGTGGGGGTGGAAATGGGGTCAGGAATGAAGATGGGATAAGGACAGTGATGGGATGGGAATGGGGTGGGGATGAGGATGGGAATGGGGACGGGAATGGGATTGGGATGGGAATAGGGATGGGATGAGGTTGGGAATAGGGATGAGGACAGGGATGGGATGAGGTTGGGAACAGGGATGGGACAGGAATGGGATTGGGATGGGAATAGGGATGGGATGAGGTTGGGAATAGGGATGAGGACAGGGATGGGATGAGGTTGGGAATAGGGATGGGACAGGAATGGGATTGGGATGGGAATAGGGATGGGATGAGGTTGGGAATAGGGATGGGACAGGAATGGATGGCATTGGGGATGTGAATGGGATGGGGTTGGGGACAGGAATGAGATGGGATTTGGGAATGGGATTGGGAATGGGATTGGGAATTGTAGAAAGGGATGGAAATACGATTACACTGGGAAAGGGGATGGGATAGGGAAAAGAATAGGATTGATATGAGAAAAGCAATGGGATGAGGTTGGGAATAGGGATGGCACAGGAATGGGATTGGGGTTGGGATGGGAATAGGGATGGGATGAAGTTGGGGACAGGGAAAGGAATGAGATGGGATTTGGGGATGGGATGGGGACGGGAATGGGATTGGGATGGGAATAGGGATGGGATGAGAATGGGGACAGGGAAGGGGACAGGAATGGGATTGGGATGGGAATAGGGATGGGATTGGGATGGGAATAGGGATGGGATGAGGTTGGGAATAGGGATGGGACAGGAACTGATGGCATTGGAGATGTGAGTGGGACAGGGCTGGGGACAGGGAAAGGAGTAAAATGGGATTTAGGGACAGAACTGAGAATTGAAGATAGAGATGGAAATAGGATTAGACTGGGAAAGGGGATGGGATAGAGAAAAGAATAGGATTGGGATGAGAAAAGCAATGGGATGAGGTTGGGAATAATGATGGAACAAGATTGGGATGGGAATAGGGATGGGATGAGGTTGGGAAAAGGGATGGGACAGGAATGGGATTGGAATGGGGATAGAGATGGGATGAAGTTGGCGACAGGGAAAGGAAGGAGATGGAATTTGGGGATGGGATTGATTGGGAATTGCAGATGGGGATGGAAATAGGATTAGACTGGGAAAGGGGACGGGGACAAGAATGGGATTGTGGATACAAATGGGATGGGGCTGGGGACAGGGACGGAAGGGGGATGGGATTGGGAATTGCAGATGGCGATGGAAGCAGGATCAGACCGGGAATGCGGATGGGATCGGGACAGGGATGGGATTAGGGATTGCAGATGGCGATGGAAGCAGGATCAGACCGGGAATGCGGATGGGATCGGGACAGGGATGAGACTGGGGATTGCAGATGGTGATGGAAGCAGGATTGGACCGGAAATGAGAATGGGATCGGGACAGGGATGGGATCGGGAATGGCAATAGAAACAGGCATGGGACAAGAACGGGATCAGGGCTGGGGACCAGGACAGGAATGGGGCAGGGACGGGACCAGGGACAGAGATGGGGACAGCAGTGTGACACCCACCCCCGCAGCCTCGGACGGGGACTACTGGCGGCTGCTGAACCCGGGCGAGTACGAGGTGACGGCGCGGGCCGAGGGCTACGAGGCGGCCACGCAGCCGTGCCGGGTCTACTTCGAGAACGTGCCCACCCCGTGCAGCTTCCGCCTGGAGCGGACACCGAGCCGCCACCGGCCCGGCAGGACCCGCCCGGGGCCCGACCCGGCCCTGCGGCTGCAGCGGCTGCGCCTCCGCCGCCTGCGCGCCCAGGGCCGCGGGCAATGAGCGAGCGGGGCGGCCCCGGGGCCGCGGGCTCGGCCGGGCCGGGGAGCGCGGGGGGGCGGGCTGGGACGGCTCCCAGTAAAGTTTGGCTGCGCTGCCGCTGCGACTCTGCGGGCCGGGAATGGAACGGGACCAGGAACGGGAATGGGAACGGGACCGGGACCGGGAACGGGAATGGGAACGGGACCGGGACCGGAATGGAACGGGACTAGGAACGGGGACTGGAGCGCGCGGTGAGCCTGCCCCGGCCACGCCCCCACCAGGCCACGCCCCTTCCTTGATGACCAATAGAAACCCCGCGCCGAGTCGCGCCCCTCAGTAGGACACGCCCCTTCCCCTCAGCTCATTGGCCACGCCTATTCCCTGATGACCAATAGAAACCCCGCACAGAGCCGCGCCCCTCAGTAGGACACGCCCCCTTTCCGTGGCCACAAATGGTCATTGACATAGGCCACGCCCACCAGCCCCACGCCCCTTGGCTGGTATCAATTACTCCCCACGGCCCCGCCCCAATGCGTCACCTGGCCCCGGCCCCGAGGGCACGGCTTGTCCCGCCCCCTCACTTCATCTCTGGGCGCCTATTGGCTGCTGGCGGAGGAGAGAGCCAATAGAATGCGAGATTCATCGATGGAGCGAAGGGGGCGGGGTTAGGGGACACTGAGGGGGGTTCGGGGACACGGGGGGACAGCGGGAGCACCGGGGGGACACTGGGGGGATTCCTGCCCCACGGGGACAACGGGCACCTGCAGTGGGGTGGCCACAGAGCGCTGGGATGGTCCCATGAGGGACCTGGGGGGGTCCGCGAAGTTCTGGGGACCTTGGGGACAATGCGGGGGTCCTGCAGTGCTGGGACAGTGCGGGGGTGTCCAGGGTGGCGGGTCCGGACTGGGGGGGTCTGGGAAGTTCTGGGACCATGGATGCACTGGAAGGGTTCGGGGGGTCCCAGGGGGCTCGGGCACTGGGGGGGTGTCGGGACTTTGGGGTCTGGGGGCGGCGGGGGCCATGGGGTCATGGTCAGAGTAATGGGGCGCCACCATCAGAGCCAGCACCCTCTGAGCCCCCAGAACGCGGGGGGCACCCCGAGTGCCAAGGAAAGCTGGGAGGCATTGGGGGGTCTGCAGGGTACCCCAAAAAAGGGGTTGGGGTGACCCCCAAAGGTGCTGCCAGGGCGGGGGGCTGTGCCCTGATGCCACCATGTCCCCCGGGGGGTGCTCAGGGGCCCCTCCCGTTCCTGTGCCCCCTCCCCAAATAAAGGACTGTCCTCCACGCTGGGCTGAGCCCTTCCTCGGGGGGTCCCCAAAACCACCGGGACCCCCATGGGGAGACACCAGCACGGGGTTAGGGGGGGCATCATCACCGTGACGACCCCCCGAGCCCCCTGGGGTGACTCTGGGTGACCCTGGGGGACCCTGGGTAACCCTGGACAGGGCATGGGGGTCCCCGCAGGGGGGTGGGAGAGGCTGGACCCCCACCCCACTTCACCCCCACGCCCGTAGCCATCCATCGCTGCCCCATCCCCGGGGTTTGGGGGGGACAGTGGTCCCGTGCGGTGTCCCCCCGCCTCTCCCCGGGGTGCTGCTGCCCCCAAACCCCCCCATGCCGTGACCCCACCACCTTCCCGGGGTGGGTTTGTGGCATCCCCCAGCATCGGCAGCACCTCCCGCTCGGCGCCTGCGCTCGCCGCTCCGCCGCCGCTTCCCCCGGCCTGGGCACGGCCCGGATCCGGGGTACCCCCCCAGTGCTGTCACCGGAGCCCCCCCAAAGCTGCCCGAGCCTCCCCCGCACCCCGAGTGTGGCAGAACAATGGGCTGAACGCATCCGGCATCTTCCAGCGCTGGGAGCCGCCGGCACAGGCCGGGCTGGGAGTTGCAGGAAACAAAGACACCACCCAAAAAAAAAATAACCCCTCGGCGTGGTGCTGGGGGGGTCACCGAGCCCCCCACGGCCCGGTGAGGGACCCCCCGGTTTGTCCCGAGGAGCTGCAGAGCCGCCGGGCCCGCTTGGAGCAGCGACAGCGCCGCTAGCAGCAGGTGGGGGGGGAGAGCGGCTGGGAGGGATTTTTGGGGAGGGGGGGTTTGGGTCCGTGGGGTTTGGGGACCCCTTTCCTTGGTTCAGCCCCCCCCCCCCCAAAACCCTGAGCGGCCCCGGGGGGGCTGTCCCGGTGTCCCCTCCTGTCCCCGTGTCCCCCCCCCGCCGTGTCACTTTGCCCCGCTCTTTGTCCCTTTGCCCGGAGCTGGTCGTGCCGTGGCTCCCGGTGAGTGCCGGGCTCCCGGGGATGGGGGGGCACCCCCAGATCATCCCCCTGATCCTGCTGCTCTTCCCTGTGCCCCCCAGTGTCCCTCTGTCCACCCCGGGTGTCGCAGTTGAACCCCGTGCCCGGCTGGGGTCGGGGGATGAACCCCTGAGGGCGGGGAAGGGACCCCTCACTGTTTTACCCCTTGATTTTGGGGGATCCCTGGGTGGGGGCAGCACTGGCACTGCCCTGACCCCCCTGTACCACCTCAGGGACAGGTCTGGGGGTATCCTGGGGGTCCCTGTGAAGGTGGGCACTGCCCTGACCACCCTGTGCCATCCCAAAGATGGGATCTGGGGGTCCCTGTGAAGGTGAGCACTGCCCTGGCCCCCGTGTCACCTCAGGGACAGGTCTGGGGGTATCCTAGGGGTCCCTGTGAAGGTGGGCACTGCCCTGACCCCCCTGTGCCATCCCAAAAATGGGATCTGGGGGTCCCTGTGAAGGTGGGCACTGCCCTGACCCTCTTGTGCCACCCAAGGGATGGGATCTGTTTAACCCTGGCACCCTCACCCCACAGCCCTGCCCTGACCCCAAAGATGTGCCATCCCAAATATGGGATCCCTGGGGTCTCCATCCATGGCACTGCCCTGACCCACCCTGTGCCATCCCACAAATGCATTTGGGGGTACCCCGGGGGTCCCTGTGAAGGTGGGCACTGCCTTAACCCCCCCTGTACTAACCCAGGGATGGGATCTGCTTTGTCCTGGGCACCTCCACCCCACAGCACTGCCCTGACCCCTCTGTACCACCCCAGGGATGGGGCTGGGGGTATCCTGGAGATCCCTGTGAAGGTGGGCACTGCCCTGACCCCCCTGTGCCATCCCAAAAATGGGATCCTGGGGGATCCCTGCGAAGGTGGGCACTGCCCTGACCCCCTGTGCCATCCCAAAAATGGGATCCTGGAGATCCCTGTGAAGGTGGGCACTGCCCTGACCCCCTGTGCCATCCCAAAAATGGGATCCTGGAGATCCCTGTGAAGGTGGGCATGGCCCTGACCCCCTGTGCCATCCCAAAGATGGGATCTGGGGGTATCACAGGGGTCCTTGTGAAGGTGACCACTGCCCTGGCTCACCTGTGCCATCCCAAAGATGGGATCTGACGGTATCCTGGGGGTCTCCATCCATGGTACTGCTCTGACCTCCCCATCCCACCCCAGGGATGGGTCTGGGAGTATCCTGGAGTCCCTGTGAAGGTGGGCACTGCCCTGACCCCCTGTGCCATCCCAAAAATGGGATCCTGGGAGTCCCTGTGAAAGTGGGCACTGCCCTGACCCCCCTGTACCACCCCAGGGATGGGTCTGGGAGCACCCTGGGGGTCCCTGTGAAGGTGGGCACTGCCCTGACCACCCTGTCCCACCCCAGGGATTGGTCTGAGGGCACCCTTGGCACCCCCACCCCACAGCACTGCCCTGACCCCCCTCTGCCCCACCCCACAGGTGCCCCCATGGCGTCGTTCCGCATCCGGCAGTACCAGGAGCAGGACTACGAAGCCGTGCGGGCTCTGTTCGCCCGCGGCATCCTGGAGCACGCCCCAGCCGGCTTCCGGCACGTGCTGCGCTCGGCGCGGGTACGCCTGGCCCTGCTGGCCGTCTTCGTGGCCGCCCGGGCGGCCGCCGGCTCCTGGGTGCTGGGGCTGGGCGCCGTGGCGCTGGCGCTGGTGCTGCTCTGGGTGCTGGTGCGTTCTCTCAGCACCGAGTACGTGCGTGAGGCGTTGGGCACCGACCTGTGCGACGTGCCCGGCACGTACCTGCAGCCCAACTGTGGCTTTTGGGTGGCCGAGGAGGGCGGTGCCGTGGTGGGCATGGTGGCGGCCGTGCCGGCGGGTCGCAGCGAGCTGGAGCTGAAGAGGCTGTCGGTGAGCCGGGAGCACCGGGGCCGCGGGTTGGCGTTGGCGCTGTGCCGGGAGGTGCTGGGGTTTGCCCGCGCCCGCGGTTACGGCGCCGTGGTGCTCTACACCTCCATGGTGCAGGTGGCGGCGCAGCGGCTCTACGAGGGGCAGGGGTTTCGGAAGGTGGGCTCCTCGTACCCGTCGCTGCTGGGCACTTTGCTGAACTTCCAGATCTTTCACTACCGCTATGACTTTGGGGATGGCGCCAAGTAGGGTGGCCTGGAATGGGTGGCGTTGCCAGCGGGGCGGTCCAGCGTGGCACCCCGAAGCTGGCACTGCCGTGGCACCCCCAGCTCCAGCCCCAGCACGGTGAGCCTGGGACATGAGGCACTGCCGTGGCGCTGCCGTGGCACCCGACCCCTGGCACGTGTGGCACAGGAACCCTGGCACTGGTATGGCACCCCAAACCCAAACACCGGGCGTCACCCCCTGGCACTCCGACCCCAATCCTGGCACAGCAGCACCGATGCAGCACCGCGATCCCAGGACACAAAGCACCACCGTGGCACCCCAGCCTGGCACTGTCACCTCAGGGTGTGTGGCACTCCCTTGGCACCCCAACTCCAGGACTCCACCACACAGCACTCCAACCCTGGCACATGGCACCCCTTCCTGGATTCCCAGCAGCAGGAAATAAAGAGAGACCTTTGGGAATGCTGTGTGTGACAAGGGACATCTTGGGGAGTGGGGGGACATCCCTTAGGGGTTAAGGACAGCTTGGGGGACCGCGGACACTTTGCGAGAGAGGGGATACCTGGAGGGACGCCTCGGTGGAACGGGGGACATCTTGGGGGGCACCTTTGGGGATAAGAGGCTTCTTGGGGGACTGGGAACTCACTGGGGGACAACGGAGATTTTGGGGGAGAGGGGAAATCTTTGGGGACAGGCGAAACTTTGAGGGACAAGGCCTGTGCCCTCACCCAAGATGGCGGCGGTTCCCCTTTCTCGCTGCCCTCACCCAAGATGGCGGCGGTTCCCCTTTCCCACAGCCCTCACCCAAGATGGCGGCGGTTCCCTTTCCTCGCTGCCCTCACCCAAGATGGCGGCCGCGCCCCATTCACCTGCCCGTGCCCTCATCCAAGATGGCGGCCCCCACTCTGGCGTCACGGCGCGACGTGCGGGGCGTGGCGCCGTGAGGGAAGCGCCGGGACCGCCGGGTCCTGATCCCCGTGTCGGTCCCGGTTCCCCTCACCCCGTCCCGGTTCCCCCGTCCCGGCCGCGCCATGGATTGTTACACGGCCAACTGGAACCCGCTGGGCGAGGAGACCTTCTACCGGTGAGGGGCAGCGGGGGCGGCGCCGGCCCGGGGGCTGCATGGGGGTCCCGGGGCTAGTCGGGGGTCCCGGGTGTGTTCTGGAGGGCTGCCAGGGATGGGAATGGGGATTCCAGGGATGGTTGAGGGGATGGGAGGGCTGGAAAAGGGGTCCTGGAGATGACTGCGGTGGGGTTCTGGGGCTGGTTCGGGGGTTCTGGGGTAGCCATGGGGCGGGAGGGGACGGGAGGCCCGGGGGTGGCTGAGGGGGGCCCTGGGTGGTCCCTTGGGGCTGGCCGGGGATGGGGCTCCTCGGGCTGGGAGGAGGTCCCGGGGGTGGCTCTGGGATTTGGAGGTTTCCCCTGGAGGGGATTCTTGGTGCCCATGGATTTTGGGGCTGGCTGGGAAGGAGTCCCAGGAGTGGTTGAGGGGTCCCTGGGGTGGTTGAGGGGTCCCTGGGGTGGTTGAGGAGTTTTAGGGTGGTCCTGGGGTTGGCTGGGAGGAGGGGGCTGTGGATCATTGAGGGGGTCCCGAGGTGGCCCCGTGAGTCTCTGGGGGTTCCTGGGGGGAGGGGGGTCTTGGTGCTCCTGGGGTCTGCTGGGGTAGTTCCAGGGTTGGGTCGGGGGTGGGCACCGTCCGTGCCTCCCCCATCCCTGAGTCTGCTGTATGTCCATCCATCATCCATCATCCATCCATCATCCATCATCCATCCATCATCCATCATCCATCCATCCATCATCCATCATCCATCCATCCATCATCCATCCATCCATCATCCATCCATCCATCATCCATCCTCCATCATCCATCCATCCATCCATCATCCATCCTCCATCATCCATCATCCATCCATCATCCATCCATCCATCATCCATCCATCCATCATCCATCCATCATCCATCCATCATCCATCATCCATCATCCATCCATCCATCCATCATCCATCATCCATCATCCATCATCCATCATCCATCCATCCATCATCCATCCATCCATCATCCATCCATCATCCATCCATCATCCATCATCCATCATCCATCCATCATCATCCATCATCCATCATCCATCCATCATCCATCATCCATCCATCCATCATCCATCCATCCATCATCCATCCATCATCCATCATCCATCCATCATCCATCCATCCATCCATCCATCCATCATCCATCCATCATCCATCATCCATCCATCATCCATCCATCCATCCATCCATCCATCCATCCATCATCCATCCATCATCCATCCATCCATCATCCATCCATCCATCATCCATCCATCCATCCATCCATCCCATCATCCATCCATCCATCATCCATCCATCCATCCATCCATCCATCCATCCATCCATCATCCATCCATCCATCATCCATCCATCATCCATCCCATCCATCCATCATCCATCCATCCATCCATCCATCCATCATCCATCCATCCATCCATCCATCCATCATCCATCATCCATCCATCCATCCATCCATCATCCATCCCATCCATCCATCCATCATCCATCCATCATCCATCCATCCATCATCCATCATCCATCCATCCATCCCATCATCCATCCATCATCCATCCATCCATCCATCATCCATCCATCATCCATCCATCCATCCATCATCATCCATCCATCCATCATCCATCCATCCATCCATCCATCATCCATCCATCATCCATCCATCCATCCATCCATCATCCATCCATCATCCATCATCCATCCATCCATCCATCCATCCATCATCCATCCATCATCCATCCATCCATCCATCATCCATCCATCATCCATCATCCATCCATCATCCATCCATCATCCATCCATCATCATCCATCCATCCATCCATCATCCTCATCCATCCATCATCCATCCATCCATCCATCCATCATCCATCCATCATCCATCCATCCATCATCCATCCATCCATCCATCATCCATCCATCCATCCATCATCCATCCATCATCCATCCATCCATCATCATCCATCCATCCATCCCATCCATCCATCCATCATCCCATCCATCCATCCATCATCCATCCATCCATCCATCCATCCATCATCCATCCATCCATCATCCATCCATCCATCATCCATCCATCCATCCATCATCCATCCATCCATCCATCCATCATCCATCCATCCATCCATCATCCATCATCCATCATCCATCATCCATCCATCCATCATCCATCCATCCATCATCCATCCATCCATCATCCATCATCCATCATCCATCCATCCATCCATCATCCATCATCCATCCATCCATCATCCATCCATCATCCATCCATCCCATCCATCATCCCATCCATCATCCATCATCCATCCATCCATCCCATCCATCCATCATCCATCCATCCATCATCCATCATCCATCCATCATCCATCCATCCATCCATCATCCATCCATCCATCATCCATCCATCATCCATCATCCATCATCCATCCATCCATCATCCATCCATCATCCATCCATCCATCCATCCATCCATCATCCATCCATCATCCATCATCCATCACCATCATCCATCATCCATCCATCCATCCATCATCCATCCATCATCCATCATCCATCATCCATCCATCCATCTATCCATCCATCATCCCATCCATCCATCCATCATCCATCCATCATCCATCCATCATCCATCATCCATCATCCATCCATCATCCATCCATCATCCATCATCCATCCATCCATCATCCATCCATCATCCATCCATCCATCATCCATCATCCATCCATCCATCCATCCATCCATCCATCCATCATCCATCCATCATCCCTCCATCCCTCCACCATTCCGTGTCCCTGCAGGAAGCTGGAGCTCTACTCCATGGAATGGGGGCTGCGGGAGGACCTGCGTGACTGCGTGGTGGCAGCTGCCCCCTATGGGGGTCCCATAGGTGGGTTCATCCCCCCCCAGCCATGACCCCCCCAAGCCGGGGCTGTGCCCCTGGTGGCTCAGGGACTGTCCCCTCCCTCCTTCTCCCAGCTCTGCTGAGGAATTCCCGGCGGGACAAGACCCCCAGCGCCCGCCCGCTCCTGGAGATCTACTCGGCCTCGGGGCTGCTCCTGGCCAGCGTCCCGGTGAGCAGGGAGGGGACACAGATCCCAGGTTTGGGGGACAGGGATGTTGGAAGTGTGGGGAGAGATAGAAGAAGAGGATGGATGAGGTTTATATTGCAAAATTATCAGCTAAGCAGCACCAGAAATTATTTTTTAAGAATTATTTTTGAGAATTATTTTAATAATTATTTTTACAAATTATTTTTTAAGTTTTGTGAAAAAATAGGAGGGGAAATGGCAAAGAGGCTTGGAAAAAAAAAGCATTTTCTCCCTTTTTTGTCATCTTTGAGCCGTTTCCTGAGGATTCTGTGTGGTTTTACAGTGGTGAAAGCACCATGAAATGCAAATAAGCTGGGTTTAGGTCAAGCCTTTTGTCATGGCTTGGGTTTGGAGCAGGAGAGTCCTTTCCTTGCTGGTGAGGGATGGAAGAAGAGGATGGGATGGAGTTTGGAGCAGCAGGATTGGGCAGGAGGAGAATCTTCCCTTCATCCTGTTTGGGTCTGGAAGAAGATGATGGAGTGAGGATTGGAGCAGGAGAATCCTTTCCCTGCTGGTGAGGGATGGAAGAAGAGGATGGCATGGGAATTGGAGCAGTAGAATCCTTTCCCTGCTGCCCAGGGATGGGATGGGAGGACAGGATGGAGTTTGGTGCAGGAGAATCCTTTCCCTGCTGCCAAGGGATGGAAGAGGAGGATGGGATGGGTTTGGAGAATCCTTTCCCTGCTGGTGAGGGATGGAAGAGGAGGATGGGATGGGTTTGGAGCAGGAGAATCCTTTCCCTGCTGCCCAGGGATGGAAGAGGAGGATGGGATGGGTTTGGAGAATCCTTTCCCTGCTGGTGAGGGATGGAAGAGGAGGATGGGATGGGTTTGGAGAATCCTTTCCCTGCTGGTGAGGGATGGAAGAGGAGGATGGGATGGGTTTGGAGAATACTTTCCCTGCTGCCAAGGGATGGAAGAGGAGGATGGGATGGGTTTGGAGAATCCTTTCCCTGCTGGTGAGGGATGGAAGAGGAGGATGGGATGGGTTTGGAGCAGGAGAATCCTTTCCCTGCTGCCCGGGGGTGACAAAGGAGGATGGGGTGAGGATTGGAGCCACAGGAAGGTCCTCCCTCCCCTCTGCCTGGGGCTGGGGGGGACACAGGGCAGTGGGGGGACAGTGCCACAACTGCAGGGACCTGCAGAGCCAGGGCAGGTGGAGTGGGGAACCTCTGGATGAGGTGTTGGACTTTTGGATGAGGTGTTGGACCTTCTGGTGAGGTTTTGGGACTCTGGATGAGGTGCCAGTCCTTTGGATGAGGTGTTGGATCTCCAAGTGAGGTGTGGGACCTCTGGATGAGGTGTTGGACCTCCAGATGAGGTGTCAGTCCTCTGGATGAGGTGTTTGACTTCTGGATGAGGGGTCTGACCTCTGGATGAGGTGTCAGACCTCCAGGTGGGGTGTCTGACCTCTGGATGAGGTGTTGTACCTTTGGATGAGGTCCAGTCCTCTGGATGTGGTGTTGGACCTCCAGGTGATGTGTTTTACCTCTGGATGAGGTGTCAGACCTCTGGATGAGGTGTTGGACTTTTGGATGAGGTGCTGAGCCTCAGGGTGAGGTGTTGGACCTCTGGATGAGGTGCCAATCATTTGGATGAGGTGTTTGACCTCCTGGTGAGGTGTTGGATTTTGGATGAGGTGCTGGACTTTTGGATAAGGTGCCAGTCCTCTGGGTGAGATGCTGGACCTTTGGATAAGGTGTTGGACTTTTGGATGAGGCGTTTGGACCTCTGGATGAGGTGTCCAACCTCTGTCAGACCCCGAGCAGGGCTGCTGTCCCTGGGGTCCATCCCTGGCTCTGGGCTGTCCCTGGGGTCCATCCCTGGCTCCGGGCTGTCCCTGGAGTCCATTCCTGGCTCTGGGCTGTCCCTGGGGTCCATCCCTGGCTCCGGGCTGTCCCTGGGGTCCATCCCAGGCTCTGGGCTGTCCCTGGGGTCCATCCCTGGCTCCGGGCTGTCCCTGGGGTCCATCCCAGGCTCTGGGCTGTCCCTGGGGTCCATCCCTGGCTCCGGGCTGTCCCTGGGGTCCATTCCGGGCCCTGGGCTGTCCCTGGAGTCCATCCCTGGCTCCGGGCTGTCCCTGGGGTCTGTCCCTGGAGTCCATCCCTGGCTCCGGGCTGTCCCTGGGAGTCCATCCCTGGCTCTGGGCTGTCCCTGGGGTCCATCCCTGGCTCTGGGCTGTCCCTGGGGTCCATCCCTTGCTCTGGGCTGTCCCTGGGGTCCATCCCTGGCTCCGGGCTGTCCCTGGGGTCCATCCCTGGCTCTGGGCTGTCCCTGGGGTCCATCCCTGGCTCTGGGCTGTCCCTGGGGTCTGTCCCTGGGGTCCATCCCTGGCTCCGGGCTGTCCCTGGGGTCCATCCCAGGCTCTGGGCTGTCCCTGGGAGTCCATCCCTGGCTCCGGGCTGTCCCTGGGGTCCATCCCTGGCTCTGGGCTGTCCCTGGGGTCCATTCCTGGCTCTGGGCTGTCCCTGGGGTCCATCCCTGGCTCCGGGCTGTCCCTGGGAGTCCATCCCTGGCTCTGGGCTGTCCCTGGGGTCCATTCCTGGCTCTGGGCTGTCCCTGGGGTCCATCCCTGGCTCCGGGCTGTCCGGAGCAGCCCAGGGCTGACCCCTCCCGTGCCATTCCCAGTGGAAGAGCGGCCGCCTGGTGCACCTGGGCTGGACGGCGGGGGAGGACCTGCTGTGCATCCAGGAGGACGGGACAGTGCTGGTCTACAACCTGTTCTGCGAGTTCAAACGGCACTTCAGCATGGGAAACGTGAGGGGGTGGGATCTGGGGTGGGATTTGGGGTGGGAAAGGTGGGAAGGGACCTCACAGCCTGAACCATTCCACCCCATCCATGGGCAGGGACACCTCCCACCATCCCAGGTGGCTCCAAGTCCTGTCCAACCTGGCCTTGGACACTCCCAGGGATCCAGGAGCAGCCACAGCTTCTGGGGGAATTCCATCCCAACATCCCACCCCAATCTCTTCATTTCCCATCTCCCACTTCTGACACGCCCTGGCTGGGATTTAGGGAATCCCAAATCGACCCCATAGGGCACCCCAGGGGAACCAGGGCTGTCCCATCCCCTGGGACAGAGCTGGGATCCATCCTGGGGTGCAGAACATTCCCCTCCTCACTGGCTGCACCAGCTGAGCCCTGCGTGCCCCGGTGTCCCCAGTGTCCCCAGTGGTGTCCCCGGTGTCCCCAGTGTCCCCAGTGATGTCCCCAGTGTCCCCGTTGTCCCATCCCGGCGCAGGAGGTGCTGCAGAACCACGTGCTGGAGGCGCAGGTTTTCCACACGGAGTTCGGCACGGGCGTGGCCATCCTGACGGGGGCGCTGCGCTTCTCCCTGGCCACCAACATCGACGACCTCAAGCTGCGCCGCCTGCCCGAGGTCCCTGGTGGGTGTCCCCTTGTCCCCTTCTGTTCCCTCTGTCCCTTCTGTCCCCTCTGTACTCCCTGTTCTGTTTCTCTGTCCTTCTGTCCCCCATCTCCGTGTCCCCATGTCCTTGCTTCTCCTCTGTCCCTCTGTCCCCAGTCCCCGCTGTCCCCCTGTCCCACGTGCCCCTCTGTTCTCTCTCTCTGTCCCCTTCTGTCCTTCTCTGTCCCCTCTGGTCCCCCTGTCCCTCTTGTCCCTCTGTCCCCACTGCTTTCCTGTCCCTCCCATCCCACTGTCCCTTTGTCCCCCCCCATCCCTGCTGTCCCTCTGTCCCTCTCTGTCCATCCCTGTCCCTGTGTCCTGGGGCTGTCACACTGTCCCTCTCTGTCCATCCCTGTCTGCATGTCCCCATGGTGTCCCCATTGTGTTCCCATGGTGTCCCCATGTCCCCACGGTGTCACACTGTCCCTTTGTCCCCCCCCATCCCTGCTGTCCCCCAGTCCCTCTCTGTCCATCCCTTACCCATGTCCCCATGGTGTCACACTGTCCCCATGTCCCAGGGGTATCACACTGTCCCCTCTGTCCCTGCTGTCCCTCTCTCTCCCTCTCTGTCCATCCCTTCCTCCCTGTCCCTGTGTCCTGGGGGTGTCACACTGTCCCTGTGTCCCCATGGTGTCACACTGTCCCTCTCTGTCCATCCCTCCCCCGTGTCCCTGTGTCCCTGTGTCCTGGAGGTATCACACTGTCCCCTGTATCCCCATGTCCCAAGGGTGTCACACTGTCCCTCTCTGTCCATCTCTGTCCCTGTGTCCCCATGGTGTCACACTGTCCCTCTCTGTCCATCCCTGTCCCCATGTCCCCATGGTGTCACACTGTCCCTCTCTGTCCATCCCTGTCTGCATGTCCCCATGTCCCCATGGTGTCCCCATTGTGTTCCCATGGTGTCCCCATATCCCCACGGTGTCACACTGTCCCTTTGTCCCCCCCCATCCCTGCTGTCCCCCAGTCCCTCTCTGTCCATCCCTTACCCATGTCCCCATGGTGTCACACTGTCCCCATGTCCCAGGACTGTCACGCTGTCTCCTCTGTCCCTGCTGTCTCTCTGTCAATCCCTGTCCCCCTATCCCCGTGTCCTGGGGGTGTCACACTGTCCCCTTTGTCCCCCCGTCCCTGCTGTCCCTCTGTCCATCCCTTCCCCGTGTCCCCGTGTCCCAGGAGTGTCACACTGTCTTGGTGTCCCCATGTCCCAGGGGTGTCACACTGTCCCTCTCTGTCCATCCCTGTCCCATGTCCTCATGTCCCCATGGTGTCACGCTGTCCCCATGCCCCAGGGGTGTCACACTGTCCCCATGCCCTGGGGGTGTCCCCCTGTCCCCATGTCCCCATGCTGTCCTCATGCCCCAGGGATGTCACACTGTCCCCATGCCCTGGGGGTGTCCCCCTGTCCCCATGCTGTCCCCATGGTGTCACACTGTCCCTGTGTCCCCACAGTGTCCTGCTGTACCCATGTCCCCACAGTGTCACACTGTCCCTGTGTCCCCACAGTGTCCTGCTGTACCCATGTCCCCACAGTGTCACACTGTCCCTGTGTCCCCACAGTGTCCTGCTGTCCCAGTCCCCAACAGGTGGGAGCACCACAGCCCAAATTCTGTGTCCGTCATTCTGTGTGCCACTGTCCCTGTCCCCATATCCCCATCCTGTGTTGTACATCCCAAAATCCTCATCCCACTGTCCCTGTCCCCATATCCCCATCCTGCGTTATACATCCCAAAATCCTCATCCCACTGTCCCTGTCCTGATATCCCCATCCTGCGTTGTACATCCCAAAATCCTCATCCCACTGTCCCTGTCCCATATCCCCATCCTGCGTTTACATCCCAAAATCCTCATCCCACTGTCCCTGTCCTGATATCCCCATCCTGTGTTGTACATCCCAAAATCCTCATCCCACTGTCCCTGTCCTGATATCCCCATCCTGCGTTGTACATCCCAAAATCCTCATCCCACTGTCCTGCCTGATATCCCCATCCTGTGTTGTACATCCCAAAATCCTCATCCCACTGTCCCTGTCCCCATATCCTCATCCTGCGTTGTACATCCCAAAATCCTCATCCACTGTCCCTGTCCCCATATCCCCATCCTGTGTTGTACATCCCAAAATCCTCATCCCACTGTCCCTGTCCCCATATCCTCATCCTGTGTTGTACATCCCAAAATCCTCATCCCACTGTCCCTGTCCCCATATCCCATCCTGTGTTGTACATCCCAAAATCCTCATCCCACTGTCCCTGTCCCATATCCTCATCCTGTGTGTGTACATCCCAAAATCCTCATCCCACTGTCCCTGTCCTGATATCCCCATCCTGTGTTGTACATCCCAAAATCCTCATCCCACTGTCCCTGTCCTGATATCCCCATCCTGTGTTGTACATCCCAAAATCCTCATCCCACTGTCCCTGTCCCATAGTCCCCATGCCACAATCCCCATCCCAATATCCCCATCCCAATATCCCCATCCCACATTGCATATCCCAAAATCCTCATCCCACTGTCCCTGTCCCATAGTCCCCATCCCAGTATCCTCATCCCACAATGCGTATCCCACAGTCCCCATCCCAATATTCCCATCCCGCATTGCATATCCCAAAATCCCCATCCCACCTTCCCCATCCCAAATTCCCTGTCCCACATTCCCCATCCCACATTCCCCGTCCCAAGGTTCCCATCCCAATATTCCCATCCCACATTCCATATCCCAAAATCCTCATCCCACTGTCCCTGCCCCAATATCCTCATCCCACCTTGCATATCCCAAAATCCTCATCCCACTGTCCCTGCCCCAATATCCTCATCCCACATTGCATATCCCAAAATCCTCATCCCACTGTCCCCATCCCAATATCCCCATCCTGCATTGCATGTCCCAAAATCCTCATCCCACCTTCCCCATCCCAGTATCCCCATCCCAATATCCTCATCCCACATTGCCTATCCCAAAATCCTCATCTCATAGTCCCCATCCCAATATTCCCATCCCACATTGCATATCCCAAAATCCCCATCCCACCTTCCCCATCCCAAATTCCCTGTCCCACATTCCCCATCCCACATTCCTCGTCCCAAGGTTCCCATCCCAATATTCCCATCCCATATTGCCTATCCCAAAATCCTCATCCCACAGTTCCCATCCCAATATCCCCATCCTGCATTCCATATCCCAGAATCCTCATCCCACCTTCCCCATCCCACCTTCCCTATCCCACATTCCCCATCCCACCTTCCCCATCCCACCTTCCCCATCCCACCTTCCCCATCCCACCTTCCCCATCCCACCTTCCCCATCCCACATTCCCCATCCCACATTCCCCATCCCACATTCCCCATCCCACATTCCCATTCCAAATTCTCTGTCCCATATTCCCCATCCCACATTCCCCATCCCACAGTTCCCATCCCGTTCCCATATCCAGGGGCTGAGCAGCTCCAAGCACTTGGGGACTCCCCCAGTGTGTCCCCCTGACCCCTCCATGTCCCCCTGAACCCTGTGTCCCCTGTCCCCTCATGTGTCCCCTGACCCCTCCTTTGTCCCCCTGACCCACCTGGTGTCCCCCTGACCCCAATATGTCCCCTGTTCCCTCATGTGTCCCCCTGTCCCCTCCATGTCCCCCTGACCCCTCCTTTGTCCCCCTGACCCCCAGTGTGTCCCCATGACTCCTCCATGTCTCCATGACCCACCCTGTGCCCCCTTGACCCTTCCATGTCCCCAAGCCCCGTGTCCCCCTGACCCCCTCATGTGTCCCCTGACCCCTCCATGTCCCCTTAACCCCCAATGTGTCCCCTGACCTGCACTGTGTCCCTCTGACCCCTCCATGTCCCTCAACCTTTCATGTGCCCCTGACACCCAGTGTGTCCCCTGACCTCCAGTGTGTCCCCTGACCCTCAGTGTGTCCCCTGTCCCCTCATGTGTCCCCTGACCCCCAATGTGTCCCCCGTCCTCTCCGTGTCCCCTGACCCCTCCATGTCTCCTTGACCCCTCCACGTCCCCTGTCCCCTCCATGTCCACCAAATGTGTCCCTCTGACCCCTTCATGTCCCCCTGACCCCTCCATGTCCCCTGTCCCTTCCATGTCCCCTGACCCCCAATGTGTCCCCCTGTCCCTCCACGTCCCCTGACCCCCAATGTGTCCCTGTCCCCTCCGTGTCCCCCTGACCCCTCCATGTCCCTTGACCCCTCCACATCCCCCTGTCCCCTCCATGTCCCCTGACCCCCAATGTGTCCCCTTGACCCCTCCATGTCCCCTGACCCCCAATGTGTCCCCTTGACCCCTCCATGTCCCCTGACCCCCAATGTGTCCCCCTGTTCCCTCCGTGTCCCCTTGACCCCTCCATGTTCCCTTGACCCCTCCATGTCCCCTTGACCCCTCCATGTCCCCTGACCTCCTGGTGTCCCCTATCCCCTCCATGTCCACCAAATGTGTCCCCCTGTCCCCTCCATGTCCCCCTGACCCCTCCATGTCCCCTAATACCCCCCAATATGTCCCCAGGCTGGTGCTGCGCCGCCTGTACCCGCTGGCCATCCGCATCTGCGAGTTCCTGCGGCTGCCCGAGATGCAGGGCACCAGCCGCATCCTGGCACACTGGGCCTGCCACAAGGTGAGCCTGGGGACACCGGGGACACTGGGGACAGCACGGGGACACCAGGGGACACAGCCCGGCCGTCCCCGCAGGTGCAGCAGAAGGACAAGTCGGACGAGGAGGTGGCCCAGGCCATCAACCAGAAGCTGGGGGACACGGCCGGGATCTCCTACTCGGACATCGCCACGCGCGCCTACGACTGCGGCCGCGCAGAGCTGGCCATCAAGGTGGGGACACCAGGGGACACCCGGGGACACCTGGGGACACCCAGGGGACACGGGGTGGCCATCAAGGTGGGGACACCAAGGGGACACGGCAGGGGACCTGGCAGGGGACACAGGAGAGCACATGGGGAGGGGACATGCAAGGGGACATGGCAGGGGACACGGAAGGGGATATGGGGTGGCCATCAAGGTGGGGACACAGAGGGGACACAGGCTGGGGACACACACTCCCAGGTGACACTGCTGTCCCAGTAGGGACACAGGCCAACACCAGTGACAGTGCTTTCCTGGAGGGGACACAGGCCAGACCCTGGGTTACAGTGCTGTCCCTGTGGGGACACTCCCACCCCTGGGAGTGACTATGGGGACACTGTCAGCCGTGGGTGACACTGCTATCCCTGTGGGGACACTGTTAGCCCCGGTGTCACCGCTGTCCCTGTGGGGACACAGGCCAGCCCAGGGTGACACTGATGTCCTAATGGGGACACCGCTGTCCCTTTGGCGACACTGCCACCCCACTCTCCCTGCTGTCCCTTTGGGGACACTGCCACCCCTGGGCGTCCCCACTGTCCCGTTGGTGACACTGCCACCCTGCTGTCCCTTCGGTGACACTGCCACCCTGCTGTCCCCTGTCCTGTTGGTGACAGTGCCACCCCTGGGTGTCCCTGCTGTCCCTTTGGTGACACTGCTGTCCCTTTGGTGACACCGCCACCCCGCTGTCCCTTTGGGGACACTGCTGTCCCTTTGGTGACACTGCCACCCGCTGTCCCTTTGGTGACACCGCCACCCGCTGTCCCCAGCTGCTGGAGTACGAGCCGCGCTCGGGCCAGCAGGTGCCGCTGCTGCTGAAGATGAAGCGCAGCAAACTGGCCCTGGGCAAAGCCATCGACAGCGGGGACACCGACCTGGGTGAGCCGGGGACACCGGGACATGGGGGGGATGGGGTGGGGGTGGCCCCTGGGGGCACTGCGGGGTCTGGGAGAGACTTTTGGGAACAGTTTGGGGTCTGGGGGAGCCCTTTGGGGGCATTTTGGGGTTTGGGGGAGCCCCCTGGGGCACTGTGGGGTCTGGGGGAGCCCTTTGGGGGTGCTTTGGGGTCTTTGGAGAGCTCCTTGGGAGTATTTTGGGATCTGGGAGAGCCTTTTGGGAACATTTTGGGGTCTGGGGGAGCCCCCTGGGAATGTTTTGAGGTCAAGGGAAGCACCCTGGGAGAGCTATAGGGTCTAGGGAAGCTCCTTGGCGTCATTTTGGGATCTGAGGGAGCCCCTTGGGGACGTTTTGGGGTCTGGGAGAGCCCCTGGGAGCCTTTTGAGATCTGGAGGAGCCCTTTTGGGGCATTTTGGGGTCAGGGGAAGCCCTCTGGGAATGTTTTGAGGTCAAGGGAAGCACCTTGGCAGAGTTATAGGGTATAGGGGAGCTGCTTGGGATCATTTTGGGGTCTGGGAGAGCCTTTTTGGGGCATTTTGGGGTCTGGGGGTGACCTTTGGGAATGTTTTGGGGTCTGGAGAAGCCTCTTGGGAGAACTTTGGGGTCCAAGGGAGCCCTTTGGGAATATTTTGGGGTCTGGGGGGCCCTCTAGGAATGTTTTGGGGTCGGGTTTAGCACCCTGAGAGAGTTAAAGGGTCTAGAGCAGCTGTGTGGGATCACTTTGGGGTCCTGGAGAGCACCTTGGGAACACTGTGGGATCTGGGAGAGTCCTTTGAGGGCATTTTGGGGTCTGGGGGAGCCCTTTGGAAATGTTCCAGGGTCAGGGAAGCACCTTGGGAGAGTTACAGGGTCTAGGGGAGCTGCTTGGGGTAATTTTGGGGTCTGGGGAAGCCTCTTGGGACCATGTCGGGATATGGGGGAGCCCCTTGGGGACTTTTTGGGGTCTGGGAGAGCCCCCTGGGAGCATTTTGGGGTCTGGGGGAGCCTTTTGGGAACATTTTGGGGTCAGGGGAAGCCCTCTGGGAATGTTTTGGGGTCTGGGGGTGTCCTTTGGGTACGTTTTGGGGTCTGGAGAAGCCCCTTGGGAGAACTTTGGGGTCTGGGAGAGCCTTTTAGGGGCATTTTGTGGTCTCGGGGAGGCCTTTGGGAATATTTTGGGGTCTGGGGGAGCCCCTTGGGAATGTTTTGGGGTCGGGGGGAGCACATGGAGGGTCAGGGGGCACAGAGGGGATTGGGAGGTGCAGAAAAAACCTGAGCAAAACCCTTGTGTGCCCTCAACCCCTCTGTCCCTTCTGTCCCCTCTGTCCCCTGTCTGTCCCCCATTGTGCCCAATCCCCCTCTGTCCCTCTGTCCCAATGGCCTGTCCCCTGTGTCCCCTCTGTCCTACTGTCCCTGTATCCCCTGTGTCCCTCTATCCCCTGTCCCCTGTCCCTGTCCCCCGTGTCTCCTCTGTCCCCTGTGTCCCTGTCCCTGTGTCCCTGTCCCTGTTGCTGTCCCCGTCCCCTCTGTCCCTGTCCCTGTGTCTCTGTCCCTGTCCCCTCTGTCCCTGTCCCTTGTGTCCCTGTGTCCCTGTGTCCCTGTGTCCCCTCTGTCCCCTGTTCCTGTGTCCCTGTCCCTGTGTCCCTGTGTCCCTGTGTCCCCTCTGTCCCCTGTCCCTGTCCCCCGTGTCTCCTCTGTCCCCTGTGTCCCTGTCCCTGTGTCCCTGTCCCTGTCCCCGCTGTGTCCCTGCCCTCTGTCCCTCCTGTCCCTGTCCCCTGTGTCCCTGTCTGTGTCCCTGTCCCCTGTGTCCCTCTATCCCCTGTTCCCCCATCCCCTCTGTCCCCGTCCCCTCTGTCCCCGCTGTCCCTCTCCCCTGTCCCTGTTTCTGTCCCCATTGCTGTCCCCGTCCCCTGTGTCCCTGACCCCTGTGTCCCCTGTCCCCTCTGTCCCTGTCCCTGTGTCCCCCTGTATCCCTGTCTCTGCCCCCTGTGTCCCCTGTGTCCCCTCTCCCCTGTCCCCCGTGTCCCTGTCCCCCATGTCCCCTGTGTCCCCCTGTCCCTGTCTGTGTCCCCCCGTGTCCCTGTCCCCAGTGTACACGGTGGTGCTGCACCTCAAGAACGAGCTGAACCGCGGCACGTTCTTCATGACCCTGCAGAACCAGCCCGTGGCACTGAGCCTCTACCGCCAGGTCAGGGACCCCAAAAACCCCCTGAGAGCCCCAAAACACCCCTGAGAGCCCCCAAAACGTCCCTGAGAGCCCCAAAACACCCCTGAGAGCCCCCAAACATCCCTGAACCACCCCAAAACACCGCTGAGAGCCCCCAAAACATCCCTGAGAGCCCCAAAACATCCCTGAGAGCGCCAAAACACCCCTGAACCACCCCAAAACACCCCTGAGAGCCCCAAAACACCCTGAGAGCCCCCTGGACAACCCCAAAACACCCCTGAGAGCCCCCAAAACACCCCTGAGAGCCCCAAAACACCCCTGAACCACCCCAAAACACCCCTGAGAGCCCCAAAACACCCTGAGAGCCCCCTGGACAACCCCAAAACACCCCTGAGAGCCCCCAAAACACCCCTGAGAGCCCCAAAACATCCCTGAGAGCGCCAAAACACCCCTGAACCACCCCAAAACACCCCTGAGAGCCCCAAAACACCCTGAGAGCCCCCTGGACAACCCCAAAACACCCCTGAGAGCCCCCAAAACACCCCTGAGAGCCCCAAAACATCCCTGAGAGCCCCCAAAACATCCCTGAACCACCCCAAAACACCCCTGAGAGCCGCAAAACACCCTGAGAGCCCCCAAAACACCCCTGAGAGCCCCAAAACACCCCTGAGAGCCCCAAAACATCCCTGAGAGCCACCAAAACACCCCTGAGAGCCACCAAAACACCCCTGAGAGCCCCAAAACACCCCTGAGAGCCCCCAAAACACCCCTGAGAGCCCCAAAACATCCCTGAGAGCCCCCTGAACAACCCCAAAACACCCCTGAGAGCCCCAAACACCCTGAGAGCCCCAAAACACCCCTGAGAGCCCCCAAAACACCCCTGAGAGCCCCAAAACACCCCTGAGAGCCCCAAAACACCCTGAGAGCCCCAAAACATCCCTGAACCACCCCAAAACACCCCTGAGAGCCACAAAACATCCCTGAACCACCCCAAAACACCCCTGAGAGCCCCAAAACACCCTGAGAGCCCCCTGAACCACCCCCAAAACCCCCTGAGACCCCTCTGAATCATCCCTAAAACCCCCTGAACCACCCCAAAACCCTTGAGAGCCCCCAAAACACCCCTGAGAGCCCCCAAAACCCCTGAGAGCCCCAAAACACCCCTGAGAGCCCCCAAAACACCCCTGAGAGCCCCCAAAACCCCTGAGAGCCCCAAAACACCCCTGAGAGCCCCCTGAACCACCCCCAAAACCCCCTGAGTGTCCCCATGACCCTCAAAGTGTCCCTATGACCCCTGAGTGTCCCCTTGACCCCCTGGGTGTCCCCAAATCCCCAAATTCCGGCTTTTCCCGCTCAGTTCTGCCGGCACCAGGAGCGGGAGACGTTGAAGGATTTGTACAACCAGGACGACAACCACCAGGAGCTGGGCAACCTGCACGTGCACAGCAGCTACAGCGAGAAGGTTTGGGGGGTTTGGGGTGCAGGGAACGCTCTGGGGATCACCCACGGCCCCAAAGGGATCCCCCAGACCCCACAGGGCTCCCCCAGATCCCAAACAACCTGCACGTGCACAGCAGCTACAGTGAGAAGGTTTGGGGTGCAGGGAACGCTCTGGGGATCACCCACGGCCCCAAAAGGATCCCCAGACCCCAAGGGGCTCCCCCAGATCCCAAACAACCTGCACGTGCACAGCAGCTACAGCGAGAAGGTTTGGGGGCTTTGGGGTGCAGGGAACGCTCTGGGGATCACCCATGGCCCCACAAAGATCCCCCAGACCCCAAAATGTTCCCAAGGGGCTCCCCCAGATCCCAAACAACCTGCATGTGCACAGGAGTTACAGCGAGAAGGTTTGGGGGGTTCAGGGTGCAGGGAACGCTCTGGGGATCACCCACGGCCCCACAAAGATCCCCCAGACCCCAAGGGGCTCCCCCAGGTCCCAAACAACCTGCACGTGCACAGTGAAAAGGTTTGGGGGGTTTGGGGTACAGGGAATGCTCTGGGGATCACCCACGGCCCCAAAAGGACCCCCAGACCTCAAAATGTTCCCAAGGGGCCCTGCAGACTCCAAAATGATCCCAAAGTCTCTCCCAGATCCCAAAACATTCTCAAGGGGCTCCCAAAAGATTCCAACCAGGGTGTCAGGATTCCACCCAGGGGATGAGGATTTATCCAGGGATCCCAACCAGGGGATCAGGATCCCAGCCAGGGGGTCAGGATTTATCCAGGGATCCCAGGGGATCAGGATTCCATCCAGGGGATCAGGATCCCACCCAGGGGATCGGGATTCCATCCAGGGATTCCATCCAGGGGTTTGGGATCCCACCCAGGGGTTTGGGATTTATCCAGGGATCCTGCCCAGGGGATCAGGATTCCACACAGGGATCTCACCCAGGGGGTCAGGATCTATCCAGGAGTCAGGAGTGCACCCAGGGAGTCAGGATTTGTCCAGGGATCCCAGCCAGGGGATGAGGACCCATCCAGGGATCCCACCCAGGAGTCAGGATTCCACCCAGAGAGTGAGGACTGCACACAGGGATCCCACCCAGGGGATCAGGATCCCACCCAGGGGATTGGGATTCCATCCAGGGGATGAGGATCCATCCAGGGATTCCATCCAGGGGTTTGGGATCCCACCCAGGGGATCGGGATTCCATCCAGGGGTTCAGGATCCATCCAGGGATCCTGCCCAGCGGGTCAGGATTCCACCCAGGGAATGACATGTCCATTCTGTGTCCCCATGTCATGTCCATGCTGTGTCCATGTCCCTGCCATGTCCCCATGCCATGTCCATGTCCCTGTGCCGTGTGCATGTCCCTGGCATGTCCCTGTGCCATGTCCCTGTGCTATGTCCCTGTCCCATGTCCCCACCATGTCCCCGCCGTGTCCCCATGCCATGTCCCTGTCCCATGTCCCTGTGCCATGTCCCTGTCCCATGTCCCTGTGCCATGTCCCCATGTCCCTGTCCCATGTCCCCATCCCATGTCCCCGCCATGTCCCCACCATGTCCCTGGCATGTCCCTGTCCCATGTCCCTGTCCCATGTCCCCATGCCATGTCCCTGTCCCATGTCCCTGTCCCATGTCCCCATGCCATGTCCCTGTCCCATGTCCCCACCATGTCCCTGCCATTCCCAGCGCATCGAGGGCCGTGTGGCCGCCCTGCAGAGCGCCCTGGACGAGTTCTACAAGGCCAAGAACGACTTCGCTGCCAAGGTGAGAGTGACAGGGACAAGGGGACACCAGGGACACCGGGGACAGGGGGGACACCGGGGACAAGGGGGACACTGGGGGCAAGGGGGACACCAGGGACGAGGGGACACCGGGAACAAGGGGACACCGGGGACAAAGGGACACCAGGGACAAGGGGGACACCGGAGACAAGGGGACACCGGGGATACCGGGGACAGGGGGGACACTGGGGACAAGGGGACACTAGGGACAAGGGGACACCAAGGACAAGGGGACACCGGGAACAAGGGGGACACCAGGGACAAGGGGACACCAGGGACAAGGGGACACCAGGGACAAGGGGGACACTGGGGACATGAGGGACACTGGGGACAAGGGGACACCAAGGACAAGGGGACATCAGGGACAAGGAGGACACAGGGGACGGGGGGACACCGGGGACAAGGGGGACACCCAAGGTCACCTGTCCTTGCCCCAGGGACAAGGCTGGCTGGATGGCTCTCCAAGGACATGGCTGGAATGGGGACATTGAGGATGGGACAGGGACCTCAAAGCTGGGACAAGGACCCTGGGGCTGGGCTGGGGACATTGAGGCTGAGACAGGGACAGCAAGGCTGGGATGGGGACCCTGTGGCTGGCATGGGGACATAGAGGCTGAGATCAGGGACATCAAGGCTGGGACAAGGCTGGGACACAGACCCTGAGGCTGGGACAGGGACATCGAGGCTGGGACAGGGACCCCAGGGCTGGATCAGGAACCTCAGGGCTGGGACAGGGACCCCAAAGCTGGCACTGGGCTGAGACAGGGACCCCAAGGCTGGGACAGGGACCCCAGGGCTGGATCGAGGACCTCAGGGCTGGGACAGGGACCCCAAAGCTGGCACTGGGCTGGGCTGGGGACTGTGGGCTGGGACAGGGACATCAAGGCTGGGACAGGGACCTCAGGACTGGATCAAGGACCTCAGGGCTGGGACAGGGACTCTGGGGCTGGAACTGAGCTGGGATGGGGACACTGAGGCTGAGACAGAGCCAGGACAAGGACGCAGAGGCTGAGCCAGGGACACCAAGGTTGGGACAGGGATCTCAGGGCTGGATCAGAGACCTCAGGGCTGGGACAGGGACTCTGGGGCTGGCACAGGGACTCTGGGCAGTGACCCCGGAGCTGTCCCCGTGTCCCCGCAGGCCACCGAGGAGCAGATCAAGCTGCTGCGGCTGCAGCGGCACCTGCAGGACGAGCTGGACAAGCCCTACCTGGACCTGTCCCTGCACGACACCGTGGCCACGCTCATCCTGGACGGGCACCACAAGCGCGCCGAGCAGCTCTACCGGGACTTCAGGATCCCCGATAAAAGGTGGGGATGGGATCTGGGGGACGGGGGGGGGGGGCTGGGGGCATTCTGGGGGGCTGGGGGCTCCAGGATCCCCGATAAAAGTTGGGGATGGGATGTGGGGGGGCTCCAGGATCCCCAACAAGAGGTGGGGATGGGATCTGGGGGGCTCCAGGATCCCGAATAAAATGTGGGAATGGGCTCTGGGGGGGGCTCCAGGATCCTGGACAAGAGGTGGGGATGGGATCTGGGCGGGGCTGGAGGACTCCAGGATCCCAGATAAAAAGTGGGGTTGGGGCTGGGGGGGGCTCCATGGTCCCCCATAAAAGGTGGGGATGGGCTGGGGAGCTCCAGGATCCCGGATAAAAGGTGGGGATGGGATCTGGGGGGCCTGGGGACATTCTGGGGGGGCTGGGGGGCTCCAAGATCCCAGACAAGAGGTGGGATGGGATCTGGGGGGCTGGGGGGCTCCAGGATCCCTGATAAAAGGTGGGGATGGGCTTGGGGGGGCTTCAGGATCCTGGATTAAAGGTGGGGATGGGATCTGGGGAGGCTGGGGAACTGGGGGCAGTCTGGGGGGCCTGGGGGGCTCCAGGATCCCAAATAAAAGATGGGGAAGGGATCTGGGGGCTCTTGGGGGGCTCCAGGATCCTGGATAAAAAGTGGGGATGGGCTCTAGGGGGGTTGGGGGGGCTAGGGGCACTCTGTGGGGGCCGAGGGGCTCCAGGATCCTGGATAAAAGGTGGGGATGGGTTTTGGGGGGACATGGGGGGGCTCTGGGAGGGCTGGGGGGCTCCAAGATCCCAGACAAGAGGTGGGATGGGATCTGGGGGGCTGGGGGGGCTCCAGGATCCCGGACAAGAGGTGGGGATGGGTTTGGGGGGGACGGGGGGGGCTCTGGGAGGGCTGGGGGGCTCCAGGATCCCAGATAAAAAGTGGGGTTGGGGCTGGGGGGGGGCTCCAAGATCCCCCATAAAAAGTGGGGATGGGCTGGGGGGGCTGTGGGGCTCCAGGATCTCCGATTAAAGGTGGGGATGGGATCTGGGGGGCTCCAGTATCCCGGATAAAGGGTGGGGATGGCTCAAGGAGGCTCCAGGATCCCAGATAAAAGGTGGGGATGGGGGCTCTGGGGGACTCCAGGACCCCAGATAAAAGGTGGGGATGGGATCTGGGGGGGCTTTGGGGTCTTTGGGGTCTCTGGGGGGACTCTGGGGGCTCTGGGGGGCTCCAGGGCCATCCCTGCTGAGCCCCCCGTGCCCAGGTACTGGTGGCTGAAGATCACAGCCCTGGCCACGCGCGGGGACTGGGAGGAGATGGAGAAGTTCTCCAAGAGCAAGAAATCTCCCATCGGGTACCTGGTGAGAGCTGGGGCTGCTGGGGGGGGGACAGCAGGTCCTTGCAGCCTCTTCCTCCCCTCCCTGTCCTGCCATCATCTTCCTCCCAGTGCCAGTTCTACCATCCTCTTCCTCCATGGACAGCCCTGCCAGCCCCTTCCTCCCCATTCCCACTCTCCCATCCTCTTCCTCCTCATTCCAACTCTTCCACTGTTCCCTCTCCATCCTTTCAATCATTTTCCTCCCCTCTTCATCCTTTCCATCCTCTTCCTCACTCTTCCCTCTCCATCCTGTCCATCCTCTTCCTCCCCTCTCCAGTCCCTCCATCCTCCTCTCCCCTTCTCCGCTGCTCTTCCTCCCCTCTCCCTGCTCTCCCTCACCTCTTCCTCCCCTCTCCCTGCTCTCCCTCACCTCTCCCTGCTCTCCCTCCCCTCTCCCTGCTCTCCCTCACCTCTCCTCTGCTCTTCCTCCCCTCTCCCCGCTCTTCCTCCCCTCTCCCTGCTCTTCCTCCCCTCTCCCCTGCTCTTCCTCCCCTCTCCCCTGCTCTTCCTCCTCTCTCCCTGCTCTCCCTCCCCTCTCCCACTCTCCCTCACCGCTCCCCTGTCCCCGTTGTCCCCCAGCCCTTCGTGGAGGTGGCGGTGAAGCACCACAACCGCTACGAGGCCCGCAAGTACGCGCCCCGCGTGCCGCCCGAGCAGCGCGTCAAGGCCTTCGTCCTCGTGGGGTGCGTCCGGGGGGGAACACCCGGGGGGACACTGCCACCTGGGGAGGGCACAGGGACAGCAGGAGTGGGGATTTGGTGGGGTGGGGACACCGGGAGGGTGTGAGGACACCCAGGAGGGTGTGGGGACACCCAGGAGGGTGTGGGGACACCGGGAGCTGCTGAGGTGGCGCTTTCAGGGGTGGTGGCGCGGTGATGGGAATCCAGGGGTGGCCTTTGTCCCCGTGGTGTCCCCACACGGCTCCGTGGCGCTCGGCAGGGACCTGGAGCAGGCGGCTGAGGCGGCCATCGAGCGCAAGAACGAGGCCGAGATGAGCCTGGTGCTGTCGCGGTGCTCGGCCGGCACCGACGGCGCCGTGGCTGAGAAACTCAACCGGGCCCGGGCACAGCTGCTCAAAAAGTGACCCCAAACCCCTGGGGACACCCTGGGGACACTCTGGGGACACTCCTGGGGAACTCCCAGGCCATATCCTCTGGAGGCTGCTCCCAACTCGGGCTTGTCCTCGCTGGATGCCGAAGGTGGCACCACTGGGGACATGGGTGTCCCCTCCCTTCCCTGGAGACATGGGGTTCCTGTCCCGTCTCTGGGGACACTGGGGTCCCCTCCCATCTCTGGGGACACTGGAGTCCCCTCCCTTCCCTGGGGTCCCCTCCCTTCTCTGGGGACACGAGGGTCCCGTCCCTGGGGACACGAGGGTCGCCTCCCTTCTCTGGGGACACGGGGGTCCCTTCTCATCCCTGGGGACACTGGGGTCTCCTCCCTTCCCTGGGGTCCCCTCCCTTCCCTGGGGACATGGGGATCCCCTCCCTTCCCTGGGGTCCCCTCCCTTCCCTGGGGACACGAGGGTCCCATCCCTTCTGGTGCAATAAAAAGAAGAGCTCCATGTCCTGTGTCACCAAGGAGGGGCCTGGGGGGCTTTGGGGGCTTTGGGGACACTGGGATGGGTGGGAGGGGACAGTCAGGGGACAAAAGGGAAGGGGAAGTCATGGGGTGGCACCAAGGGTGGCTCAGGAGGATGTTGGGGGTCCCTTGGGGACTTTGTAGGGTCCTTGAGGGGACGGTGGGAGGTCCCTGAGGGGACATTGGAGGTGGGGACACTGGGGAGCCTCTTGGAGGACATTAGGGGGGGCCCTGTGAGGGTACATTGGGGGTGCCTGAGGGGACATTGGGAGGGGCCCTGGGGGACATTGAGCGGGACATTGGGGGTCCCTGAAGGGACTTTGGGGGGTACATTGGGGGTTCCCTGAGGGGACATTATGGAGATCCCTGAGGGGACATTGAGGGAACATTGGAGGTCCCTTGGGGGACATTGGTTGGTCCCTTGGGGGATATTAGGGGGGTCCCTGAGCAGACATTGGGGGACCCCTAAGGGGACATTGAGGGGGGACATTAGGGGATCCCAGGAGGACATTGAGGGGTCTCTGGGCGAGCATTGGGAGGTCTCTGAGGGGATACTGGGGAGTCCCTGGGGGGGAGACATTGGGGGGGACATTGAGGGGTCCTTGAGGTGACATTGAGGGGGACATTGGGGGTCCCTGAAGGGACATTGGGGAGGACATTGAGGGGTCCCTGAGGGGACAATAAGGGGGACATTAGGGGGTGCCTGAAGGGACATTGGGGGGCACATTAGGGGGTCCCTGAGGGGACATTGAGGGGAACATTGGGGGTCTTTGGGAGGACATTGAGGGGTGTCTGAAGGGACGAGGGGGACGTTGAAGGCTCCGTGAGGATAAATAGAGGGAGAGATTGGGGGGTCCCTGAGGGGACATTGAGGGGTCCCTGAGGGGACATTTAGGAGGACATCGGGGGTCTCTGAGGGGACATTGGGGGGTCCCGTCCCCCCCTCTGTCACTCGTCCGCCAGGGGGCGCCGCAGGCCCAGCGAGGCCCCGCCCCTTTGCGCGTCACGTGACCCTCCCGGCACCTCGGCCGCGGTGCATTGTGGGCCCGCAAAGATGGCGGCGCTCAGCGCAGGACGGGCAGCGGCGGCGGTGAGCGGGGACCGGGACAAGGGACAGTGAGGGGACAGCGAGCTCGGTGATGGGGGCTGAGGGACCGGAATGAGAGGGGAGATCGCTCTGGGGTGGGGCATCGCGTTAGGAGGGTCGGGAGGGGTCAAACGGGGTCTGACCTCATCCTTCAATGAGCCGGGTGAGGGGTCCGTGAGGGCTGGGGAGGGTCGGTGAGGGCTGGGCAGGATCGGTGAGAGTCGGTGAGGGCTGGGGAGGGTCGGTGAGGGTTGGGAAAGGTCAGACGGGGTCTGGGGGCTCAGCGTTTGAGGTCAGAGCCGGGGGAGCGGAGGTTCAGGCTGGGTTTGTGGGGTCTCATTTTGGGGGTGACGCTTTCGGGGGTCACTTCGGGCTGGGAGGGACGTGGAAGGCGGGAGGACTTTGGGGCTGGGGGGCACCTCCTGACGGGGCTTTCTGACCTCTGAACCCCCCACCCCAACCCCCCCAGGGCCTCCTGCGTGCCCAGAGCCTCGGGGTGTGGCGGGGGCTGGGCAGCTCGGCCGCCCTCCTGCAGCAAGCCCAGGCCAAGGTGAGGAGCGGCTGAAGGGATTTTGGGGGAAAAATGGATCCAAGACCCCCTTCTGACCCCTTAAAACTCCCCAAAACAAAATCAAAGGGACAGGACAAGGAGAAACAGCTCCAAAGGAGAGGTTTGGGTGGGATTTTGGGGGATTTTCCTTGCTGGGAAGGGCAGGGGTGAAGAGGGGTGGGATTTACCAACCCTGTGGATGTGACATTTGGGGACACTGTCAGTGGTGGCCCTGGCAGTGCTGGGAGGGGTCTCTGAGGCTTTTCCCAGCCCAAAAATTCCCTGATTTCCTGGGAAATCTGAAATTGAGCCCTGAGTGTCTGCGTGACCTTGAGCCAGGCCCTGCCCTTCCCTCAGAGATCTGACATTTAATCCCGATTTGCACCCTGGAAATTCGATCCCGGTGTATTTAAAGCTCCCAATTTGTGACTCTCAGCTTTCCTTCCCTCCCTCACTCCTTCTTTCCCTGTCCCTGCTGGAATTCCGGAGTTTCCTTGGAATTTCCTGGCGGAATTCCCTGTGGATCCCACCCAGGCTGGGTCTGGGAGCTGCTCCCAGCAGGGAATTCCAGCCTGAGGGAGCTGGGATCAGTGAAAAGGAATGGGAAACAGGGAAAGGGATTTGTGGAACAGCCCAGGAATGAAATGGGATTTGGCAGAATTCCATGGGATCCTGAGGGAGCAGGAATGAGGGAATTCAGGCTGATATTGGGAAAATTCCTTCTGGAAAGAAAAAAGGGGGAAATCCTCATCCCTGGAGAGATTTGGGTTGGATATTGGGAAAATTCCTAAAAATGATGAGGGATGAAGGAATTTAAGAACACCAGATTGATTTTGGGTTGGATATTGGGGAAATTCCTCCTGGAAAGGGAAGGGAGGGGAGTTCTCATCCCTGGAGAGATTTGGGTTGGATATTGGGAAAATTCCAGCTAAAAATCATGAGGGAATTCAGGAGCACCAGGCTGATATTGGATATTGGGGAAATTCTTCTTGGAATGAGAAAAGGGGGAAATCCTCATCCCTGGAGAGATTTGGGTTGGATATTGGGAAAATTCCTGCTAAAAATGGCTGTCCAAAATTCCATGGGATCCTGAGGGAGCAGGAATGAGGGAATTCAGGCTGATATTGGGAAAATTCCTTCTGGAAAGAGAAAAGGGAAGAATCCTCATCCCTGGAGAGATTTGGGTTGGATATTGGGGAAAATTCCTGCTAAAAATGGCTGTCCAAAATTCCATGGGATCCTGAGGGAGCAGGAATGAGGGAATTCAGGCTGATATTGGGAAAATTCCTTCTGGAAAGAGAAAAGGGAAGAATCCTCATCCCTGGAGAGATTTGGGTTGGATATTGGGAAAATTCTTCCTAAAAATGCTGAGGGATGAGGGAATTCAGGAATACCAGGCTGTGCCAGGTTGGATATTGGGAAAATTCCTGCTAAAAACGGCTGTCCAAAATTCCATGAGATCCTGAGGCAGCAGGGATGAGGGAATTCAGGCTGATTTTGGGTTGGATATTGGGGAAATTCCTCCTGGAAAGAGAAAAGGGAAGAATCCTCATCCCTGGAGAGATTTGGGTTGGATATTGGGAAAATTCTTCCTAAAAATGCTGAGGGATGAGGGAATTCAGGAATACCAGGCTGTGCCAGGTTGGATATTGGGAAAATTCCTGCTAAAAACGGGTGTCCAAAATTCCATGGGATCCTGAGGGAGCGGGAATGAGGGAATTCAGGCTGATATTGGGAAAATTTCTCCTGGAAAGAAAAAAGGGGGAAATCCTCATCCCTGGAGAGATTTGGGTTGGATATTGGAGAAATTCCTGCTAAAAGGAATGAGGGAATTCAAGAACACCGAACTGATATTGGGTTGGATATTGAGGAAATTCCTGCTGGAAAGGGAAATATGGGAGAAATCCTCATCCCTGGAGAGATTTGAGTTGGATATTGGGGATATTCCTGCTAAAAACGGCTGTCCAAAATTCCATGGGATCCTGAGGGAGCAGGAATGAGGGAATTCAGGCTGATTTTGGGTTGGATATTGGGGAAATTCCTCCTGGAAAGAGAAAAGGGAAGAATCCTCATCCCTGGAGAGATTTGGGTTGGATATTGGGAAAATTCCAGCTAAAAATGGTGAGGGAATTCAGGCTGATATTGGGTTGGATATTGAGGAAATTCCTCCTGGAAAGAGAAAAGGGGGAAATTCTCATTCCTGGAGAGATTTGGGTTGGATATTGGGGAAATTCCTGCTAAAAATGGTTGTCCAAAATTCCATGGGATCCTGAGGGAGCAGGAATGAGGGAATTCAGGAACACCGGGAACTTGCTGGAATCCCTCTGGGAATTCAGAGGGAGAGGTTATTTCTGGAAGTGCTGAGTGAGGAAAAGCCTCTCCGTGGTGTCGGGTGTGCTCAGGGCTGGTGTCACCCTGGGGTGGCCTCAGGACAGGGACAGGGACAGGGAGTGACATCTCCATCCTGGCCTGGGAATCCCTGATGGGAGGGGACAGCTGGGGAACAGGGACAGCACAAAGGGACACGGCTCAGGCTGTGCCAGGGGAGATTTGGGTTGGATATTGGGAATTTCCTCCTGGAAAGTCGGAGTGGAATCCCCATCCCTAGAGGGATTTGGGTTGGATATTGGGAATTTTTCTCCTGGGAAGGCCAGGGTGGAATCCCCATCCCTGTAGAAATTTTTTCTGGATATTGGAAATTTCTCTCTTGGAAAAAAGGATGGAATGGAGTCCTCATCCTTGTAGGGATTTGGGTTGGATATTGGGAATTTCCCTGCTGGAAAGGCCAGGGTGGAATCCCCATCCCCAGAGGGATTTGGGTTCTGGGTATTGGGAATTTACCTCCTGGGAAGGCCAGGGTGGAATCCCCATCCCCAGAGGGATTTAGGTTGGATATTGGGAATTTTCCTCCTGTAAAAGCCTGTCCAGGACAGGATGGAAACCTCATCCCTGTAGGGATTTGGGTTGGATATTGCGAATTTCCCTGCTGGAAAATTGGATGGAATGGAGTCCTCATCCCTGTAGGGATTTGGGTTGGATACTGGGAATTTTTCTCCTGGGAAGGCCAGGGTGGAATCCCCATTCCCAGAGGGATTTTTTCTGGATATTGGGAATTTCTCTCTTGGAAAATTGGATGGAATGGAGTCCTCATCCCTGTATAGATTTGGGTTAGATATTGGGAATTTCCCTCCTGGAAAATTGGATGGGGTGGAATCCTCATCCCCACAGGGATTTGGGCTGGATTTTGGGAATTTTCCTCCTGTAAAGGCCAGGGTAGAATCCCCATCCTTGGAGGGATTTGTTCTGGATATTGAGAATTTCCCTCCTGGAAAGGCCAGGGTGGAATCCTCATCTCTGGAAGGATTTGGGTTGGATTTGGGGAATTTCCCTCCTGTAAAAGCCTGTCCAGGACAGGGTGGAATCCCCATCCCCGGAGGGATTTGGGTTGGACATTGGAAATTTCCACCCTGGAAAAGCCTGTCCAGGACAGGGTGGAATCCCCATCCCCGGAGGGATTTGGGCTGGATATTTGGGCTGGATTTTCCTTCTGGAAAATTGGATGGAATGGAATCTCCATCCCCAGAGGGATTTGGGTTGGGTATTGGGAATTTCCCTGCTGGAAAGGACAGGGTGGAATCCCCATCCCCAGAGGGATTTGGGTTGGACATTGGAAATTTCCACCCTGGAAAAGCCTGTCCTGGACAGGGTGGAATCCCCATCCCTGCAGGGATTTGGATTGGATATTGGGAATTTCCCTCCTGGAAAGACAGGGTGGAATCCCCATCCCCAGAGGGATTTGGGTTGGATATTGGGAATTTCCCTGCTGGAAAGGCCAGGGTGGAGTCCCCATCCCTGGAAGGATTTGTTCTGGATATTGGGAATTTCCCTCCTGGAAAATTGGATGGAGTGGAGTCCTCATCTTTGGAGAGATTTGGGTTGGATATTGGGAATTTCCCTCCTGGAAAGACAGGGTGGAATCCCCATCCCTGTAGAGATTTAGGTTGGATATTGGGAATTTCCCTCCTGGAAAATTGGATGGAGTGGAGTCCTCATCCTTGGAGAGATTTGGGTTGGATATTGGGAATTTCCCTCCTGGAAAATTGGATGGAGTGGAGTCCTCATCCTTGGAGAGATTTGGGTTGGATATTGGGAATTTCCCTGCTGGGAAGGCCAGGGTGGAATCCCCATCCCCAGAGGGATTTCTTGTGGATATTGGGAATTTCCCTCTTGGAAAATTGGGTGGGGTGGAGTACTCATCCCTGTAGGGATTTGGGTTGGGTATTGGGAATTTCCCTTCTGGAAAGGCCAGAGTGGAATCCTCATCTCTGTATGAATTTGGGTTCTGGATATTGGGAATTTCCCTCCTGGGAAGGCCAGGGTGGAATCCCCATCCCCAGAGGGATTTAGGTTGGATATTGGGAATTTTCCTCCTGTAAAAGCCTGTCCAGGACAGGATGGAAACCTCATCCCTGTAGGGATTTGGGTTGGATATTGCGAATTTCCCTGCTGGAAAATTGGATGGAATGGAGTACTCATCCCTGTATGGATTTGGGTTGGATATTGGGAATTTCCCTGCTGGAAAGACCAAGGTGGAATCCCCATCCCCAGAGGGATTTGGATTGGATATTGGGAATTTCCCTCTTGGAAAAGCCTGTCCAGGACAGGGTGGAATCCCCATCCCCGGAGGGATTTGGGTTGGATTTTGGGAATTTCCCTCCTGGAAAAGCCTGTCCAGGCCACGGTGGACTCCCCATCCCCAGAGGGATTTCCCAACCCCGTGGATGTGACACTTGGGGACACCCTCAGAGGTGGCCTTGTCACTCCAGGGATTTCCCACCCCAAACATTCCGTGACCCCACAACCCCAAGAGTTCCCTGTCCCTGTGGGTGTGGGCACTGCTCAGGGGGTCCCTGTGCCCTGGTTTGGGGTGACCCAGGGGGTGACCCAGGGGTGACCCCAGGGGTGACCCCGCCGTGTCTCCGCAGTCCCACAAGGCCGAGGGGACATTCCAGGTGACAATGCTGCCAGGGGATGGCGTGGGCCCCGAGCTCATGCACGCCGTCAAGGAGGTCTTCAAGGTACGGCCACAGCCAGGGGACACCAGCAGGGCCCTGAGTGTCACTGGGTGTCACTGAGTGTCCCTGGGTGTCACTGCATGTCACTGGGTGGTCAGTGTGTGTCACTGCATGTCCTTGAGTGTTCCTGAGTGTCCCTGACTGTCACTGTGTGTCCCTGAGTGTCACTGAGCATCCCTGCATGTCCCTGTGTGCCACGGAGTGTCACTGCAAATCCCTGCGTGTCACTGAGTGTCACTGAGCATCCCTGAGTGTCCCTGCATGTCCATGAGCATCACTGGGTGTCCCTGTGTGTCCCTGGGTGTCCCTGTGTGTCACTGAGTGTCCCTGGGTGTCCCTGAGTGTCCCTGAGTGTCACTGTGTGTCCGTGAGCATCACTGAGTGTCCCTGCATGTCCCAGTGTGTCCCTGCATGTCCCAGTGTGTCTCTGCATGTCCCTGAGTGTCCCTGTGTGCCACAGAGTGTCCCTGTCAGTCCCTGAGTGTCACTGAGCATCACTGAGTGTCCCTGCATGTCCCAGTGTGTCCCTGCATGTCCCTGAGTGTCTCTGCATGTCCCTGAGTGTCCCTGTGTGTCACTGAGCATCCCTGCATGTCCCTGTGTGCCACGGAGTGTCACTGGGTGTCCCTGAGTGTCCTTGAGCGTCCCTGGGTGTCACTGTGTGTGCCTAAGTGTCCCTACGTGTCACTGAGTGTCCCTGTGTGTCACTGGGTGTCCCTGTCAGTCCCTGAGTGTCACTGAGCATCCCTGAGTGTCCCTGCATGTCCATGAGCATCACTGAGTGTCCCTGGGTGTCCCTGTGTGTCCCTGAGTGTCACTGTGTGTCTGTGAGCATCACTGAGTGTCCCTGCATGTCCCAGTGTGTCCCTGCATGTCCCAGTGTGTCTCTGCATGTCCCTGAGTGTCCCTGTGTGTCACTGAGCATCCCTGCATGTCCCTGTGTGCCACGGAGTGTCACTGCAAGTCCCTGCGTGTCACTGTCACTGAGCATCCCTGAGTGTCCCTGAGTGTCCTTGAGCGTCCCTGTGTGTCACTGTGTGTGCCTAAGTGTCCCTGCGTGTCACTGAGTGTCCCTGTGTGTCACTGGGTGTCCCTGAGTATCATTGAGTGTCCCTGTCAGTCCCTGAGTGTCCCTGCATGTCCATGAGCATCACTGAGTGTCCCTGGGTGTCCCTGTGTGTCACTGAGTGCCACTGAGTGTCCCTGGGTATCCCTGAGTGTGCCTGGGTGTCCCTGTGTGTCACTGGGTGTCCCTGAGTGTCACTGTGTGTCACTGTGTGTCTGTGAGCATCACTGAGTGTCCCTGCATGTCCCAGTGTGTCCCTGCATGTCCCAGTGTGTCTCTGCATGTCCCTGAGTGTCCCTGTGTGTCACTGAGCATCCCTGCATGTCCCTGTGTGCCACGGAGTGTCACTGCAAGTCCCTGCATGTCACTGAATGTCCCTGAGTGTCCTTGAGCGTTCCTGGGTGTCACTGTGTGTGCCTAAGTGTCCGTGCGTGTCACTGAGTGTCCCTGTGTGTCACTGGGTGTCCCTGCGTGTCCCTGAGTGTCTCTGTCAGTCCCTGAGTGTCCCTGAGTGCCATTGAGTGTGCCTGTGTGTCCCTGGGTGTCACTGAGTGTCACTGGGTGTCACTGAGCATCTCTGAGTGTCCCTGTGTGCCACAGAGTGTCACTGCAAGTCCCTGCATGTCCCTGAGTGTCCCTGAGTGTCCCTGTGTGTCCCTGAGTGTGCCTGTGTGTCTCTGCGTGTCCCTGTGTGTCCCTGAGTGTCCCTGCAAGTCCCTGTGTGTCCCCGTGCCAGGCTGGCAATGTCCCCGTGGTCTTTGACGAGCACCACCTGAGCGAGGTGCAGAACACGGCGTCCGAGGAGAAGCTGGACCGGGTGGTGGATTCCATGAAGGAGAGCAAGGTGGCCCTCATCGGTGAGGAACCTCCCCTGTCCCTGTCCCTGTCCCAGGATTGAGGCCTGGGAATGGCCAGGGGAGGTTTTTGTGGGATTTTTGTGGGATTTTGGGATGATTCCCCCATGTCTTCACCCCGTTCTGTGTCCTGCAGGGAAGATCCACACGCCCATGGAGATGTCTCACAAGGGAGACCTGGCGTCCTATGACATGAGGCTCAGGTGAGGGAGGGCCTGGGCAATTAGTTAATTAATCCTTAATGAGTTATGGGGAAACAAAACCCCAAAGGGGCCATCGGGAGCTGTCCCTGTTCAGTGGGACCCTGGGGGGTGACCCCAAACGTGTCCCCTGGGGCTGGGAGGGAACAGTCACTGGGAGAAAAATCCATTAATTATTAATTAATGAGTTATTGGGAGGCAAAACTCCATAGCCAGGAGCTGCCCTGATCATTCTTCCCTGGAAATTCCCGAACTTATCACTGGGAAAACCCCATTAATTAATAATTAATGAGTTATTGGGAAGCAAAACTCCTGAGGGACCATCCATGGCCAGGATGTCCCCAAGTTGACTGATCCTTCTTCCCTGGAAATTCCGGAGATGGTGGGGTGATCCCCAGAGTTTGTCACTGGGAAAAACTCTGTTAATTAATAATTAATAATTAATAATTAATGAGTTAATAGGAAGCAAAACTCCTGAGGGATGATCCATGGCCAGGAGCTGTTCCTGCTTCCCTGGAAATTCTGAAGATGATGGGGTGATCCCCAGAGTTTGTCACTGGGAAAACCCCATTAATTAATAATTAATGAGTTATTGGGAGGCAAAACTCCATAGCAGGAGCTGCCTCTGTGGAGATGGTGGGGTAGCCCCCAGAAGTCGTCATTGAGAAAACCCCATTAATTAATAATTAATGAGTTATTGGGAAGCAAAACTCCTGATGGGTTTTTTTTGTGGTCCTGAGGGACCAACCATGGCCAGGAGCTGATCCTGCTCCCCTGGAAATTCTGGAGATGGTGGGGTGATCCCAATTGCTTGTCAGTGGGAAAACCCCACTAATTAATAATTAATAATTAATAATTAAGTTATTGGGAGGCAGAACTCCGGAGGGATGATCCATGGCCAGGAGCTGTTCCTGCTTCCCTGGAAATTCTGAACATGATGGGGTGATCCCCATTGCTTGTCATTGAGAAAGCCCCTTTAATTATTAATTAATGAGTTTTTGGGAGGCAAAACTCCATAGCAGGAGCTGCCCTGATCATTCTTCCCTGGAAATTCTGGAGCTAATGGGGTGGCCCCGAACTTATCACTGGGAAAACCCCATTAATTAATAATTAATGAGTTATTGGGAAACAAAACTCCTGAGGGACCATCCGTGGCCAGGATGTCCCCAAGTTGACTGATCCTTCTTCCCTGGAAATTCCGGAGATGGTGGGGTGATCCCCAGAGTTTGTCACTGGGAAAAACTCTGTTAATTAATAATTAATAATTAATGAGTTAATAGGAAGCAAAACTCCTGAGGGATGATCCATGGCTGGGGTCCTGCTTCCCTGGAAATTCTGAAGATGATGGGGTGATCCCCAGAGTTTGTCACTGGGAAAACCCCGTTAATTAATAATTAATAATTAATGAGTTATTGGGAAGCAAAACTCCTGAGGGATGATCCATGGCCAGGAGCTGATGCTGCTTCCCTGGAAAGTCTGGAGATGGTGGGGTGATCCCCAGAGTTTGTCACTGGGAAAACCCTGTTAATTAATAATTAATGAGTTACTGGGAAGCAAAACTCCTGATGGGTTTTTTTTGTGGTCCTGAGGGACCAACCATGGCCAGGAGCTGATCCTGCTCCCCTGGAAATTCTGGAGATGGTGGGGTGATCCCAATTGCTTGTCAGTGGGAAAACCCCACTAATTAATAATTAATAATTAAGTTATTGGGAGGCAGAACTCCGGAGGGATGATCCATGGCCAGGAGCTGTTCCTGCTTCCCTGGAAATTCTGAACATGATGGGGTGGCCCCCAGTGTTTGTCATTGAGAAAACCCCTTTAATAAATAATTAATGAGTTATTGGGAGGCAAAACTCCATAGCAGGAGCTGCCCTGATCATTATTCCCTGGAAATTCTGGAGCTGATGAGGTGGCCCCGAACTTACCACTGGGAAAACTCCATTAATTAATAATTAATGAGTTATTGGGAAACAAAACTCCTGAACGATGATCCATGGGAAGGAGCTGATCCTGCTCCCCTGGAAATTCTGGAGATGGTGGGGTGATCCCCAGAGTTTGTCACTGGGAAAAACTCTGTTAATTAATAATTAATAATTAATGAGTTAATAGGAAGCAAAACTCCTGAGGGATGATCCATGGCCAGGATCCTGCTTCCCTGGAAATTCTGGAGATGGTGGGGTGGCCCCCAGAGCTTTTCATTGAGAAAACCCCTTTAATTAATAATTAATGAGTTATTGGGAAGCAAAACTCCTGAGGGATTTTTTGTGGCCAGGGAAACAAAATTCCTGAGGGATGATCCATGGCCGAGAGCTGTCCCTGCTCACCGTGGGTGGCCCAAGGCGTGTCCCCAACACTCCGAGGGGACACGGTGACCCCAGATCAGCCCCAGGTGACGCTGTCCCCCTGTCCCTATGTCCCTGTGTCCCCTGTCCCTGTGTCCCCTGTCCCCATGTCCCAGGAGGAAGCTGGACCTCTTTGCCAACGTGGTGCACGTGAAAAGTCTCCCGGGATATCAGACCCGGCACAACAACCTGGACCTGGTGATCATCCGGGAGCAGACGGAGGGAGAGTACAGCTCCCTGGAGCACGAGGTAAAGTGATCCTAAAGGGATCCAGGAGAGGGATTTGGGATAAAGGGAGAGCGAGTACAGCTCCCTGGAGCACGAGGTAAAGTGATCCTAAAGGGGATCCAGGAGAGGGGTTTGGGATAAAGGTACAGCTCCCTGGGGCACGAGGTAAAGTGATCCTAAAAGGGATCCAGGAGAGGGGTTTGGGATAAAGGTACAGCTCCCTGGGGCACGAGGTAAAGTGATCCTAAAGGGGATCCAGGAGAGGGGTTTGGGATAAAGGGAGGGTGAGTACAGCTCCCTGGAGCACGAGGTAAAGTGATCCTAAAGGGGATCCAGGAGAGGGGTTTGGGATAAAGGGAGAGCAGGTACAGCTCCCTGGAGCACGAGGTAAAGTGATCCTAAAGGGGATCCAGGAGAGGGGTTTGGGATAAAGGGAGGGTGAGTACAGCTCCCTGGAGCACGAGGTAAAGTGATCCTAAAGGGGATCCAGGAGAGGGGTTTGGGATAAAGGGAGAGCAGGTACAGCTCCCTGGAGCACGAGGTAAAGTGATCCTAAAGGGGATCCAGGAGAGGGATTTGGGATAAAGGGAGAGCAGGTACAGCTCCCTGGAGCACGAGGTAAAGTGATCCTAAAAGGGATCCAGGAGAGGGGTTTGGGATAAAGGGAGAGCAGGTACCGCTCCCTGGAGCACGAGGTAAAGTGATCCTAAAGGGATCCAGGAGAGGGGTTTGGGATAAAGGGAGAGCAGGTACAGCTCCCTGGAGCACGAGGTAAAGTGATCCTAAAGGGGATCCAGGAGAGGGATTTGGGATAAAGGGAGAGCAGGTACAGCTCCCTGGAGCACGAGGTAAAGTGATCCTAAAAGGGATCCAGGAGAGGGGTTTGGGATAAAGGGAGGGTGAGTACAGCTCCCTGGAGCACGAGGTAAAGTGATCCTAAAGGGATCCAGGAGAGGGATTTGGGATAAAGGGAGAGCAGGTACCGCTCCCTGGAGCACGAGGTAAAGTGATCCTAAAGGGATCCAGGAGAGGGGTTTGGGATAAAGGGAGAGCAGGTACAGCTCCCTGGAGCACGAGGTAAAGTGATCCTAAAAGGGATCCAGGAGAGGGATTTGGGATAAAGGGAGAGCAGGTACAGCTCCCTGGAGCACGAGGTAAAGTGATCCTAAAAGGGATCCAGGAGAGGGATTTGGGATAAAGGGAGAGCAGGTACAGCTCCCTGGAGCACGAGGTAAAGTGATCCTAAAGGGATCCAGGAGAGGGGTTTGGGATAAAGGGAGAGCAGGTACAGCTCCCTGGAGCACGAGGTAAAGTGATCCTAAAGGGGATCCAGGAGAGGGATTTGGGATAAAGGGAGGGTGAGTACAGCTCCCTGGAGCACGAGGTAAAGTGATCCTAAAAGGGATCCAGGAGAGGGGTTTGGGATAAAGGGAGAGCAGGTACAGCTCCCTGGAGCACGAGGTAAAGTGATCCTAAAGGGATCCAGGAGAGGGGTTTGGGATAAAGGGAGAGCAGGTACAGCTTCCTGGGGCACGAGGTAAAGTGATCCTAAAGGGGATCCAGGAGAGGGATTTGGGATAAAGGGAGGGTGAGTACAGCTCCCTGGAGCACGAGGTAAAGTGATCCTAAAGGGATCCAGGAGAGGGGTTTGGGATAAAGGGAGGGTGAGTACAGCTCCCTGGAGCACGAGGTAAAGTGATCCTAAAGGGGATCCAGGAGAGGGATTTGGGATAAGGGATGGAGGGACAGGACACAGGGAATGGATTCCAACTGGGAAAGGAGAGATTGGGCTGGGATCTTGGGCAGGAATTCCTGCCTGGGCTGGAATTCCCAGATTTGCTGGGGCTGATCCTAGATCCCTGGGAATGTAAACAATGTAAACACATGAATAATACATATAATAATACATCTAATAATGCATATAATGATACATCTAATAATAAATATAATAACGCATATAACGACACATATAATAATATATATGATAATACATAATACATGTAATAACACATAACAGTACATATAATAATACATATAACAATACATATAATAATACCTATAATAGTACATATAATGATATATATATAATATATATAATACATAAAATAATACATACAGCACATATAACAATCCATATAATATCACATATAATAACACATATAATGATACATATAGTAATATATGTAATAATACATATAACAATCCATATAATAATACCTATAATAATACATATAATGATATATATATAATATATATAATACATATAATAATACATATAACACATAGAACAATATATATAATACATATAACATATAGAGCAATCCATATAATATATAATAATAATAATACATATAATAACACACATAATGAGATATATAATAACATATAATAATACATATAACACATATAACAATCCATATAATATAACAATCCATATAATAATACCTATAATAACACATATAATGGTACATGTAGTAATATATGTAATAATACATATAACAACACATATAATAATATATATGATAATACATTTAATGATATATATAATAATATATATAATACATATAATAATACATATAACACACAGAACAATCCATATAACAATCCATATAATAATACATATAATAACACATAATGATATATATAATAAAATATATATTACATATAATAATACGTATAATACATATAACAATACATATAACACGTATAACAATACATATAATATAGCAATACATATAATAAAACATATAACACATATAATGATACATATAGTAATATATATAATAATACCTATAACAATCCATATAATAATATGTATAATAATACATATAATGATATACATATAATAATATAATCCATATAATAATACCTGTAGTAACACATATAATGATATATAATAATATACATAATACATATAATAACACATATAATGATACATAGAGTAATATATGTAATAATACATATAATAACACATAATACATGTAATAGCACATAACAATACATATAATAATACATACAATAATACCTATAATAACACATATAATTATAATAATATAATAAATATAGCAATACATATAGCACTTATAACAATCCATATAACACATATAACAATACATACAATATAACAATACATATAATAACACATGTAATGATACATATAGTAATATATGTAATAATACATATAACAATCCATATAACACATATAACAATACATACACTATAACAATCCATATAATAATACCTATAATAACACATAATAATACATATAATAATGCATATAATAACACATATAATAATACATATAATAACACACATAGCAACATATAATAATACATATAATAATGCATATAATACCACACATAACAATACATAAAATAATACATATAATTAATAATACATAATAACACATATAATAACACATATAACAATACACATAATACATAAAATAATACATAATGACACATATAACAATACATATAACACATATAACAATACATATAATAACACATATAACACATAATAAGTAGAGTGATGATGATGATACATAATAATACATTATAATTATAATAACTATTTTATAATACATAAAATAATACATAATGACACAAATAACAATACATATAATGATGTATATAACACATAATAAATAGAATGATGATGATGATGATGATGATGATGGGAAGGAGAGGGAGCCCAGGGCAGGCCAGGTGCCAGGGGCAGGCCGGGGTGCCCTGGGTGTCACCCCCTGTCCCCCCCAGAGTGCCAAGGGTGTGATCGAGTGCCTCAAGATCATCACCAGGGCCAAGTCCCAGCGCATCGCCAAGTTCGCCTTCGACTACGCCACCAAGATGGGCCGGGCCAAGGTCACCGCTGTGCACAAGGCCAACATCATGTGAGTGGCACTGTCACCTCCCCCGTGTCACCTCAGGGTCACCTTGTGGAGTGGTGTCACCTCAGTGTGACCTCAGGGTCATCCAGGAGGGGCTGGGAGTGGCAGGAGAGGGGATGGAGCCCTGGCTTTCCACTTCAAGGTGGAAAAGGAAAAATTTGGGGAATTCCTGGCTGGGATGGATCCATCCCTGCATCCATCCATGACTGGGTTATCCTGGAAAAGGATCGTTCCCGCCCCAAAAATGGCAGAGTTTGGGAGGTTTTGGAAGTTTGGGAATCAACATCATGTGAGTGGCACTGTCACCTCTCCCGTGTCACCTCAGGGTCACCTTGTGGAGTGGTGTCACCTCAGTGTGACCTCAGGGTCATCCAGGAGGGGCTGGGAGTGGCAGGAGAGGGGATGGAGCCCTGGATTTCCACTTCAAGGTGGAAAAAGATTTGGGGTGGGTTTTTGGGGAGGAATTCCTGGCTGGGATGGATGGATCCATCCCTACATCCATCCATGACTGGGTTATCTTGGAAAAGGATCATTCCCACCCCAAAAATGGCAGAGTTTGGGAGGTTTTGGAGGTTTGGGAATGGAGGATGAAGTCATGGATGATGGGAGAGCTGGGAATGTTCTCCTGGAGAAGGGAAAACTCCAGGGAATGCTCAGAGTCCCTGCAGGGGCTCCAGGAGAGCTGGAGAGGGACTGGGGCCAAGGGCTGGAGGGACAGGAGCCAGGGAATGGCTTCCCACTGGGCAAGGGGAGATTTTTGTGGAATATTGGGCAGGAATTCTTGGCTGGGCTGGAATTCCCAGATTTGCTGTGGCTTCCCCTGGATCCCTGGCAGTGTCCAAGGCCGGGTTTGGATGGATTTGGATCCACCTGGGATAGTGGGAGGTGTCCCTGCCCATGGAAAGGGTAAAATGGGATGGGATTTAAGGTTTTTTCCAACCCAAACCATTCCAGGATTCTGGAGCTCTTTTGCTCTGGGAGAGCTGGGAATGTTCCCCTGGAAAAGGAAGAAATCCCAGGAATGCTCAGAGTCCCTGCAGGGGCTCCAGGAGAGGGATTTGGGATAAGGGCTGGAGGGACAGGGCACAGGGAATGGCTTCCCACTGGGAAATGAGGTTTTTGTGGAATATTGGGCAGGAATTCCTGGCTGGGCTGGAATTCCCAGATTTGCTGTGGCTGCCCCTGGATCCCTGGGAATGTCCAAGGCTGGGTTGGATCCCCCTGGGATTGGGGAAGGTGTCCCTGCCCATGGAATCAATAAACTTCAAGGTCCCTCCCCACCCAAACCATCCACAATTCTGTGGTCCTGCTCTGTGGGTGAGGCAGACCAGGATTTCCCTGGGATTGGGGCTTTTCCCTCTCTCTGCTCCCAGCCAGGAATGAGCAGGACAAAGACTCTGCAGCTGCTGCTGATCAGATTTTATTTTATTTATTGATTATTTTATTTTATTTATTGATAAATCAGCGCCCAGCTCTTCCCAGAGCAGCATCTCCATGAGAACCCTGTCACCCCTCCCCATGGATTGTGGGATCATTGCCTTGGGATCACCCCTGCACAATCCCAAACTCTGGAATCAGCAGTGATGGGAGCACCTGGACAGCTCCTCCTGCACCTCCCACCCCGTGTCTCACCTGGGAAAAATCCAGTCAGGAATAGGGCAGGGAAAAGCAGGATGAGGAGCCCCAAATGGTGTCAGAGATCCCTGACAGGATCCGGGGTGGAAATGGGGACATGGAAAAGTTCCTGAGAGGCCTGACAGGATGGGAATGGGGCTGTGGGGTCACAGCTCCCAGTTCTGGGGGATCCCTGCAGTTCCTGTGGGATCCCTGCAGCCTTTAGGATTTCCCTGCAGCCTTTAGGATTTCCCTGCAGTTCCTGTGGGATCCCTACAGCCTTTAGGATTTCCCTGCAGCCTTTAGGATTTCCCTGCAGTCCCTGTGGGATCCCTGCAGCCTTTAGGATTTCCCTGCAGTTCCTGCTGGATCCCTGCAGCCTTTAGGATTTCCCTGCAGCCTTTAGGATTTCCCTACACTTCCTGCGGGATCCCTGCAGCCTTTAGGATTTCCCTGCAGCCTTTAGGATTTCCCTGCAGTTCCTGTGGGATCCCTGCAGCCTTTAGGATTTCCCTGCAGCCTTTAGGATTTCCCTGTAGCCTTTAGGATTTCCCTGCAGTTCCTGGGGGATCCCTGCAGCCTTTAGGATTTCCCTGCAGCCTTTAGGATTTCCCTGCATCCTTTAGGATTTCCCTGCAGCCCCTGTGGGATTTCCCTGCAGTTCCTGCGGGATCCCTGCAGCCTTTAGGATTTCCCTGCAGCCTTTAGGATTTCCCTGCATCCTTTAGGATTTCCCTGCAGTCCCTGTGGGATCCCTGCAGCCTTTAGGATTTCCCTGCAGTTCCTGGGGGATCCCTGCAGTTCCTGGGGGATCCCTGCAGCATTTAGGATTTCCCTGCAGTTCCTGTGGGATCCCTGCAGCCTTTAGGATTTCCCTGCAGCCTTTAGGATTTCCCTGCAGTTCCTGGGGGATCCCTGCAGCCTTTAGGATTTCCCTGCAGCCTTTAGGATTTCCCTGCAGCCCCTGTGGGATTTCCCTGCAGCCTTTAGGATTTCCCTGCAGTCCCTGTGGGATTTCCCTGCAGCCTTTAGGATTTCCCTGCAGTTCCTGGGGGATCCCTGCAGCCTTTAGGATTTCCCTGCAGTCCCTGTGGGATTTCCCTGCAGCCTTTAGGATTTCCCTGCAGCCTTTAGGATTTTCCTACACTTCCTGCGGGATCCCTGCAGCCTTTAGGATTTCCCTGCAGCCTTTAGGATTTCCCTGCAGTCCCTGTGGGATCCCTGCAGCCTTTAGGATTTCCCTGCAGTTCCTGTGGGATCCCTGCAGCCTTTAGGATTTCCCTGTAGCCTTTAGGATTTCCCTGCAGTTCCTGTGGGATCCCTGCAGCCTTTAGGATTTCCCTGCAGCCTTTAGGATTTCCCTGCAGCCTTTAGGATTTCCCTGCAGTTCCTGTGGGATCCCTACAGCCTTTAGGATTTCCCTGCAGCCTTTAGGATTTCCCTGCAGCCTTTAGGATTTCCCTGCAGCCTTTAGGATTTCCCTGCAGCCTTTAGGATTTCCCTGCAGCCCCTGTAGGATTTCCCTGCAGCCTTTAGGATTTCCCTGCTGTGTCCCCAACCCTTGCCGTGTTCCCGTGGCAGGAAGCTGGGGGATGGGCTGTTCCTGCAGTGCTGTAAGGAGGTGGCCGAGCTGTACCCCAAGATCAAATTCGACACCATGATCATCGACAACTGCTGCATGCAGGTGAGGCACGGCCTGGGACACGCCCCCGTGCGGGACACGCCCCTGTGTGGGACACACCCCCGTGCAGGACACGCCCCCGTGCGGGACACGCCCCCGTGCGGGACACGCCCCCATGTGGGACACGCCCCCGTGCGGGACACGCCCCCGTGCGGGACACGCCCCCGTGCGGGACACGCCCCCGTGCGGGACACGCCCCCATGTGGGACACGCCCCTGCTCTGGACATGCCCCCGGGACACGCCCCCATGTGGGACACGCCCCCCATGTGGGACACGCCCCCCCAGGACACGCCCCCCATGTGGGACATGCCCCCAGGACACGCCCCCATGTGGGACACGCCCCCCAGGACACGCCCCCCGTGTGGGACACGCCCCCGTGTGGGACACGCTCCCGGGACACGCCCCCCATGTGGGACACGCCCCCCATGTGGGACATGCCCCCCAGGACACGCCCCCATGTGGGACACGCCCCCCATGTGGGACATGCCCCCCAGGACACGCCCCCATGTGGGACACGCCCCCCATGTGGGACATGCCCCCCAGGACACGCCCCCGTGTGGGACACGCCCCCGTGTGGGACACGCTCCCGGGACACGCCCCCCATGTGGGACACGCCCCCATGTGGGACACGCCCCTGTGCGGGACACGCCCCCATGTGGGACACGCCCCCCCCAGGACATGCCCCCATGTGGGACACGCCCCTGCTCTGGACACGCCCCCCTGTGGGACACACCCCCGTGCTGGCCACACCCCTGGGTGTGTCCCCATCCCCGGTCCCTGAGGAGCTGCAACCTCCAAGCCTGGACACACTGAGCCCACCTAAACACTCCCCTTTTCATCCCTAAAAACTCCCCTGTATATCCCTAAAATTCCCTTTTTCATCCCTAAAAACTTCCCTTTATATCCCTAAAACCTCCTCTGTATATCCCTAAAATCTCCCCTTTTATCCCTAAGAACTCCCCTGTATATCCCTAAAAAATCCCCATTTTTATCCCTAAAAACTCCTTTATAGCCCTAAAAACTCCCCTTCATATCCCTAAAAACTCCCCTTTTATAGCCCTAAAAACTCCCCTTTCCATCCTTGAAACTTCCCCTGTATATCCCTAAAAACTCCTCTTTTATCCCTAAAAACTCCCCTTTATATCCCTAAAATTCCCCTGTATATCCCTAAAAACTCCCCTTCACCTCCCTAAAACCTCCCCTTTATATCCCTAAAAACTCCACCTTATATCCCTAAAAACACCTCTTTATATCCCCAAAAACTCCTCTTTTATCCCTAAAACCTCCCCTTTTAATCCCTAAAACCTCCCCTTTTAATCCCTAAAAACTCCCATTCATATCCCTAAAAACTTTTCATCCCTTAAACTCCCCTTTTATCCCTAAACCCTCCCATTTTCATTCCTAAAACCTCACCTTTCAATCCCTAAAAACTCCTCTTCATATCGCTAAAACCTCCCTTTTCATCCTTAAAAACTCCCATTTAAATCCTTAAAAACTCCCCTTTTAATCCCTAAAAACTCCTTTATATCCCTAAAAACTCCTTTTCATCCCTAAAACCTCCCCACTCCCCTCTGCTCCAGTCACTTGTCCCACACACATGGAACAATCCCAGATCTCCTCCCGCCCCACCACCCCAGATCTCCGCCCCATCCTGTGGGTTGGATCTGCGCTTCCCCCAGACATCCCAGCCCTCATTCCCATTCCCATTCCCATTCCAGCTGGTGCAGAACCCCTACCAGTTCGATGTGCTGGTGATGCCCAACCTGTACGGGAACATCGTGGACAACCTGGCGGCCGGGCTGGTGGGCGGCGCCGGCGTCGTGCCCGGCGAGAGCTACAGCGCCGAGTACGCCGTGTTCGAGCTGGTGAGCGAGGGGGAGAGGAGGAATAATAAAAACAAAACTAAAAACTCAACACTGCTCCGATATGATCAGAGTAGGCCCCGTTTTAATCCATTTTCCAGCTTTTTTAATAATTTTTAGCTTTAATCGTGTATTTTGTGCTGCTTTACAATTGGTTGCGCCTAAAAGGACACGTTAGGATTTTTGTGCTTATTGGTAAATTCTTCTTACATGCACAGAAAAATTATGGATATCATTTTTTTTTGGATTTCCTCTGATTCCCACATTTCTGGAGTTGTTGGATATCATGGATATCATGGATATTGGATATCATGGATATCATGGATATCATGGATATCATGGATATTGGATATCATGGATATCATGGATATTGGATATCATGGATATCATGGATATTGGATATCATGGATATCATGGATATTGGATATCATGGATATCATGGATATCGTGGATATCATGGATATCGTGGATATCATGGATATCATGGATATCATGGATATCATGGATATCATGGATATTGGATATCATGGATATCATGGATATCATGGATATCATGGATATTGGATATCATGGATATTGGATATCATGGATATCATGGATATCATGGATATCATGGATATTGGATATCATGGATATTGGATATCATGGATATCATGGATATTGGATATGGATATCATGGATATCATGGATATTGGATATCATGGATATTGGATATCATGGATATCATGGATATCATGGATATCATGGATATCATGGATATTGGATATCATGGATATCATGGATATCATGGATATCATGGATATTGGATATCATGGATATCATGGATATTGGATATCATGGATATCATGGATATTGGATATCATGGATATCATGGATATTGGATATCATGGATATCATGGATATCATGGATATCATGGATATCATGGATATCATGGATATTGGATATCAATGGATATCATGGATATTGGGATATCATGGATATTGGATATCATGGATATCATGGATATTGGATATCATGGATATTGGATATTGGATATCATGGATATCATGGATATCATGGATATCATGGATATTGGATATCATGGATATCATGGATATCATGGATATCATGGATATCATGGATATTGGATATCATGGATATCATGGATATCATGGATATCATGGATATTGGATATCATGGATATCATGGATATCATGGATATCATGGATATTGGATATCATGGATATCATGGATTCATGGATATTGGATATCATGGATATCATGGATATTGGATATCATGGATATCATGGATATTGGATATCATGGATATCATGGATATTGGATATCATGGATATCATGGATATCATGGATATCATGGATATCATGGATATTGGATATCATGGATATCATGGATATCATGGATATCATGGATATCATGGATATTGGATATCATGGATATTGGATATCATGGATATTGATATCATGGATATCATGGATATTGGATATCATGGATATCATGGATATCATGGATATCATGGATATATGGATATCATATGGATATCATGGATATTGGATATCATGGATATTGGATATTGGATATCATGGATATCATGGATATCATGGATATCATGGATATTGGATATCATGGATATCATGGATATCATGGATATCATGGATATTGGATATATATCATGGATATCATGGGATATCATGGATATCATGGATATTGGATATCATGGATATCATGGATATCATGGATATCATGGATATATGGATATCATGGATATCATGGATATCATGGATATCATGGATATTGGATATCATGGATATCATGGATATCATGGATATCATGGATATCATGGATATCATGGATATTGGATATCATGGATATCATGGATATTGGATATCATGGATATTGGATATCATGGATATCATGGATATCATGGATATTGGATATCATGGATATCATGGATATCATGGATATCATGGATATCATGGATATCATGGATATTGGATATCATGGATATCATGGATATTGGATATCATGGATATCATGGATATCATGGATATTGGATATCATGGATATTGGATATATGGATATCATGGGATATCATGGATATCATGGATATCATGGATATCATGGATATTGGATATCATGGATATCATGGATATCATGGATATCATGGATATTGGATATCATGGATATTGGATATCATGGATATCATGGATATCATGGATATCATGGATATTGGATATCATGGATATCATGGATATCATGGATATCATGGATATCATGGATATCATGGATATTGGATATCATGGATATCATGGATATCGTGGATATCATGGATATCATGGATATCATGGATATTGGATATCATGGATATTGGATATCATGGATATCATGGATATCATGGATATCGTGGATATCATGGATATCATGGATATCATGGATATCATGGATATCATGGATATTGGATATCATGGATATCATGGATATCATGGATATCGTGGATATCATGGATATCATGGATATCATGGATATTGGATATCATGGATATCATGGATATCATGGATATCATGGATATCATGGATATCATGGATATTGGATATCATGGATATTATGGATATTATCATGGATATCATGGATATTATGGATATTTTTTATATGTATTAAATTTAATAAAAACTTAAATGTAATAAAAATTTATTAATAAATAAATCTATTAAATTTAATAAAAATTTGAATTTAATAAAAGTTAATAATGAATAAATTAATTAAATTACATAAATTTAATAAAAATCTTAAATTTAATAAAAAATTAAATTTAATAAAAATTTACTAATAAATAAATTTCTTAAATATAATAAAAATTTGAATTTAATAAAAATTATTAATAAATAATTTGATTAAATTGATTAAATTCCATACAAATTTAAATTTAATAAAGATTTATTAATAAATCAATTTATTAAATGTATTAAATTTAATAAAAATGTAAATGTAATAAAAACTTAAATGTAATAAAAATTTATTAATAACTTAATTTATTAAATTTAATAAATTTAATAAAAATTTTAAATTTAATAAAATTTAAATTGAATAAAAACTTATTAATAAATGAATTTATTAAATGTATTAAATTTAATAAATAATTTACATATCATTAAAAAGTAATAATAAATTTAATAAAAATTTGAATTTAATAAAAATAATGAATAAATTTAATAAATTTATTAAATTTAATAAATAAATTAAATATAATAAAAATTTGATTTTAATAAAAATTATTAATAAATAAATTGATTAAATTAATTAAATTCCATAACAATTTAAATGTAATAAAAATTAATAAATAAATAAATTTAATAAATTTAATAAAAGTTTTAAATTTAATAAAATTTAAATTGAATTAAAACTTTTTAATAAATGAATTTATTAAATATATTAAATGTAATGAATAATTTAAATATCATAAAAAATTAATAAATAAATAAATTTAATAAAAATTTGAATTTAATAAAAATTAATGAATAAATTTAATAAATTTAATAAAAATCTTAAATTTAATGAAAATTTAAATTTAAAAAAATTTACTAATTAATAAATTTTTTAAGTATAATAAAAACTTGAATTTAAAAAAAATTATTAATAAATAAATTTATTAAATTGATTAAATTCCATTAAAATTTAAATTTAATAAAAATTTTGAATTTAATAAAAATTACTAATGAATAAATTGATTAAATTTATTAAATTCCATAAAAATTTAAATTTAATAAAGATTTATTAATAATTAAATTTATTAAATTTAATAAATTTATAGAAATTTAAATTTAATAAAAAATTAAATGTAATGAAGATTTATTAATAAATTTAGTAAATTTTTAAAAAATTAAATTTAATAAAAATTTTAAAATAATAAAAATTTATTAATAAATACATTTAATAAATTTAATAAGAATTTAAACTTAATAAAAATGTATTAATAAATAAATTTATTAATTTGATTAAATGTAATAAAAATTTAAATTTAAAAAAAATTATTAATAAATAAATTTCTTAAGTTTTAGAAATAATTTAAATATAATAAAATTTTATTAATAAATTTGTTAAATTTAATGAAAATTTAAATATAATAAAAAATTATTAATAAATAAATTTTTTAAATTTTATTAAAATCTAAATATAATGGAAATTTATTAATAAATAAATTGATTAAATTTAATAAATAATTTAAATATGATGGAAGTTTATTAATAAATTGATTAAATTTAATAAAAATTTAAATATAATAAAAATTTATGAATAAATACATTGAAATTAATTATTAAATTTAATAAAAATTTATTAACAAATAAATAAATTGATTAAATTTAATAAAAATTTAAATTAAATAAAATAGTTATTAATAAATTTATTGAGTTGATTAAGTTTAATAAAAAATTAAATTTAATAAAAATTTATTAATATACAAATATATTAAATTGATTAAATTTAATAAAAATTTAAATTTAATTAAGAATTTAAATTAATAAAAATTATTAATAAATTTAATAAGTTTAATAAAGACTTATTAATAAATAAATTTATTCAATTTATTAAATGTAATAAAAATTTAAATTTAATAAAAATTATTCATAAATAAATTTAATAAATTGATTAAATTTAATATAAATTTAAATTTAATTAAAATTTAAATTAATAAAAAATTATTAATAAATAAATTTATTCAATTTAATAAAGACTTATTAATAAATAAATTTATTAAATTGATTAAATTAAATAAAAATATAAATTTAATAAAAATTTTAAGTTGATAAAAATTATTAATAAATAAATTTATTCAATTTAATAAAGCCTTATTAATAAATAAATTTATAAATTGATTAAATTAAATAAAAATATAAATTTAATAAAAATTTTAAGTTGATAAAAATGATTAATAAATAAATTTATTCAATTTAATAAAGCCTTATTAATAAATTTATTAAATTAAATAAAAATATAAATTTAATAAAAATTTTAAGTTGATAAAATTATTAATAAATAAATTTAATAGACTTGTTAATAAATAAATTTATTAAATTGATTAAATAAATAAAAATATAAATTTAATAAAAATTTTAATAAATAAATTTAATAGACTTATTAATAAATAAATTTATTAAATGTAATAAAAATTTAAGTTCAATAAAAATTTAACCTATTACAATAAATTTATTAAAAACTTTTAAAAATAACAATTAGGATCCAGATTAAATCCAATCCCATTTTCCCTACCAAAATTTATTCCATTTATTAAATTATCAGCCCATTAAATATTTATTAATTCACATTCACGACCCAAACTTTCCTTTGGGGTTGATTTTCTTTGCTCAGTCTCAGCTCCCCCCAATGGTTTTGGTGCTGGATCCATCTTGGGTGGCTCCCGAAATTCTCCGGAGTTTTGGTTCTTGGTTTGGAATATTGAGAACTGAGGTTCCACAATTCCGTTTTTGTAGGTTTTGGTCTCAGGGATGCGCGGGGACTCCTCTGCCTCTGCTTGGGGCAGTTTGGGTGTTCATGGCCCTAAAAGATACCCGGAAAAACCCCAAACGTGGTTTTGTACTTGTCATTAAAATACACATTTGGCATGTTTCTAAAGTCTATTAATAAATGAAATAAAATAAAATATAAAATAAAATAAATGATAAACAAAATTAATAAATAAATAATAAATAAGATAATAAATAAATAATAAAATTTAAAATAATAAAATTAAAAATAATAAAATAAGATTAAAAATAAATTAATAAAAAGTAATAAAATTAGAAATAATAAGATAAAAAATAAATGAATAAAAATAATAAAATTTAAAATAATAAAATTAAAAAGAATAAAATAAGATAAAAATAAATGAATAAAAATAATAAAATTAAAAATAATAAAATTAGATTAAAAATAAATTAATAAAAATAATGAAATTAAAAATAATAAAATTAAAAATAATAAGATAAAAAATAAAGGAATAAAAAATAATAAAATTAAAAATAATAAAATTAAAAGTAATAAAATAAAAATAAATGAAGAAAAAATAATAAAATTAAAAATAATAAAATTAAAAATAATAAGATAATAAATGAATAAAAAATAATAAAATTGAAAATAATAAAATAAGATAAAAATAAATGAATAAAAAATAATAAAATTAAGAATAATAAACTTAAAAATAATAAGATAAAAAATAAAGGAATAAAAAATAATAAAATTAAAAATAATAAAATTAAAAGTAATAAAATAAAAATAAATGAAGAAAAAATAATAAAATTAAAAATAATAAAATTAAAAATAATTAAATAAGATAAAAAATAAATGAATAAAAATAATAAAATTAAAAATAATAAAATTAAAAATAAGATAATAAATGAATAAAAAATAATAAAATTAAAAATAATAAAATAAGATAAAAAATAAATTAATAAAAATAATAAAATTAGATAAAAATAAATGAATAAAAAATAAATGAATAAAAAATAATAAAATTAAAAATAATAAAATTAGATAAAAAATAAATAAAAAAAAATTAAAAATAATAAAATAAGATAAAAAATAAATGAATAAAAAAATAAAATTAAAAATAATAAAATTAAAAATAATTAAATAAGATAATAAATGAATAAAAAATAATAAAATTAAAAATAATAAAATTAAAAATAATTAAATAAGATAATAAATGAATAAAAAATAATAAAATTAAAAATAATAAAATAAGATAAAAAATAAATGAATAAAAAAAATAAAATTAAAAATAAAATTAAAAATAATAAAATAAGATAAAAAATAAATGAATAAAAAAATAAAATTAAAAATAATAAAATTAAAAATAATAAAATAAGATTTAAAAAAGAATAAAAAATATAAAATTAAAAATAATAAAATTAAAAATAATAAAATAAGATAAAAATAAATGAATAAAAATAATAAAATTAAAAATAATATAATTCAAAATAATAAAATTAAAAATAATAAAATAAGATAAAAAATAAATGAATAAAATATAATAAAATAAAAAATAAAGTAAAAAAGAATAAATAATAAATGATAAAATAAAAATCATTTTTCAAAATAAATGCATAATAAAAAACAAAAATAAAACAAAATAAAAAGAATAAAAATTAAATAATAAATAAATAATAAAAATAATAATAAATAAATAAATAAAAATTAATAATAAAATAAAAAAGGAATAAAATAAAAAGAATTAATAATAAATAATTAAATAAAAATAATTTTAAATAAAATAATAATATTTAAAACAATAAATAATAAATAAAATAAAAATAATAAAAATTAATAAATAAATACTAAAATAATAAATAAATAATGAATTAAAAATAAATAAATAAAATATAATAAGTAATAAATAAATAAAAATAAAAAATTAATAAAAAGAAATAATAAAGTAAAATAAAATAATAAAAATAATTTTAAAAATAAATTAATAATAAAAAACAAATAAATAATGATTTAGAAATAAATAATAAAATAAAATAAGTAGTAAATAAATAAAAATAAAAATTAAAAATAAAATAAATAAAAATAATAAATTAAAAATAAATACTTAAATAATAAAATAAAAAAGAAATAATAAAGTAAAATAAAATAACTAAAAATCATTTTAAAAATAAATGAATAATAAAATAAAGAACAAATAAATAATAAAAGTTAAATAATAAAATAAAAATAAAATTAAATAAAAACAAAATATAGCTAAAATTAAATAATAAATAAAAAATGAAATAAAAATATAAATAAATGTCATAAAATAAATAATAAATAAAAAATAATAAAATAAAATAAAATAAATAAAATAAAACAAAATAAAATAAAAAAATAAATAAAATAAAATAAATAAAATAAAACAAAATAAAATAAAACAAAATAAAATAAAATAAAATAAAACAAAATAAAATAAAATAAATAAAATAAAATAAAATAAATAAAATAAAATAAAATAAAATAAATAAAATAAAATAAAATTAAAATAAAATAAAACAAAACAAAATAAAATAAAATAAAATAAATAAAAACATTACAATGTTCCCACCCCACACAACATTCACTTTCACCCTCACAAACCCATGGGCCTTTCCCACATGCCAGGCCGGCAGCGTTGCTGACGCTGTCCCCGTGTCCCCACAGGGCGCCCGGCACCCCTTTGCCCAGGCCGTGGGCAGGAACATCGCCAACCCCACGGCCATGCTGCTCTCGGCCTCCAACATGCTGCGGCACCTCAAGTACGTGCTGGGCTGGGAGGGATTTTGGGGTTTTTTTGGGGTTTTGAGGGGCTGACTGGCGGCCAGGCACCCGTGGTGTCCTCAGGGCTCTGTGCTGGGGCCAGCCTGGTCAATATTTTATTGATGGTGGATGAGGGGATTGAGGTTTTCATTGGTAAATCTGCAGATGGCACCGAGCTGGGAGCGTGTGTCCATCTGTTGGGAGGGAGGGCTCTGCAGGGAGACCTGGAATGCATGGATGGATGGGCAGAGTCCAATAGGATGGAGTTTTACATGGGTATAGTCCAATAGGATGGAGTTTTACATGGGCAGAGTCCAATAGGATGGAGTTTTACATGGGCAGAGTCCAATAGGATGGAGTTTTACATGGGCAGAGTCCAATAGGATGGAGTTTTACATGGGCAGAGTCCAATAGGATGGAGTTTTACATAGGCAGAGTCCAATAGGATGGAGTTTTAAACAGGCAGAGTCCAATAGGATGGAGTTTTAAACGGGCAGAGTCCAATAGGATGGAGTTTTACATAGGCAGAGTCCAATAGGATGGAGTTTTACATGGGCAGAGTCCAATAGGATGGAGTTTTACATGGGCAGAGTCCAATAGGATGGAGTTTTACATGGGCAGAGTCCAATAGGATGGAGTTTTACATAGGCAGAGTCCAATAGGATGGAGTTTTACATAGGCAGAGTCCAATAGGATGGAGTTTTACATAGGCAGAGTCCAATAGGATGGAGTTTTACATGGGCAGAGTCCAATAGGATGGAGTTTTACATGGGCAGAGTCCAATAGGATGGAGTTTTACATGGGCAGAGTCCAATAGGATGGAGTTTTAAACGGGCAGAGTCCAATAGGATGGAGTTTTACATGGGCAGAGTCCAATAGGATGGAGTTTTACATGGGCAGAGTCCAATAGGATGGAATTTAACAAATCCAAGTGTCCAGTCCTTCACTTTGGCCACAATAACGTTATAGACTGGGGTTGGTGTGGCTGGACAGTGCCCAGGCACAAAGGGACCTGGGGACACTGGTGACAGCAGCTGGACATGAGCCAGCAGAGTGCCCTGGTGGCCAAGAAAGCCAATGGCTCCTGGCCTGGATCAGGAATGGTGTGGCCAGCAGGACAGGGAGGTCATTCTGTCCCCAGGCTGGGCACTGGTGAGGTCACACCTTGAGTGCTGTGTCCAGCTGTGTCCCCTCAGTTCAGGATGGACATTGAGTGCTGTGTCCCCTCAGTTTAGGGTGGACACTGAGTGCTGTGTCCAGTTCTGTCCCTCAGTTTAGGGTGGACACTGAGTGCTGTGTCCAGTTCTGTCCCTCAGTTTAGGATGGACATTGAGTGCTGTGTCCAGCTGTGTCCCCTCAGTTTAGGATGGACACTGAGTGCTGTGTCCAGTTTAGGATGGACATTGAGTGCCGTGTCCATCTGTGTCCCCTCAGTTTAGGATGGACACTCAGTGCTGTGTCCAGCTGTGTCCCCTCAGTTTAGGGTGGACATTGAGACTCTTGAGAGCATCCAGAGGAGGCAGCGAGGCTGGTGAGGGGCTGGGAACACAAACCCTGTGAGGAACGGCTGAGGGAGCTGGGCTTGTTCAGCCTGGAGAAAAGGAGACTCAGGGGTGCCCTCGTCACTCCCCACAGCTCCCTGAGCTGTGCCTGTGCTCAGCTGGGCTTGGGCTTGGGCTTGGGCTCTTTCTCCAGGCAGCACTGACAGAATGAGAGGACAGAGCCTCAGGCTGCACCAAGGGAAATATGGGTTGGATATTAGGAAAAAGTTTTGTACTGGAAGAGTGATAAAGGACTGGAATGGTCTCCCCAGGGAGGTGGTGGAGTCACCATCCCTGGATGTGTTTAAAAAGAGACTGGATGTAGCACCAGCACTCAGTGCCAGGGTTTAGTTGAGGTGTCAGGGCATGGGTTGGACTTGATGATCTTGGATGTCTCTTCCAACCTGGAAATTCTGTGACTCTGTGACTCCCTGTTTCCCTCTCTTTTCCAGCCTGGAATACCACTCCAACATGATCTCGGATGCGGTGAAGAAGGTGATCAAAAGTGGAAAAGTGAGTGAGGGGCAATGGGAAGGGCTGGTGTCACCTTCTCTGGTTTCTCTCCTCTTCCAGCTGGAATTTCGGCTTCTCTCCTTTTCCCAGCTGGAATTCCGGCTCCTCTCCTCTCTCTCCAGCTACAGTCCCAGCCCCACGGCTGTGCCCAGCCCCTGTGGTCATGTCCTGGCGAGGGAGGGACTTCTGGCAGGGCTGGGGGATCCTCCATGGTCCTGTCTCCTTTTGGGTCTTGGCAGGGCTCTCAATGGACATTCCACAGCCCCATTCCCATTCCAGGTCCTGGCAGGGTTCTCAAGGGACATTCCACAGCCCCATTCCCATTCCAGGTCCTGGCAGGGCTCTCAAGGGACCTTTCCATGTCCCCATTCCCATTCCAGGTCCTGGCAGGGTTCTCAAGGGACATTCCACAGCCCCATTCCCATTCCAGGTCCTGGCAGGGCTCTCAGGGATCTTTCCATGTCCCTGGGTCCTGGCAGGGCTCTCAGGAACATTTCCATGTCTCCATTCCAGGTCCTGGCAGGGCTCTCAGGAACATTTTTCCATGTCCCCATCTCTACCCCAGGTCCTGGCAGGGCTCTCAAGCACCTTTCATGCCCCCATCTCCATCCCAGATGCTGTCAGGGCTCTCAATGGACATTCCACAGCCCCATTCCCACCCCAGGTCCTGGCAGGGCTCTCAGGGATGTCCCATAGCCCCATCTCCACCCCAGGTCCTGGCAGAGCTCTCAGGAACCTTTCCATGTCCCCAGGTCCTGGCAGGGCTCTCAGGAACCTTTCCATATCTCCATTCCCACCCCCAGGTCCTGTCGGGGCTCTCAGGGACCTTTCTCCATGTCCCCAGGTCCTGGCAGGGCTCTCTCTCAGGGACTTTTCCATGCCTCCATTTCCATCCCAGATCCTGTCCAGGGCTCTCAAGGGACGTTCCACAGCCCCATTCCCATGCCAGGTCCTGGCAGGGCTCTCAGGAACCTTTCTCCATGTCCCCAGGTCCTGGCAGGGCTCTCAGGGATGTTCCATGTCCCCAGGTCCTGGCAGAGCTCTCAGGAATGTCCCCAGGTCCTGGCAGGGCTCTCAGGGATGTTCCATGTCCCCAGGTCCTGGCAGAGCTCTCAGGAATGTCCCCAGGTCCTGGCAGGGCTCTCAGGGATGTTCCATGTCCCCAGGTCCTGGCAGAGCTCTCAGGAATGTCCCCAGGTCCTGGCAGGGCTCTCAGGGATGTTCCATGTCCCCAGGTCCTGGCAGGGCTCTCAGGGATGTCCCCAGGTCCTGGCAGAGCTCTCAGGGATGTTCCATGTCCCCAGGTCCTGGCAGGGCTCTCAGGGATGTCCCCAGGTCCTGGCAGGGCTCTCAGGAATGTCCCCAGGTCCTGGCAGGGCTCTCAGGGATGTTCCATGTCCCCAGGTCCTGGCAGGGCTCTCAGGAATATCCCCAGGTCCTGGCAGGGCTCTCAGGGATGTTCCATGTCCCCAGGTCCTGGCAGAGCTCTCAGGAATGTCCCCAGGTCCTGGCAGGGCTCTCAGGGATGTTCCATGTCCCCAGGTCCTGGCAGGGCTCTCAGGAATATCCCCAGGTCCTGGCAGGGCTCTCAGGGATGTCCCCAGGTCCTGGCAGGGCTCTGGAGGTCTCTCCTCTCTGTCTCTGCTGTGCTGTCCCGTTCCCAGCCCGTTCCCTCCGTTCACCGTTCCGTCTCTCCCGTTTCTCCCCTCCCTGTGTTGGATTTGCAGGTCCGGACTCGGGACCTGGGCGGTTACTCCACCACCTCCGACTTCGTCAAGTCCGTCATTGACAACCTGCACCCCCACTATGGGGCTTAGGACCCCCGGCTGCTCCCCCAAACCCCCCCCAGGACCCCCAGGAATCCTTTACCCCATCCCCCAGCAGGGATCGCTCCGTGGAGGCACCACTGTGGATTTTGGGGTTCACGGGGGTGGTTTGGGGAGGATGGGGCGGCGCCCCGAACTTGTAGGCAGCTCAAAGGGACATTGGGAACCACCCCATTCCTATGGGATCCCCTTTACTGGAGAATCATTGCTGTGGGACCAGTGGGAATGTGGGATCCCGTGGGAATGGGATCCCTGTGACTGTGGGACCCCCATTCCTATGGGGTCCTGGTGACTGTAGGGCCAATGGGACTGTGGGATCCCCATTCCCATGGATCTCTGTGACTGTGGGACCCCTAATCCTATGGGGTTTTTGTCACTGTAGGACCAATGGGACTGTGGGATCCCCATTCCCATGGGATCCCTGTGACTGTGGGACCCCCATTCCTATGGAGTCCTTGTGACTGTAGGGCCAATGGGACTGTGGGATCTCTGTGGAAACAGGACCTTGGATTGTGGGACCCCATTCCTAGGGGATCCCTGTGACTGTGGGACCCCTAATCTTATGGGATCCCTGTGACTGTGGGATCTCTACTCCTATGGGGTCCCTGTGACTGGGCATCCCATAGTCCCATTGTTCCCATGAGATCCTTGCGACTGTGGGATCCCCATTCCCATGGGGTCCCTGTGACTATGGGAACCCCATTCCCATGGGGTCCCTGTGACTATGGAATCCCCATTCCCATGGGATCTCGCTGACTATGGGATTCCTAATCCTATGGGGTCCTTGTGAATGTAGGATCCCTATTCCTGTGGGGTTCTTGCCAGTGTTGGACCAAAGGGACTGTGGGATCCCTGTGGAAACAGGACCTTGGATTGTGGGACCCCATTCCCATGGGGACCCCTGTGATTATGGGGTCCCTAATCCTATGGGGTCCTTGAGACTGTAGGGCCAGTGGGATTGTGGGACCCCATTCCCATAGGATCCCTGTGACTGTGGGACCCCTAATCCTATGGGGTCCTTGTGACTGTGGGATCCTCATTCCTATGGGGTTTTTGTCACTGTTGGACCAATGGGATTGTGGGATCCCCATTCCCATGGGATCCCTGTTTCCATGGGATCCCTCCTGACTGTGGGACCAGTTGTGGGTTTCTCCTGGGACCACGACAACTGCAGGACCCTCACTCCTGTGGGATCAGTGTGATTGTGGGATCCCTGTGACCCCATTCCCGTGGGACCCATCCCATGCAGCTTTTAGCAATAACCAGGGTGCCACCCCCACCCTCCCCCCCATGGCAGCTGCTGGCACGAGGTCCCCATGCAGGGACAATTCCAGGCATGGGGTGACCTCAGAACACTCCGGACCTGGGGCAGGGTGGGGGGGCTGCACTCTGTGCCCCCCAATCCCTGGGATTTGGGGGAATTTCCTGGCTCTGAGCCACACCTGGGAGTCGATCCCATCCCCGCCGTGCCCCGTGGGGCCGGGCCTGGTGCCACCCCGGGGCTGTGGGGCGGTGCCATCGCGTGTGCTCTGTATTCCTGCTTTGCTAATAAAGGGTCCAACGCCTCCCTGCGGGCCTGCCCTGCCCTTGGGGGGGACCAGGGCAACTTTTGGGGGGCTGAAATGGGGGGGTAACACTGAAACCAGAGCTTAAACTGGGATTTTGGGCATTCCTGAGCTGGTGTGAGCCAGCAGCCTCTCCACACATCCCCAGAATGATTTTAGGGGTGCACAGGGCTCCAGGGAGCTCAGCCCCACAGTTCCTGGGGTCAGGGGGACCCCGTTTTTGCAGTGGCCTCCTTGTCCCTAACCTCCGGTCTCCTTGCAGGTGCGCACGGCGGACATGGGGGGCTACTCCACCTCCATGGATTTCACCCAGGCCGTGATAGATGCCCTGGAGGTGCAGTGACCTCAGCCCCTGCCCCTGGTGACTGCAATAAAGTGGCCTCAGGCGTGACCCGTGCTGCTGCTGGTGACAGGGTGACCCCTCTGGGGACAGCCTGGGCAGCCCCTGCCACGGAGCGGGGGATCCTGGGACAGGAGGGATCAGCAACAACCTCAGCCCTTTATTGGGGTTTGGGCACCGCGAGCGGGGCCGGGCCCCCTGCACTGCACAGGCAGGGGGGACACGGCCTGGGGACAGCCCAGGGGTGGGGAAACGGCCTGGGGACAGCCCAGGGATGGGGAAACGGCCTGGGGACAGCACAGGGTCCCCAGGGAAAGGGACACGGCCTGGGGACAGCCCAGGGATGGGGAAACGGCCTGGGGACAGCCCAGAGTCCCCAAGGAAGGGGACACAGTCTGGGGACAGCCCAGGGATGGAGACAAAGCCTGGGGACAGCCCAGGTTCCCCAGGGCTTGGGGACAGCACAGGGTCAACAGGGAAGGGGACACAGCCTGGGGACAGCCCAGGGTCCCCAGGGAAAGGGACAGGCCCTAGGGACAGCCCACGGTCCCCAGGGAAGGGGACACAGCCTGGGGACAGCCCAGGGTCCCCAGGTAAGGAGACAAAGCCTGGGGACAGCACAGGGTGCCCAGGGAAAGGGACAGGGCTTGGGGACAGCCCAGGGTCCCCAAGGATGGAGACACAGCCTGGGGACAGCCCAGGGATGGAGACACAGCCTGGGGATGGTCTCAAGCTGCCCGAAGTCCCCAAGGAAGGGGACACGGGGTCAGAAGTTCCACTGTATAAGGCACAGTCCAGGGGCTGCTGGTGGCCAGAGGGACTCACCCAGGCCCCTCGGGGCTGTGACAGTTCCAAGTGGCCTCTGTGCCACAGGACAGAGCTGGGGCCACCACAGGAATGGGTGAGGGGCCGCTCCTGGCTCCTGCCTGTCCGTCAGTCTGTCTGTCAGTCCGTGTGCTGACTGATCTCTGCTCCCTAATCCTCCTCAGAGTCCCGAGCTGCTGCCTTCTTCTTCTTCTTCTTTTTCTTCTTCTTTTCCTCCTCCTCCTCCTGCTGCTCGGGCTCCACCATGACTTTCCTTTTCTTCTTGGGCAATGGCTCCTCCTCCTCCTCCTCTTCCTCCACCCCGTTCTCCTCAGGCTCTGGTTCTGCTTCTGACTCCTCCGGCTGCTGCTTCTTCTTTTTCTTCTTCTTCTTGGCCCCCACGTCGTTCTCCTGTGGGGAGCCCCCCGTCAGCTCTGACCCCTCCCTCATGGGGCAGAGGGACCCCCCACACCCCCCAGGACTCAGCCAGGCCCCCCAAAATTGTTTCACCCCCATGCCCCCTCACCTCTGTCTCCATCACGGAGTTTTCTGCCGGCTCCTCTGCCGCTGCTGCCAGGGCCTCCAGCCGCCGCTTCTCCCTCTTCTTCCTCTTCTTCTCCTTCTTCTCCTGCCTCCTCTTCACCTCAGCCACCACCTCGTTGGCCTGGGGACACCCCCGGGGGACGTGAGCCAGGGGAGGGACCCGGGGTTTGTCCCCACACCCAGCACGGGTCGGATCAGACTCATTAAATCAGTCTTTGGCCTCCACAGAGGGTCAGGATGGCACAGTGACATCACCTCCGACATGGCCCTCATCATCACCTTCATCCCCCCAGCACCTCAGCATCACCTTCATCCCTGCAGCACCTCAGCATCATCATCTTCATCCCCCAGCAGCTCAGCATCATCATCTTCATCCCCCCAGCACCTCATCATCACCTTCATCCCCCCAGCACCTCAGCATCATGTTCATCACCCCAGGATCTCACCATTATCATCCCCCCAAGCACCTCATCATCACCTTCATCCCCCCACCACCTCAGCATCATCATCTTCATCACCCCAGCACCTCAGCATCACCTTCATCCCCGCAGCACCTCAGCATCATCATCTTCATCACCCCAGCACCTCACCATTATCTTCATCACCACAACCTCTCACCTTCGTCCCTGCAACACCTCACCTTCATCACCTCCACCACCTTCACTGCCCCCAGCAACTCTCCTTCACAACCTTCATCCCCCTCAAGACCTCACCTCCATCATCTTCATCACCCCAACACTTCCACCATTTTCATCTCAGCACCTCACCTCCATCACCTTCTCCACCTTTCCAGCACCTTGCCTCCATCTTCATCTCCCCCAAGACCTCATCCTCCTCCTCCATTTGTCACCCCCACCACTCTTCTTCATCCTTCAGCATCCCCTCCTCCTCCTCCTCCTCACCTCCACCACGGCCTCCTTCATCACCTCCAGGTTCTTGCGGGGCGGCTCCCCGGTCTCGTAGAAAGCCAAGCGCTCCTCCACCTGCTCCCTCAGCTTGTCCCCAAAGACACTGGTGGGGACCTCTGCAGGGAGGGGACAGAGAGGGGCTCAGCACTCACCCTGCACCCCAAATTCACCCCCAGAGCCCCCCACCATGCTCTGCTCAGCCCAGAGGAGTCACCATTCACGCGGGGTGAGATGCTGTTGACGAAAAATATTCCCATCACGGCAGAGCGACCCTGAATGCTCAGCTCCCTCCCCGTGCCCACCACGTGCCAGTGCCCGCTGTGGCCCCCAGACCCGTGCAGGACAGGAGTGCCCACCTGAGAAGCAGAAATGCCCACCTGAGAAGCAGAAATGCCCACCTGAGAAGCAAAAATGCCCACCTGAGAAGCAGAAATGCCCACCTGAGAAGCAGTCGATGCGTGAGGCGATGGTGCATTTGTTGGCCAGGTAGCGCGAGATCCGCCCTTTGTTCTTGGCGGCCGCGCGCCCGATGAAGGTGGAGTGGAAGATGAGGCCGTACTTGGGGGTGTTCCCCCGTGTCTTCAGCGCCCTGCGAGGGGCCGAGGGCTTGGTCAGGACCCCCCACCCACGCACAGACCCTCCCCAACCCGCTGTAGCTCCGGGGGTCGCTCAGACCGGGCCTGGCTGCTCACCCCCAAGCGAGTCACAGCCGCGGCCCCGCGGCCGCCATCACCGCGACCGCCCCGGCGGTACCTGAACAGCGCCTTCTCGGCACCCAGGATCTGCACCGTCGACGCCGGGTACTTGGCCAGGTTGGTCAGGCTGCCGGCGTGAGAGATGAGGCGGGCGCCCACCTGGGGGATGGCACAGAGGGGGTTAAAGGTGGCCCTGACACCCCTGAGGGCACAGAGTCCTCCACAGGCCGGGGATCAGCAGTGGAAGTGTCAGCAGCACAGCTCAGTGGATTGACAGATTCACTTTGACATCATCTCCACGGCCAGAGAGGTGACATGGGGGTCCTTGGGGACACTCACCACCTCGCCGATGAGGGCTGACAGGCTGGGAGCCACCTGGCTCATCTTGGAGCGCAGGTACTCCTGCAGCCCCTTGCGGTAGTCGGACAGAGAGACAACGCGGCGCGAGAAGCTCTCGATGTTGATGAGGTCCAGGGGGGAGATGTCCATCCCTGGGGGTGACACGGGGTGAGGGACAGCACTGACCACGTGGCCAGGCCACCCTGGAGCCCCTCAGAGCCCCCTCTCACCCATGGAGGAGCGGGAGGCCTCCAGGATGGCCTGAGCCTTGGCGCTGTCCATGACGATCTCCTCCAGCCCCTCCAGGCTCTCCTCGCTCAGCTCCCGGCGGTTCCCGATGAATTTGGCCACCCGGCAGTACATGGAGTTCTCGGGGACGATCTTGATCAGCTCGGGGAAGTGGTACCCATACCACTCCCTGCAGGGACAGGGACACGGTCACTGAGGCCACCACAGCTCTGTGTGTCCCCAGGCCACCCCACCACGTTCCCAAATGTCCCCTCCTGGTCCATGCCATGGCCCTGTGGCCCGGCCAGTGGCCCTTGGGGAGCTGCTGTCCCTCCCCGGTCTGTACAGGCAGCCGGAGCAGCGGCAGCTGCCTGTGGTAAGCATGGGGAGGGGAGACCCCCAAACCCTTTAAACCCCCCCAGATACATCCTCAGGGACCCCCAAACCCTTTAAACCCTTTGGAGAAAATCCCAAACCCTTTAAACCCCCCCTAGATGTGTCCCCAGGGACCCCCAAACCCTTTAAACCCTTTAGGGAAAATCCCAAACCCTTTAAACCCCCCCTAGATGTGTCCCCACTGACCGGACACGCATGGAGAAGGTGTTGATGTCCTTGTCCAGCTGGTCCAGCAGGCTGATGGACTGGATGATCATATTGTCCACCCGGTGCACGTTGAACTTCACCTTGGCTCGGGAGTAGCTGTGGCCAAGCCCCAGCTGGGCCTTGGCCGCCGACTGCGCCGTGAGGCCTCGGACCAGCGCCGCAAAGTGCAGCCGGATCCCTGCGGGGGGACACGGGGGTCACCGGGGACACCATGTGGGGACAGCGGTGTCACCACAAGGACACTGAGCTGCCATCACGTGCAACCGCAGAGAAACCTCACAACAATTCCACTGGAGCCCCTCCACGCCTCACCCCTCCCAGCTGAATCCTGACTAAATCAAGACCCCCCCAAGATGTCCCCTGTCCCCTCTGTTCTCACTCACCGCGCATGAGCTCGGCCACGACGCCGCCGGTCTGGCACTGCACCCCCAACTCCTCCAGCACGGCCGCGCCCATCTTGGCATCGCCCACCCCCAGCACCACCTTCTTCCTCTTGGGGGGCAGCGCCGTGTCCAGCAGCAGCCGCAGGTCCTCGTGCAGGACTCCTGCGGGACACCGAGGGGTCAGGGCGGCCCGGGGGTCCCCGCGGGATGGGGTGGGGGGGATCCCGGTGCCCCGGCCCCGCCGCGCTCACCCTCGGACACGGCGTTCATGTTCTCCAGCGCGCTCTGCGCCGAGCGGAACGGCGAGAACGCCACGAGCTTCACCACGTTGTGGAACTTGCCCAGCGTGAGGACGCTCTCCTCCACCTGCGGGGGGCTCCGGTCACACCCGGGCACCGGGAACGACCCCCGGAGCGCGGCCCCTCCCTCCCGGTACCCCCACGCCTTCCCCGCCGGCTCTCTTCGCACTCCGGTCCCTTCCCCCTCTCCCCGTTCTCAGCACCCGGTTTTGGTGTCTCCTCCTCTCGCTCTCTCCACGATCCCATTCTCGTCCTTCCCCAGCCCGTTCCCAGCCTCCCCCCCACCTCCGATCCCGTTCCTCCCGCTCCCCCCGTTCCCGTTCCCGTACCTGCGGCAGCAGGAGGCCGATCTCCTCCACCTCTCGCACGGCGAACAGCGCGTACCCGGCCGCATGTTCGAACAGCACGTGCAGCAGCACCTGCGGCACCGAGGGCTCCGCTCACGGGGGGCGGCACCGCGCCCGCGCTCCCGCCCATCCCCGCGCCCGCCGCCGCACCGGAGCGCCCGGCCAGGCCCGATGTGGCTCCCCCGGCCTCCCTCCCGTCCCGGCCCGTCCCGATGCGGTCGGAGGAGGCTCCTGGGCCCCCCCTCACTCCCGATGGCGTCGGATGCGGCCTCGGCCCAGCCCTCACTCACCATCGTCCTCCCGCCGCTGCGGCCGCCCGGAACTGACGCCGTATTCCCGCCGGAACCCCGCCTCTTCTATTCTCCACCAATCAGCGCCCATTGGGCCACGCCCTCCGCCAATCACCGCCGGCCGCCCTCCGTGGGCCCGCCCCTCAGTCAATCAGGCAGAGGAAGGGCTGATCCCCGCCCCCTAAGCGCCACCTGCCAATCAGAGGCGGGAGGGGGCGTGTTCTCCCGCCTTTTCCTGCGCGCTGACCAATGAGAGCCCCGCGCGCGCGCCTCATCCCCGCCCCTTCCCTCCCGCGCGCCCCGGCCCCGCCTCTTCCCGCGCCGTTTGCTGCGCGCGTGGCCGCACGTGGCGGGACCCACCACCCCCAAATGTCCCCCCGGGACCCCCAAATGTCCCCCCGGGACCCCCAAATGTCCCCGTGTCCCCTCCCGGGGCGCCCAGAGCTCTCCTGATCCCTTCCCGGGGCCCTCAGTGCCCTCCAAGTGTCCTCCTGGTACCAGCCGGGACCCCCAAATGTCTCCCAGGGCTCCCGGTGCCATCCCAGGATCCCCAAATGTCCCCGTGGTGCCATCCCGGGGCTCTCTGTGACCCCCGGGGTCCTCTCAGTCCCTTCCCGGGACTCCGAGTGCCCCTCTCGGATCCCTCCTGTGACCTCCCGGTCCCCTTTTACGCTCCTCAATGTCGCACCCGAAGCCCCTCGTGTCCCCTCCTGTGTCCCCCGCGGTGTCCCCGCCCCAGTGCGCAGTTCCAGGCGCGGGAAGCACATCCAGGGAAATTTTATTGGATGTCGGGAGCACGGGCGGGCCGCAGCCCCGGCCCCGCTGGGGTCCCGGGGGGGATCTGTAGTGTCCGAGAGCAGCGCGGGGGGCCCGGATCCCCCCGGGGGAAGCGGCTCCGGCTCCCAGCCACGAGTGGGGCCGGGGTAGGGGAGAAGCGGAGAGTCCCAAGGGTGGGGACAGCGGGGTCGGGGTCCCTCGGGGGCGGCTCAGGCGACGAAGTGCTGGCGGAGGTGCTGGAGCAGGTCGGGGGTGAGCAGCACCCGGTGCGCCTGGCCGTGCCCCGGGGCGCACGGGATCGTCACCCGCCCGCACAGCGCCGGGCCCTGCGCCTGCTCCTGCTTGGCCTGCGGGGACAGCGCCGCGCTCGGAGTGTCCCCGGGCCACCCCCTGCCCTCCTGGGGGTCCCCAGCCCGCCACGGTGTCCCCAAGGGGTCCCCCCGATGGGATGTGGTGGCTGCTGGGGGTCATGGGGTGCTGGGGTGGAGCAGGGGGTCCTCACCTGCCGGATCCCTTGGGAATGGGGGATCCCTCGGGAATGGGGTTTGTCAGAACAGGGGGGCCCTTGAAATTGGGGATCAGGGCAGGAGTCCTTTGGGATTGATTGGGACCCTTGGGAATGAGGGATCCCTCGGGATTGGGGTTTGTCAGAACAGGGGGGCCCTTGAAATTTGGGATCACGAACAGGAGTCCTTTGGGATTGATTGGGGCCCCTCAGGAATGGGAATTTCTTGTGTTTGGGGTCACTCAGGAGTGGGGTCTCTTGGAATTGGGAGTCCTCAGGAATGGGGGATTTTTGTGACTGGCGTCTCTTGGAATCAGGGTTCTCTCAGGAATGGGGGTCCCTGGAGATTGGGGGACTCCTTTGGGATTGGGATCCCTTGGGATTGGGGTTTGTCAGAACAGTGGGTCCCTTGAAATTTGGGATCACGAACAGGAGTATTTGGGATTGATTTGGGCCCCTCAGGAATGGGAATTTCTTGAGATTTGGGTCCCTCAGGATAGAGGGTTCCTTGACATTGGGGTCCTTCATGATTGGGGTCCCTGGAGATTGGGGGACCCCTTTGGGATTGGGGTCCCTTGGGAATGAGGGATCCCTCAGGATTGGGGTTTGTCAGAACAGGGGTTCCCTTGAAATTTGGGATCAGGAACAGGAGTCCTTTGGGACTGATTGGGGCCCCTCGGGAATGGGAATTTCTTGTGACTTGGGTCCCTCAGGATAGAGGGTTCCTTGGGATTGGGGGACTCCTTTGGGATTGGGGTCCCCTGGGAATGAGGGATCCCTGGGGATTGGGGAACCCCTTTGGGATTGGGTTCCCTCAGGACAGGGGCCTCAGGAATGGGGGATTTTTGTGACTGGCATCTCTTGGAATCAGGGTTCTCTCAGGAATGGGGGTCCCTGGAGATTGGGGGACCCCTTTGGGATTGGGGTCCCTCGGGATTGGGGATTCCTCGGGATTGGGGCTCCCGCAGGATTGGGGTCCCTTGGAGCCGGGGGTCCCTCAGGATCGGGGTCTCACCTTCAGGAAGGAAGAGGACGGGAAGGTGCCGAAGGTGGTGGAGACGCCGGCGCCCGGCTGCTGCTGAACCATCTCCCTCAGCGTGTCGTCCTGGGGGGCACAGCAAGGTCACCCCAAAACCCACCCCAAGGGCACCCTTGTCACCCCCAGAGTCCCTCACCCACCCTGGGCACACGGCAGAGGGGCCAAACCCGACTGGTTTGGGATGAGAATGGGAATGGGCAGCACTTTGTCCCCTCACTGCCACCAGCCCCAGCCTGGGGGTCTGCAGGGCTGGGCTGGGGGTGCCACCAGTCCCCCCACCCCGGGGAAGACCCTTCCTCACCTTGAGGGCGTCGATGGAGTTCTTGAGGGCACAGAGCCGGGCCGTCTGCTCCAGCAGCCGCGCCGACGAGCTCCTCGCTGCGGGAAACGGGAAGGGAGGGATGGGATGTGGGGGACACGGACACGGCTGAGAAGCTGTGACCCCCTTGGGTCAGTACCAGGGGGTTTGGGGAGTTTGGTCTCCTCAGGTTGGTACCAGGTGGGGTTTGGGGAGTTTGATCTCCTCAGGATGGTACCAGGTGGGTTTTGAGGGATTTTGACCTCCTCAGGTTGGTACCAGGGGGTTTTGGGGAGTTTGATCTCCTCAAGTTGGTACCAGCTGGATTTTGCCCTCTTCAGGTTGGTACCAGATGGGTTTTGGGGAGTTTGATCTCCACAGGTTGGTACTGGGTGGGTTTTGGGGGATTTGATCTCCTCAGGCTGGTACCAGTGGGTTTGGGGGAATTTTGACCTCCTCAGGTTGGTACCAGGTGGGTTTTGGGAGGTTTGATCTCCTCAGGTTGGTACTGGGTAAGTTTTGGGGTAGGTTTGATCTCCTCAGGTTGGTATCGGGATTTCAGGAGATTTTGACTTCCTCAGGTTGGTACCAGGGGATTTTGGGGAGTTTGATCTCGGGTTGGTACCAGCTGGATTTTGATCTCCTTGGTTTGGTACTGGGTGGGTTTTGGGGGATTTTGACCTCCTCAGGTTGGTACCAGATGGGTTTTGGGGAGTTTGATCTCCTCAGGTTGGAACCAGAATTTTTGGGGGGATTTTGACCTCCTCAGGTTGGTACTGGGTGGCTTTTGGGGGATTTGATCTCCTCAGGTTGGGACCAGAGGGCTTGGGGAGTTTGATCTCCTCAGGTTGGTACCAGGGGGTTTCAGGGGTTTTGACCTCCTCAGGCTGGTACCAGGGTTTTGGGGAGTTTGGTCTCCTCAGGTTGGTACCAGGAAGTTTGGGGAGTTTGATCTCCTAAGGATGGTACCATGTGGGTTTTGAGGAATTTTGACCTCCTCAGGTTGGTACCAGATTGGTTTTGGGGGATTTGATTTCCTCAGGCTGGTACCAGGGGGTTTTGGGGTAAGTTTGATCTCCTCAGGTTGTGACCAGGGGATTTCAGGAGATTTTGACCTCCTCAGGTTGGTACCAGAGGGCTTGGGGGGTTGATCTCCTCAGGATGGTACCAGGTGGGTTTTTGAGGGATTTTGACCTCCTCAGGTTGGTACCAGATGGGTTTTGGGGAAGGTTTGATCTCCTCAGGTTGTTAACAGGAGATTTCAGGGGATTTTGACTTCCTCAGGTTGGTACCAGAGGGCTTAGGGAGTTTGATCTCCTCAGGCTGGTACCAGGGGGTTTTGGGGGAATTTTGACCTCCTCAGGTTGGTACTGGGTGGGTTTTGACCTCCTCAGGTTGTTACCAGGGGATTTCAGGGGAGTTTGACCTCCTGGGGTTGTTACCGGGGGATTTTGGCTTCCTCGGGTTGGTACCAGGTGGGTTTTGGGGTGTTTGACCTCCTTGGATTAGTACCAGGGGTGTTCAGAGGTTTGGGGGCTCCCCAGCAGGGAGAGGCTGAGCCACCCCGGAGCAGCTCAGCCCCTGGACACTGAACCACGTCCCCAACACACCGATGGCCCTGAGGGGGACAGGGATGGGCACTGTGGGGACAACCCAAACACCCTGAAGCTGCCACCAGAGCAGACCCCTCACCCTGGATCCCACCCCACAGCGGGTAGGACATTGGTACCAGGTGGGTTTTGGGGAATTTTTACCTCCTCAGGTTACCAGGGGATTTCAGGGGGTTTGATGTCCTCGGGTTGGTACCAGGAGGTTTTGGGGAGTTTGATCTCCTGAGGTTGGTACCAGGTGGGTTTTGATCTCCTCAGGTTGGTACCAGGGTTTTTTGGGGGATTTTGACCTCCTCAGGTTGGTACCAGGGGGTTTGGGGGGATTTTGACCTCCTCAGGTTTGGTACCAGGTGAGTTTTGGGGTATTTCAGGGGATTTTGACCTCCTCAGGTTGGTACCAGGGGGTTTTGGGGAGTTTGATCTCCTGCCGGTCCCTCTGCGGGCAGAGGAACAACACAGAGACACCACAACCCCTCACCAATCCCAAAGAATTTTATGTAGGACCTACTGGATTTGCTCTGCCTCATGTCCACCACCTTGGCGTTGGCGCTGAGCTGGTAGAGGGTCTCCAGGAGCTGCGTGGTCTTGCGGTAGAGGCTCTGCGTGGGCAGCGCCTCGCCCGGCCGGTCCCGGGCCACGGCCACCCGCGGCACCTGCAGCGGGGCCAGGCTGGCCAGCTCCATCTTCATCTGGGCACCCTGGGAGCCACGGGAAAACAGAGTCAGGGAGGTGGGAAATGGGGAAAACATCGGGAAAAGGCAATAGGGAGAAGAGGCCGGGTGGGAAATGGGTGGAAGAGGAAAAGCAGGGGGGAAATGCTGTTTAAGACAGCAGGGATGTGGCAGGGTGGGAGCAGGGACAGTCCCCAGGGAAGTCCTGGGACACCCATGGGTGCACATTGGGCTGGATGGATTTGGGAGCTGTTAATGAGCTGCTCTACCTGTCCATTAATTAATATCCATTACAGTAGTTGGTTAATTGGATTATTTGCTGCTGTGCCCCGTGGGGTGTTCATTAATCAATCAATCAATCAGGTTCAGTGGTGTCTGGACCGAGGGGACCAGGGCAGGCAGGGACATCACCAGCACCCCCAGTTCCACCAGCATTCCCAGCTCCCAGTGCTGACCCTGCCCTCAGCCCCTTTCCCTGGAGCCCTCCAGATAGAGCCTGTTCTCCAGCTCATCCCATATCCCACCTGGATTACATCCCGTAGGGATCACATCCCAATGGATCACATCCCACATGGATCCCATCCCACAGGGATCCCATCCCACAGGGATCCCATCCCACAGGGATCACATCCCACATGGATCACACCCCACATGGATCCCATCCCACATGGATCATATCCCACACATCCCACATGGATCACATCCCACATGGATCCCATCCCACATGGATCATATCCCACACATCCCACATGGATCACATCCCACATGGATCATATCCCACACATCCCACATGGATCACACCCCACATGGATCCCATCCCACATGGATCATATCCCACACATCCCACATGGATCACATCCCACATGGATCCCATCCCACATGGATCATATCCCACACATCCCACATGGATCACATCCCACATGGATCACATCCCACAGGGATCCCATCCCACATGGATCACATCCCACACAGACCACACTCCACCCAGATCCCATCCCAATGGATCCCATCCCATTCCCCCCACCTTGAGCAGGTTGTTCTCGTTCTTGAGGTGTTTCAGGGAGAGCTGCAGGGCGTCGATCTGCTGCAGCAGGAGGGGTGAATCCTTCACCTGGACGGGTCCGGAGCCGCCTCCCGGCACCTGCCCGGCACCAACACCTGCGGAGGGGCACCCACATCAGCCGTGGGTGGCACAGGGACACCGTGCTGTCACCAACACGTGGCACCTCCCTGGAGAAGTCCCACCAGCTCCCAGTGCTCCTTCCCAAGGTGGGGGTCACGTCACTCTGCATCCACCACAGTTCCATGCTCATCCCTCCCTTCCCAAACCCCCTGGAGCCACCAGGGTTGGCAGCATCAGAGCAGGACCTGGATCCTTCCCTGGCTCCCAAATGGAGCCGTGTCCCAGGGTTTGGGTGTCCTGGGATTTCATTTCCCCCATGCACCAGAGGCTGCATGCAGGGTGTGTCCGTACCTCGCTGCTGTTCCTCTGCAGCACAGGGAGAGGGGCCAGGAGAGACAAGAAAAATCAGGATTAAAGGCCCGGATTGGGCGGGAGAGGAGCTGTGGCTGGAGCAGCTTCAGACTCCCATGGCCACATCCAGGACTGACCCCGTTCCCAGCAGCTGGGAGTGACCCAAACAGGCCCCCTGAAATGCTCCCCTAGAGCCAAAGGTTTGGCACGGAGCTCCCAGGCTGCTCCTGCTCCTTTGGGAATGGGAATGTGCCAGCAACATTCCTGGAAGCCAGGACTGGGAACGTGGGAGAGGCTGTGACTCCACGAGAGCCAGGAGCTGCTGTGGGAGCAGCATTTTCCCAAATTCCTGCTCACACATCATCATCCCTGGAGCTCCTGTGCCAGCCCAGCCCCATTCCAGCCGTGTCCAGGGACGCTGGTCACTCACCTCCAGCAATGCCGGACACGATGGAGGCCACGCCCGAGGCCGGGGCCCCCCGCAGCCCCTCAATCGTCCTCTTGGACTGGTTGTTCAGGCGCTGCTTCAGCTCCACCTTCTCTGACTCCAGCTGGTCAATGTCAGCCTGGAGAGCGTCCATGGTCTCCTCAAACTCCCTGGGAAGTGCACCGGAGGGATGAGTGAGGCTGCTGGTCCAGGATCCTTTATCTTGTCCCTCCATCCCTCTCCAGCTCTCCTGGAGCCCCCTTAGGCTCTGGAGAAGCTCTGAGCTCTCCCTGGAGCCTTCCCTCTCCAGGTGAACATTCCCAGCCCTCCCAGCCTGGCTTCAAGCAGAGGGAATCCACCTCTTGGAGCAGCTCTGTGGCTTTCTCTGGATGAGCTCCAGCAGCTCCACATCCCCAAACTCACTTTTCCTTCTTTTTGAGCAGCGTCTGGGTCTCATCCAGCTTGGTCTGGATCTTTTCCACGCGGTCATCTGCATCCTTGGAGGCGCTGTCCAGCTTCTTCTCCAGGAGGCTGAGCCGCACGTTGGCCTCGCTGAGCTCCTCGCCCTGGAGCAGCAGGGAGGGAATCAGGGAGCTCCAGGGAGTTGGGGGAGCCCCCAGATCACCGGCACCCATGGCTGGAACCCAGAACAGCTCCCAGCTCCCACCCTGTGCCCCCCAGGACATGGTGGGGGTGAGATCTGGATGGCAGCACCTCCCTGCCCACAGGAAAAACATCCCCAGGAAATCTGGATGGGGCTTGGGATCGGCATCTCCGTAGGTAGGAAGTCACCAGGAGTGTGGAGGTGAATCCCACAGCAGCCAGGAAGGTGGGGATGGGTGAGGGACAGGCAGGGATCAGTGAGGGCAGGCTGGGATTGATGAGGGGCAGGCAGGGATGGGTGAGGGATGAGACTGGAATTGATGAGGGACTGGCAGGGATGGGTGAGGGACAGGCAGGGATGGGTGAGGGACAGGCAGGGATGGGTGAGGGATGAGACTGGAATTGATGAGGGACTGGCAGGGATGGGTGAGGGACTGGCAGGGATTGATGAGGGACAGGCTGGGATGGGTGAAGGACAGGCAGGGATGGGTGAGGGACAGGCAGGGATGGGTGAGGGACAGGCAGGGATCAGTGAGGGACAGGCAGGGATGGGTGAAGGACAGGCAGGGATGGGTGAAGGACAGGCAGGGATGGGTGAGGGACAGGCAGGGATCAGTGAGGGACAGGCAGGGATGGGTGAGGGACAGGCAGGGATCAGTGAGGGACAGGCAGGGATGGGTGAGGGACAGGCAGGGATCAGTGAGGGCAGGCTGGGATTGATGAGGGGCAGGCAGGGATCAGTGAGGGACAGGCAGGGATTGATGAGGGACAGGCAGGGATCAGTGAGGGACAGGCAGGGATTGATGAGGGGCAGGCAGGGATCAGTGAGGGCAGGCTGGGATTGATGAGGGGCAGACATGATCAGTCAGGGATGGGCAGGGATTGATAAGTGACAGGCTGGGATTGATTAGGGACTGGTGGGATCACTAAGGATGAGACTGGGATTGATAAGGGACAGGCAGGGATGGGTGAGGAGGAGTCAGGAAAGCAGGGACCACTGAGGAAAACCTCACCTTGATCTTGAGGGACTTCTTCAGCTCCTTGATCACCGTCTCCCTGTCCTCCAGCTTCAGCCCCAGCCCCTCAGCATCCGTGATCTCTGCCCGGAGCGCGGCCGCCCGGAGCTCTGCCGGCGGCGTGGGCTGGACCAGTGGGAACATCGGGATTTTAGGAAGAATTCCAGACACTGCAGCTGCCCAGCTCCCTGTCCTGGTCACCCACAGCCCCCTGGTGACCGTGGGCAGTGACAGAACAGAGCCCAACCCACCTTGTTCTGCGGGCGGTCGGCGTCGTACTCGCCCTCCTGCATGGCCGTGGCCATCTTGTTCATGGTGGCCATGAGGATGCTGCAGGACTGGCGCAGGCACTCGTAGGGATTGATGCCCTGGGAGCCGTAAATCTGGGAAGGATGGGAAGGATGGGAGTGGTGGCCCTGGGCCAGGCTCACAGCCCCTGACCCACATCCCACAACTGGTGTTTCCTTCTGATGGTCAAGGATGTGCCTCTGGTATTTAAGGATGTCCCTCCAATATTTAAGGGTGTCCCTCTGATTTTTAAGATGTTCTTTTGATGTTTAAAAATGTCCCTCTGATGTTTAAGATGTTCCTCTGATGTTTAAGAATGTCCCTCTGATGTTTAAGAATCATCCTTAAAATCCACATCCAACATAAAACCTTCCCTTCCATCAACAAATCCAACCAATAAAATGCAAAAAATCCCACATACAAAAATCTGAGTAACACCCAACAGAAGTGGATGATTTACAGAAAATCCACCTCTCGTCCCTTCATCATAATTACACCAAAATCAGCACAAAATCCGGAGACACCACATCCATTGTGTCCAGGGAAAGAGACGGAAAAGGCTCTGGAGAGCTGAGGGGGCTCAGCCTGGAGAAAAGGAGGCTCAGGGGGGACATTTCCTCTCTCTACAAGAATTCCCCACGATCATTCCCTGCTGTGGAATGTGGGAATACGGTTGGGATCCCCCACCACACCTGGTAAAACTCCACCACATCCCCTCAGCGAGACCACAGAGCTGGCACAGGGCAAGGCACGGTGCAGGTGTGGCATTCCCTGGCTGCATTCCAGCTGGGAATGGTGGGAGGGATGGAAGAAGGAAGGAAGGATGTCCCACCTGCTCGCTGACTTTGAAGGCCAGCTCCTCGAGGCGTGGGGCCGGCAGCCCCTCGTTCTCGGCCAGCGGCGCGATCAGCTGCGCCCCGGCCGCCGCCACCTCCTGCAGCACGGCCACCACCCACGTCAGGTGCTTCCGGCATTCCAGCAGCGTGTCCGACACCTGGCAGGGAAAACGGGATCAGTGGGAATGGCACAGACATGTGGGGTCATGGAATCCACACGGGATCGTTGTTGGGATCAGGGGAAGTAACGGCAAGATGGAGGGGAAACAGGTCCTGGGTGGGAATCGAGGTTGCCATCCAAGATGGGAACACAAAATCCAGATGCCACATCCATCATGTCCAGGGAAGGAGCTCCTGGAGCAGCTGAGGGAGCTGGGAAAAGGGGGATCAGGGTGGACCTTGGGGCTCTGCACAACTCCCTGACAGAAGGGGACAGCCGGGGAGTGGATTTGGGATTTTATCCCAGAGAACAGGGACAGGAGGAGAGGGAACGGCCTCAGCCTGTGCCAGGTTGGATATTGGGAAAATTCCTCCTGGGAAAGGCTGTCCTGTTTCTTACAGAAAGGGTAATGAAGTATTGGAACGGTCTACCTGGAGAGGTGGTGGATTCACCATCCCTGGATGTGTTTAAACAAAGATTGGACGTGGCACTCGGTGCCATGGTTTAGTTGAGGTTGGGGTTGGGTTGGACTTGATGATCCTGGATGATCCAGCCTAGAAATTCTGTGATTCTGTGACCCAGGACAGGGAGAAGTCCCCATCCCTGGGGGGATTTAAAATCCATGTGGATGTGGCACTTGGGGACAATGGTCAGAGGTGGCCTTGGCAGTGCTGAGGGGAGTGATTGGACTCAGGGATCTCCAAAGGATTTTCCAACCTAAACCAGTCCCTGATTCCATGATCCCAGCTCAGCTCACACCACTTCCCTCTTCCCTGAGCTGCTCCCCAGCTTTCCCTGGGGTGTTTGCTGCCAGCCCAGTGCATCCCACAGCTCCCAGTTTGTGCCTGAGGGGTGTCCCTGCCCTGCTCACCTGCGCTCCGAAGCCCAGGGCTGCAGGAATTCCCGGAGCATCCGTGCCCGGCATGCGGCGCCGGATCTTCTTGCAGAACTGGCGGATGTCGCTGCAGGACGTCTCCAGGTCCTTGAGCAGGATGGCCAGGTCGGCCGCCTCCTGCCCAGCCTGGGGACACAGAGGGACTTCAGAGGGACACGGGGACAGGGAAGGGCACAGGGACTTCAAGGGATCTCAGAGAGACACGGGAACAGAGGGACATGGGGACACAAAGGGACCTCAGAAGGAACCTCAGAGGGACACGGGGAGAGAGAGGGACCTTAAAGGGACAGGGGGACACAGAGAGACTGCAGACAGAGGGACCTCAAGAGGTCACAGGGAGAGAAAGGAACATGAAGGGACCTCAGAGGGACACAGGGAGAGAGGGACCTCAGAGGGACATGGGGACACAGACTGTGGACAGAGGGACCTCAGAAGGTCATAGGAGAGAGAAGGACCTTAGAGGGACCTTAGAGGGACCTTAGAGGGACATGGGGACACAGAGGATCTGTAGACAGAAGGACCTCAGAAGGTCACAGGGAGAGAAAGGAACATGAAGGGACCTCAGAGGGACACAGGGAGAGAGGGACCTTAGAGGGACATGGGGACACAAAGGGACCTTAGAGAGAGGGACCTCAGAGAGACATGGGGACATAGACTGTGGACAGAGGGACCTCAGAAGGTCATAGGAGAGAGAGGGACCTTAGAGGGACCTTAGAGGGACCTTAGAGGGACATGGGGACACAAAGGGACCTTAGAGAGAGGGACCTCAGAGGGACATGGGGACATATAGGGGCTGTAGACAGAGGGACCTCAGAAGGTCACAGGGAGGGAGAGGAACATGGAGAGACCTCAGAGGGACACAGAGACAAAGGGACATGGGGACACAGAGGGACCTTAGGCAAAGGGAGCTCTGACAGACAGAGGGACAGAGAGGGACCTCAGAGGGACATGAGGAGAGAGAGAGATTTTAGAGACATGGAGACAGAGAAGGACAAGAAGGGGTCTCAGACAGAGGGACACGGGGACAGCAGGAAGCTGGCACGTGCCCAGCCATCCTGGCAGGTGCTACCTGGAGGAAGATCCTACCTGGAGGAAGATCCTACCTGGAGGAAGATCCTACCTGGAGGAAGGCCCGCAGCCGGCACACCTCCACCCCCATGCAGTCCAAGGCACTCTGGGTGAACTGTGGGCACAGGCAGAGGGACCCTCAGCAAAGGGACAGGGACAGGAGGGGTCCCAGGGCACACTGGGGCTTCAGTCCCAGGAATTCCAGGATGGATCCTTGTCACCACCCCAGGATTTTCAGGAGCAGGGAAACGGGCTGAGGCAGTCAGATAATTTTTGGTCTATTTTGGTTTTACCCAGGAGGTGCAGGATGTTCTTCCCTTGGGAAATCCAGGATACAACCCCCACCCTGAGACATGAGGGTCTCCATATTCCCATTCCTGCTCTTCTCATCCCCTCATTCCCATTCCCTGACCCCAGGGCCACCACTGGGGAAGTGTGGCTGCACTGGGGAGTGGCTGCAGGGGCACAAAGGTGGGAAAGAGGGATCAGGGAAGGGTTGTCCCCACTCACCTTGATGTGGTCGGCCAGCTGCAGGGTGCAGTCCTCAGCCTGGTCGGCCAGGTGGATGCTGTACAGGTGCTGTGGGAATGGCAGGATCAGAATTCCACACATGGAAAAATCCCACGTGGGAACACTCAAAAAAAAACCCAAATTTTGAGGGTTTGGGGGTCATTTCTTAAATGGAAGTAACAACAGTGCCCTGAAAGAGCTGGTGGTGCTTAATTCCACAGGACAGCAGCGTGGAAGGAAGGAATGTGGGATGGGAGAACCGAGAGCAGGGGACACAGCCACGGTCACCTGGGTGACAACTCCCAAAGGAAAAGGCTGCCAAAAGGAGCCAAATCCCAGCTGATCCATGGATATCCAAGGGCTGGATATCCAACAGGGGAGGTGGCACCTGTCCCCAGTGTCACCCTCCAGCCCCACCTGGTAGTACTTGATGTGGGAATGGCAGGATCAGCATCCACAGGTGTTGGCACACATGGAAAAATCCAATGTGGGAACACTCAAAAAAAACCCCAAATTTTGAGAGTTTGGGGGTCATTTCTTAAATGGAAGTAACAACAGTGCCCTGAAAGAGCTGGTGGTGCTTAATTCCACAGGACAGCAGCGTGGAAGGAAGGAATGTGGGATGGGAGAACCGAGAGCAGGGGACACAGCCACGGTCACCTGGGTGACAACTCCCAAAGGAAAAGGCTGCCAAAAGGAGCCAAATCCCAGCTGATCCATGGATATCCAAGGGCTGGATATCCAACAGGGGAGGTGGCACCTGTCCCTGGTGTCACCCCCAGCCCCACCTGGTAGTACTTGATGGCTTTGGTGAGCGGCTCCACGTTGACGGTCTCGTCCAGCTGGTCCTTGTGGAGCAGCTCGATCAGGAAGTCCAGGGAGCGCTCATGGACGCTCATCTCGGGGTACAGGGTCCCCACCTTCTTGTACACCTCCACACTGCAGCGGTTCAGGGCCCTGAGGGGACAGGGACAAAGGGGCTGGGTGCATCTCTGGGCAGGATGTGGGAAATCGGAGCCCTGAGGCACTGCTGGCCTGGGGACAGGGACACAGCCATGACAGGGACACCGGGAGGTTCACAGAGATGTGACCCCTCACAAGGGAATAAGGGGATCCTGCTGCTTCTTTGTAGCCTGGATCCCAAAATTCCTTCATGTGTCATCTCTTGGGAAGGAGAAGGGGAATCTGTTCTTCTTTTCAGCCTGGTTCCCAAAATCCCTTCTTATGTCACCTCTCAGGAAGGACACACAGACATCACAGAGAACAGGATCCTGCTGCTTTTTTCTATCCCAAAATTCCTTCATGTGTCATCTCTTGGGAAGGAGAAGGGGAATCCATCCTTCTTTTCAGCCTGGTTCCCAAAATCCCTTCCTATGTGACCCCTTGGGAAGGACACAGAGGTCACAGAGAAGGGGATCCTGCTGCTTTTTTCTATCCCAAAATTCCTTCCTGTGTCACCTCTTGGGAAGGACACACAGAGAAGGGGATCCTCATAAGGGAATAAAGGGATCCCACTGCTTTTTTCTAGCTTGGCTTCCCAAAATCCCCTCCCATGTGACCCCTTGGGAAGGACACAGAGGTCACACAGAAGGGGATCCTGCTGCTTTTTTCTAGACTGGCTCCCAAAATTCCTTCCTGTGTCATTTCTTGGGAAGGAGAAGGGGAATCCATCCTTCTTTTCAGCCTGGTTCCCAAAATCCCCTCCCATGTCACCCCTTGGGAAGGACACAGAGGTCACACAGAAGGGGATCCTGCCATTTTTTTCTAGACTGGCTCCCAAAATTCCTTCATGTGTCGTCCCTTGGGAAGGACACAGAGAGGTCACGGAGAAAGAAATCCTCACAAGGCAATAAGGGGATTCTGCTGGTTTTTTTCTAGTCTGGCTCCCAGAATCCCTTCCCATGTCACCCTTTGAGAAGGACACAGAGACCTCCTGGAGAAAGAGATCTCACTACTATTTTCTAGCCCAGCTCCCAAGATCCTGTGTTATCTCTTGGGGGACACACAGAGGTCATGGAGAAAGGGATCCCACAGTTTTTTCTAGCCCATCTCCCAAGATCCTGTGTTATCTCTTGGAGGACAAACAGGTCCTGGAGAAAGGGATCCCCACAGTTTTTTCTAGCCCAGCTCCCAAGATCCCATGTGATCTCTTAGGGGACAAACAAAGGTCATGGAGAAAGGGATCCCACAGCTTTTTTCTAGCCCAGCTCCCAAGATCCCGTGTGATCTCTTAGGGGACAAACAGAGGTCATGGAGAAAGGGATCCCACTGCTTTTGTTTGTTTTTCCCTAGCCCAGCTCCCCAAATCCCTTCCCACACCATCCCTTGGGAAGGACACACGAGGAGGATCACAGAGAAATAACCCCATGACAAGGCAATTAAATCCATCCCACCACCCTTTCCCAGCCCGGCTCTCCAAACCCCTGGAACTCCGCCTGCAGAGGGCGGGGCGGGCACTCACTGCTCGTATTTGTGGAGCGTGGCTTGGAGCAAGCTCAGGGAATAGACGAGGCCGGCGGCGAAGCTGAGCTGCTCCCCCGGGGCTCCTCGCAGCCCCGCCCGCTCCGCGCAGCTCTCGCTCAGCTCGAACCTCTCCTGCGCCTGTTTGCTGATCAGCTCGGCCTGGAGGGGACAGGGAAATCCTTCAGGGCACATCCCATGCTTCCCTGCTCTGTCTCATTCAGCCATGGATAACAGCTCCTGCACCCCCAAAAAGTGACCTGTCCTTGCAAGGTGACCACTGGCACTGCGGCTGAGTCACCACCCCTGGCTGCTTCCTCCATTCCCTTCTCCCAGACCATTTTATAACTGTGAAATCAGGGAATTATTAAGGTTGGAAATAAGAGCATCGAGCCCAACTGTTCCCCGAGCACCGACACTGCCCATGTCCCCAAGTGCCACCTCCACAGAGCTGTTAAATCCTCCCAGGAATGGGGACTCCACCACTGTCCTGAGCAGCTGTGCCAGGGCTGGACACCCCTTTCCAAAAAGAATTTTCCCAATATTCCCACCTGAACCCCTCCAGGGGGTTGGCAACTCCAGTCTCTCAAGAAACTTTGGGAATAAAAAACCCCCAAAACCCCAAATTCCCTGCGGTGAATTTTCCCAATATTCCCACCTGAACCTCTCCAGGGGTGGCAACTCCAGTCACTCAAGAAACTTTGGGAATAAAAAACCCCCAAAACTCAAAACCCCAAACTCCCTGGGGTGAATTTTCCCAATATCCCCACCTGAACCCCTCCAGATGGACGGCAACTCCAGTCACTCATGAAACTTTGGGAATAAAAAACGCCCAAAACTCAAAACCCCAAATTCCCTGCGGTGAATTTTCCCAATATTCCCACCTGAACCCCTCCAGGGCTGCCAACTCCAGTCACTCAAGAAACTTTGAGAATAAAAAACGCCCAAAACTCAAAACCCCAAATTCCCTGCGGTGAATTTTCCCAATATTCCCACCTGAACCCCTCCAGGGCTGCCAACTCAAGAAACTTTGGGAATAAAAACCCCCAAAACTCAAAACCCCGAATTCCCTGGAGGATAAAGGTGCTGTTTCCCAGGTTCTCCCAAGCCTGTCCCACCTTGCAGATGAGGCGTGGGATGAGCAGGAGCACCAGGACGCAGTCGTGGTCGCCGCCGTGCCGCAGGAAGCTGTCGGGCATGAAGGAGGTGAGGAGGGACACGTGCCTGTTGGCCTGCTGCACTTCCATCTGCCTCAGCTCCATCTCGATGGCCTGAGGGGACACCCAGGGGACACCTGGTCACTCCAGCTGCTCCCGAGCATCCCCAGCACAGCCCAGCTCAGGGGGATAAATCATGGAATGCTGCTCCTTTGGAGAATGCCTCGGTGCCTCTCTGGGATCTCCCAGCCAACCCAGTGCCACCCCTTGCCATGAGCTGGGACAGCTTCCATCAGGCCATGGTGCTCCAGCCTGGCTTTGGACATTTCCAGGGGTGGGGTGGCCAGAGTTTCTCTGGGAAATCCATTCCAGGCTCTCCCCACCCTCACAGGGAAGAATTTCTTCCCAATATCCCATCTAACCCTGCTCTCCTAGTGGGAAGTCATTCTCTGTGTCCTGTCACTCCAGCCCTTGTCCCCAGCCCCTCTCCAGCTCTCCTGGAGCCCCTTTAGGCCCTGCAAGGGGCTCTGAGGTTTCCCTGGAATTTTCCCTTCTCCAGGTGAACATTCCCAACTTTCCCAGCCTGGCTTCAGAGCAGAAGGGTTCCAAAATCATGGAATGGTTTGGGTTGGGAGAGACCTTGGAGATCATCCAGTGCCATGGGCAGGGACACCTCCCACTGTCGCAGGTTGCTCCATGTCCTGTCCAACCTGGCTTTGGACACTTCCAGGGATCCAGGGACAACCACAACTCTGGGAATACCCTGGAGCCTGTCCCAGGGCATGGATAAGCCCATCCTTGTCTCTTGCTGGCCCTACCTTGGCATGGGCTTTCGTCTCTGCAAATTTGATCTTGAAATCGAACATCTCAGGGGGCGGCTGCTGCTGCTTCTCTGCAGACGCTTCCTGCTGGCTCATCAGCTCCCGGTTCACATCCTGGGCACAGGGAGATGGGACATGGGGACATCATGATCAGGGACCCCACACCCTCAGTGAGCCCCTCCCCAAACCTCCCAGCACCTCCTCCTTGTGCAACATCCAGTGGAGGTGGAGGGGAGGGAGAGGCACCAAGCGTGTTCCAGTCCAGGAATATCCACAGGCTCATTCCCCAGCTCCCTTCCCTGCCAGGAGATCTGAGCCCAGGGCTGGGATAGTCCCCACAGGAAAGAATTTTTTCCCAATATCGCATCTAAATCTCCACTTTTCCAATGAGGAGCCATTCCGTGTGTCCTGTCCCTCTTTCCCTTGTCCCAAATCCAGCTCTCCTGGAGCCCCTTTAGGCACTGGAAGAGGTCTCTTTGAAGCCTTCCCTTCTCCAGGCTGGACATTCCCAGCTCTCCCAGCCTGTCTCTGTAGGAGAAGGCACTGGGGGGTGTGGAGGATGAGTTCCCCCAAAGATGAGGGCATGTGAGCAATCCAGAATGTGAAAGAATAGGCCTGGAACCATTTCAACGATGAAGCAGTCACACACCAGGAAGAAGAAGATGCAGAAAGTCACATATAAAGAAGAACAAAGGATGGTAAACAACTCCAGAAATGTGGGAATCAGAAGAAAGCCAGAAAAAATTATATACATAATTTTGCTGTGCATGTAAGAAGAATTAACCAATAGAGACTAAAAGGCTAACGTGTCCTTTTAGGGGCAACCAGTTGTAAAGTAGCATGAAATACATGATTAAGGCTAAGAATTGTATAAAAGAAGCTGGAAAAATCTATTAAAATGGGGCCTACTTCGATCATATTGATCTTGGAGTAGTGTCCTGTTTTTATTTTCACAGGTTGGTGCCCGAACAGGGACCTACTTCCTGTGGAAGCTCCACGAGGAACCCACTCAGCCCCAAGCCGTGTCCTGCCGTGCCCACGTCCACGGGGCATTCCCAAGGCTCTCCTGCCCACCAGGTGATCTCCAGGAGGAGCTGGAGGTGTCCTCACCTGCAGGTGAGCCGTGAGCTCCCGGTACTTTTTGATGGTTTGCTGGTAGTCAGCCACGGTCTCCTGGGCGGCCTCCACGCGCTTCTCGGCCTTGCGCACGCGCGCCGTGGCCATGTCCAGCTGCTCCCGCAGCTCCAGCTCCGTCTCCCGGGCGTTCTCCTGCAGCTCGTCGTTCATCTCGTTCATGGCTTCCTATGGGGAGGTGGCACAGTGGGGACAAAGTCACACGGGGTGGCTCAGGCGTGTCCCAGCACTCAGCTTCCCCAAATCCTTCTGTCATTCCAGCCCCCCCATGCTGAGCCCTGGAGCAGTTGTTATCCCAAGGAATTCAGCCTTACCAGGTCCCCGACGGTCTCACGCAGCTCCCGGACCTTCTCCTCCAGATCCAGGTTTCTCTCTGTCAGAGTCTCCACCATCTCCTCAGCTCCCAGCGCTGCATCCACCTGCCAGGACACACATCCCAATCCATTCGTGTGCCAGGACACACATCCCAGTCCATCCGTGTGCCAGGACACACATCCCAATCCATTCGTGTGCCAGGAGACACATCCCAGTCCATCCGTGTGCCAGGACACACATCCCAATCCATCCGTGTGCCAGGACACACATCCCAATCCATCCATACACCAGGACACACATCCCAATCCATCCCCTGCCAGGACACACATCCCAATCCATCCGTGTGCCAGGACACACATCCCAATCCATCCATACACCAGGACACACATCCCAATCCATCCATGCACCAGGACACACATCCCAATCCATCCATACACCAGGACACACATCCCAATCCATCCGTGTGCCAGGACACACATCCCAGTCCATCCGTGTGCCAGGACACACATCCCAATCCATCCATACACCAGGACACACATCCCAATCCATCCGTGTGCCAGGACACACATCCCAATCCATCCATTCACAGGACATACATCCCAATCCATCCATGTGCCAGAACACACATCCCAATCCATTCGTGTGCCAGGACACACATCCCAATCCATCCGTGTGCCAGGACACACATCCCAATCCATTCGTGTGCCAGGACACACATCCCAATCCATCCATGTGCCAGAACACACATCCCAATCCATCCATTCACAGGACACACATCCCAATCCATCCGTGTGCCAGGACACACATCCCAATCCATCCATTCACAGGACACACATCCCAATCCATCCGTGTGCCAGGACACACATCCCAATCCATCCATGCACCAGGACACACATCCCAATCCATCCGTGTGCCAGGACACACATCCCAATCCATCCATTCACAGGACACACATCCCAATCCATCCATGTGCCAGGACACACATCCCAATCCATCCATACACCAGGACACACATCCCAATCCATTCGTGTGCCAGGACACACATCCCATTCATCCGTGTGCCAGGACACACATCCCAATCCATGCATACACCAGGACACACATCCCAATCCATCCGTGTGCCAGGACACACATCCCAATCCATGCATACACCAGGACACACAACCCAATCCATCCGTGTGCCAGGACACACATCCCAATCCATGCATACACCAGGACACACAACCCAATCCATCCGTGTGCCAGGACACACATCCCAATCCATGCATACACCAGGACACACATCCCAATCCATCCATACACCAGGACACACATCCCAATCCATTCGTGTGCCAGGACACACATCCCAATCCATCCGTGTGCCAGGACACACATCCCAATCCATCCATACACCAGGACACACAACCCAATCCATCCATGCACCAGGACAAACATCCCAATCCATCCATACACCAGGACACACATCCCAATCCATTCGTGTGCCAGGACACACATCCCAATCCATCCATGCACCAGGACACACATCCCAATCCATCCATACACCAGGACACACATCCCAATCCATCCATTCACAGGACACACATCCCAATCCATCTGTGTGCCAGGAAACACATCCAAATCCATCCATGCACCAGGACACACATCCCAATCCATCCATGTGCCAGGACACACATCCCAATCCATTTGCCTGCCAGGACACACATCCCAATCCATCCATGCACCAGGACACACATCCCAATCCATCCATGCACCAGGACACACATCCCAATCCATTTGCCTGCCAGGACACACATCCCAATCCATCCCAGCATGTGGTGGCACAGACAGTTTTAGTGAAAAAATGGCATTTTGGGGGCTCTGCTCTGCCAAGAGCCCACCTGAGCCACAGCAGGTGTGACCCAGCCTGGAGGGATTGCAGGAACAGGGATCCTTCCTGGGGGCTTCCCGAAAAAGGATCATCATCATGCCAGATGGAAGGTGGGATGGGTGAGCATGGAACATCATCCATGCCCTATGGTCAGGAATCACCCACATCCAAGCAGAGCCCAGCACAGCCCCACTGCTGGAGTAGGATTTGGAATTAGGGAATATGGGACCAGGAGTGTTGGTCCCTGCAGTGGGATCACTGCCCGTGGCTCTCCAGGAGTCTCAATGCCCAAAATGTCCCTAAACTGCCCCAAATGTCCCCAAACTGCCCCAAATGTCCCTAAACTGCCCCAAATGTCCCCAAACTGCCCCGAATGTCCCCAAACTGCCCCGAATGTCCACAAACGGTCCCAAATATCCCATCCCACCTGTCCCTCACCTGCTCCTTGAGCTCATCCACCGTTTTCTCCGCCTGCTTCACCTCCTCCTGCAGCTTCTCCCGCTGCTGCCTCAGCGACTCCAGCTCCGTGTTTTTCTTCTCCATCTGCTTCTGGAGCTTCACGTGCTCCTGCTTCTCCGAGGCGGACAAATCCCGCATCCTGGGACAGCCACAGGTCCCGTCAGGGCCAGCCCAGGAGCACCTGGTCCCTCCCTGGATGCTGCTCATGGGGGGCACCAGCAGAGCAGGGGGCACCCCACCCGCTCCAGCCAGGATAACGGAGCTCATCCATTCCCATCAGCATGAGCAACATTCCCAAAATTCAGCTCGTTGACAGCAAGGGATGGGTCCCACCTGAACCTCTTGGCTGTGGGTTCCCAAATGAAAAGCCCTTGAGCCCTAAGCCCTGGAAGGTGGGATCATCCAGGGAAAGGTAGATCCCAGGGCTGGGCAGGGTCTGGAGAACAGTGCTGGGACACCACATCCATAGGGAATGAAGCATGGGAAGGGTCTGGAGTGGCTCATTTTGTCCCTGTCCTCACTGATCCCCTGTGACAAGGGACTCTCCCTTCCCTGTGGATGCTTTAAGAGCTCGGCAAAGATCCCAGATCAGCAGGAATGACATGGGCTGCCCCAGAGAAAGATTGGGATCGATGCTCTCGGACTGAGGGGGCACAAGAGGCCTGGGAAGGAATTTTGGGAAGCACAGCTGGGCTCCCACCTGACAAGAGCCTCCTTGAGCCTGGCGTTCTGCTCCTCCAGCTGTTTGACCTGGTAGCTGGATGCTGCTCCGTCGGAGCCTGCAGAGGAAGGGAAGAATCAGAATCCCAAAATCTCAGACTGGTTTGGGACCCATTCCCACCCCTTGACATGGGACACCTTCCACTATCCCAGGATGCTCCAAGCCCCAGCTAACTTCGTTTTAGACACTTCAAGGGATGGAGCAGCCACAGCTTCTCTGGAAAAATTCATCCCAGGGCCTCAGGACCCTCACAGAGAATTCCTTCCCAATATCCCACCTAACCCCAGCCTCATTCCCCATTTTCCACACCCAAAGTCCCTCTCCCTTCCCACCTTTCTCCTCGATCTCATGCTTGAGGATCTCCAGGTCCATGGTGAGGTATTCCACCTTCTCCTTGAGGGAATCCACCTCCTGCTGCAGGGACTCTGCCCGCTCCTCGGCCATCTCCTTATCCAGTGTGGCCATCTCGATGGCGTCGGCCGTGTCTGCCATCTCCTCCATGTACCTCTCCTTGGCTTCCAGGGCATCCTTGGCTTCCTGTGGGCAAGCACAGCAGGTGAGGACACCCCACAACTCTGGAGAGACCCCACAACAGCCCTCAGGAAATTACTGTTCCTCAGTCCAATGGATACTGGTTTATCTGGGATGGGAGAGGACAGCCATGTGGTCCAGGGTGTCCCGCTCCCTTCTTCCCTGCTCCACACCCAGAGAGCCTGGCAGGAAAACCATCAGCAGGTGAGGACAAAGGTAAGGAGACAGGGAACACTGGAGCAGACAGATAAATCCCTGGGGAAAGAAACCAGGAATCCACCGTGGAAAAGTAGGGCAGGGAGAAGGAAACGCTCCTTGGCTGCTTGGATGGAGTCCTGGGAGCTGCAGGCACAGGGGAGGGGGAAAGGGAAGCACCTGGAACTCCTGGAGAGAGAGAAGGAAGAGGGAAGCACCTGGAGAGACAGAGAGAAGAGGGAAACATCTGGAGAGAGAAGGAAGAGGGAAGCACCTAGAAAGAGAGGGAATAAGGAATTCAAAGCCTGATTCCCAAATACACCCGATGTAAAATCAGAGCAGAGGAAAAGACCTCGAGCCACACCAGGGGATGTTTGGTTGGATATTGGGAAAATTTCCTCCCAGAAAGGTTTGTCAGGGCTGGAATTCCTCCTGGAGTCACCTCTCAAGGCACTGCCCTGTGCCCAGGGACACTCACTCACCTTCTTGGCCTCCTTCAGGCGTTTCTGGAGGTCAGCCTGCTGCTCCTGCATTTTGCTCTTCCATTCCTGCACCTGCTCCAGCTGGATCTTGTACTTCTCCAGCTCCTTGAGCTTCGCCTTGTCCTCATTCCGCTTGATTTTCAGCGTCTCCAGCTTCTCCTCAAGGTCCCTGACCTGAGCACGGAGATTCTCCTCCTCCTAAAACCCCGAGCCAAGAGTTAGGGAAGGAGCAGGGACATCCTTTGGACAGAGCTCTGGGGATGTTCCTGGGCGCCCACAGAACCTGGCCTGACTTTTGTCATCAGTAGTGGGGCAGCTTGAGAAGAGAGAGACTCAGGACAAGGGCCTGGAGTGCCAGGACAAGGGGGAATGGCTTCCCACTGCAGAGAGCAGGATTAGATGGGATATTGGGAAGGAATTCCTGGCTGTGAGGGTGGGGAAGCCCTGGCACAGGTTGCCCAGAGAAGCTGTGGCTGCCTGATCCCACTGCAGCATCCACATCACTCCCAGGTGATCTCCCCCCAGGGAAAACTGATCCAGGTCCTTTTCCAGCAGCTCAGCTCCCAGGGCAGGGAAAGGCTGATGCCAGCATTCCCGAAGGAAGGGCTGCAGGGACAAAGGGATGTGACCTTCCTCCCTGGCAGCAGGATTTCAAATCCCAAAGCTGGGTGACAGCAAGGAACAGGTCTTGGAAAAATCTGGAACCTCCCCATGGATTCCTCCTCTGCTGCTTTCCCAGGCTGGACATTCTGATGTCCCCAAAAAAGGCACTGCTGCACCCAGTTACAGAAACCAGTTACCAGAGAGCTCTGGGAATGGGGACACGGGGGGGGGACACCCCCTATTCCCACCCTGGGGTGCCTCTCCAGCTCTCCCTTCCACACACAATCCCAAAGCCTTGTCTTCTCCTGCTCTTCCCTCCCTGGCCTTGTACCCCAAATCTCTCCCAAGCTCTAATTAATTCATTAATCAAAGCAGGATGGAAGTGATGAAAAAATATTTTAAAGATCAAAACGGGAATAACTCTGCAATGATTAAAAATCCCTGAATTTGGGAAATATTCGATCTTTCCAGCTGAGCTTTGCATCCCAAGGCAGGAGGGTCCCAGTGCATCCCTGCTGGTCCCTCCATCCCAGTTCTCCCAAGTTTGGGAAATCCTGAACCTCTCCAAGGGATCTTTGTATCCCAAGGCAGGAGGGCTCCCAGTGCATCCCTGCTGGTCCCTCCAGCCCAGTTCTCCCAGCACCAGTGGGTGTTGCAAACTGGGCCCTCTGGATTTAATAGATCAAACTCTTACTCAGAGCTTAAACTCTGCCAAACTGCTCCAGTGCCACTCGTGTTCCACAGGGATCTGGGAAGGGATGGAGGTGCACTGGGAATTCTCTTTGGAAGCAGCCTCCCAGCTGTGCTGCCTCTGCCTCTATCCTGGAAAGCTCCGACCTGTCCCAATGCTCCTCCCACAGCCCAGTGACCCTCCAAGGCACCTCTTCCTCCCCTCCTCCTCCTCCTCCTCCTTCTCCCAGTGCTGGGGGCATTTCTCTCTCCTGCCTGCCAGGGAGCACCAGCAGAGCCCAGAGCTCACCTAGGCACAGGAGAGTTCTCCATTTCCTCAATTCTTAAGGATTTCTCTCCCACATTTCCTCCCTTCAAGCCACAAGTCCCTTCCAAAGGTGAATCCTGCTGGCTAGGGCAGCCCCCGAGGGCCAGCTGGGACCACCCAGCCCTGCCTGACACCTCAGACTCTCTCAGATCCCTCTCAGATCCCACTCAGATCCCACCCAGCCCTGCCTGACACCTCAGGCTCTCTCAGATCCCACCCAGCATAAGCCGGGACAGTCAGGGAGCACAACCCCCGCTGAGGGCAGAGCTCACCCGGGTGTGACTCACCTTGGTGGGCGAGGGGACCGGCGGTGCCCCCGGGGAGCCGAGGGAGGGCATGGGGATGACGGGAGCCACCAGCGGGGTCTGGGCGGGCGTGCCAGGCTCGCTGCTGCTCATCTCCCCGCCGGACGCCGAGGCGGAGCCCGAGGGCCCGGCCGTGCCGCCGGACGCCGAGGATGTGGGGGTCCGGGTGGGCTGAAAGACACCGGCACGGGGATGGGGGGGTCAGGGGGACATCCCCAAGGGATGCTGCTCCCACAGAATCCCGCCCTGGCACCTCTGGTGAACTCCCAGATTCCAATTTCCACCCCCTGGAGTGGGGTGACAGTGGGGACTCCCTGATTTGTGTCCCACAGGAATTCTGCTCTGGAGGAGCTGGGCTCGGAGAGAATTCATGGATAATCCATTGGGGAAGGACTCCACGCTTCCCAGAGAAGCTGTGGCTGCCTCATATCCCTGGAAGTGTCCAAGGCCAGGTTGGACAGGGCTTGGAGCACCCTGGGATAGTGGGAGGTGTCCCTGCCTGTGGCAGGAGGTGGCACTGGATGATCTCCAAGGTCCCTCCCAACCCAAACCATTCCAGGATTAAAGGTCCCACCTCCAGAGACAGCAAAACCTCAGAGCCCACCAAGATGAGAACACAGTTTTAGGGGAGCAACAAGAAAATCAACAAGGAGTGAGTTCCCAGAGTCCAGCGGGGCCTGGTGCTGCTTCATTAGCGCTTATGAGGCTGTTAATTAATCACTGTCTGAACCCAGGCAGTGGGAAAAGGGGTGGGGGAGGCACCAGGTGCCCCCCACTGGTCTCCTCATGGACCCTATTTCTGGACCACTCACCTCTGACTGTGTAAATTAAATTTCCTGACAATTTTATTCCTGGAAATGGGATTTTTGGTGCCATGAGGGTTCACCAGGTGTGTGGTTTCACCCACAGGCACAGCTGGGAAGGAAAAACATTCACCCTCTGTGCTTATTTTCCCTAAAATGGAGGCAAATCCAACTTGACTCAGCTCCAGTAAGTCCAGAACCCCTTGGATAGGCCCAGCCTGCCCTGCTGGGATGATCCCAGTTCTCCGAGGCACAGAAAACAGGGAATTTCTGAGTGGCACCCAGCCCCACACGCTTTTTTCCAGATACAACTCAAAACAAAGATCTTTGTTGTTCCTGGTGCTTTTGGAGTCACAGATCCCTCAGAGAGAGCAGAGATAGATGGGATATTGGGAAGGAATTCCAGGCTGTGAGGGTGGGGAGGCCCTGGCACAGGGTGCCCAGAGAAGCTGTGGCTGCCCCTGGATCCCTGGAAGTGTCCAAGGCCCAAGGTTGGATGGGGCTTGGAGCAACCAGAGATAGTGGAAGGTGCTCCTGGGTGGAGCTGGATGGGCTTTAGGTCCCTTCCAACCCAACCTATTCCATGATTCCAGGATCCCAACTCCACCCCCCTGCCCAGCGCAGGTGTGAGGCCAAAGGAGCAGGAGGTCCCACAGGACATCCCTGCAGAGACATCAACAAGAACCATTCAAACCCAGGGAATGGGACAGGATCCCAGAGCCCTGGGACTGATGGAATCCACCCCTGCCTGGGGCAAGGTGTTGGAAGCATCCAGTGAGGACGGAGCTCTCCTTGCAGTGCCCCGGCATAGGAGAGTTCTCCATGTTCAAACTCAAGCCTTATGGATTTCTATCCCACATTTCCTCCCTTCAAGCCAGAAGTCCCTTCCCCAGGTGAATCCTGCTGGCTGGAGCAGCCCCCAAGAGCCAGCTGGGACACCTCAAGCTCTCTCAGATCCCACTCACATCCCACTCCAAAACACCCAGCTCAAGCTAGTACAGTCAGAGAGCATTAACCCCCAAAGGGACCCCCTGGCACAGCCTGGGCACTGCCACATGGATTTCACACTGTTCCATGCCCGTTCCATCCTGGGAGAGGGTCCCCAAGGACCTGGACCTGCTCCAGAGGAATCCATCACCCCCGTGAGCTCCTCTGGGCTTGGCACAATGAGGTGGAAGGACAACGGGAATGTGCAGTGGGGTTGGGAATGAATGGGTCGTGTTTGAGTGGGGCTGGCAAAGAATGGATCGTGTTTGGGTGGTGCTGGCACACAATGGATCACGTTTGGGTGGTGCTGGCACCCAACGGATCACGTTTGGGTGGTGTTGACACCCAATGGATCACGTTTGGGTGGTGTTGGCACCCAATGGATCATGTTTGGGTGGTGCTGGCACCCAATGGATCATGTTTGGGTGGTGCTGGCACCCAATGGATTGTGTTTGGGTGGTGCTGGCACACAATGGATTGTGTTTGAATGGGGTTGGTATCAAATGGATCATGTTTGTGGTGGCATTGGCACCCCACAGATCATGTTTGAGTGGGACTGGCAAAGAATGGAATGTTTTTGAATGGGGTTGGCACTCAACGAGTTGTGTTTGAGTGGGGTTGGCACCCAATGGATCATGCTTTAGTTGGCATCCACAAGGATGGCCATGTTTGAGTGGAGTTGACAATGAATGCATCGTGTTTGGGTGGGAGTGGGAACCAACAGATCCTGTTTGGGTGGGACTGGGAACCAATGGATCATGCTAAGCGGGGTTGGCACCCAAAGAGTTGTGTTTGAGTGGGGTTGGCAACCAACAGCTCATGTTTGAGTGGGGTTGGCAATGAATGGATCATGTTTGGGTGGTGTTGGCACCCAATGGATCATGTTTGGGTGGGATTGGGAAGCAATGGATCGTGTTTGAGCAGGGTTGGCACCCAACAAGTTGTGTTTGAGCAGGGTTGGCAACCAACAGCTCATGTTTGAGCGGGGTTGGCAATGAATGGATCATGTTTGGGTGGTGTTGGCACCCAATGGATCATGTTTGGGTGGGATTAGGAAGCAATGGATCATGTTTGAGTTGGCACCCAACGAGTTGTGTTTGAACAAGGTTGGCAACCAACAGCTCATGTTTGAGTGGTGTTGGCATCCAGTGGGTTGTGTTTGAATGGTGTTGGCACCCAATGGATCATGTTTGGGTAGGACTGGGAAGCAATGGATCGTGTTTGAGTGGGGTTGGCAATGAATGGATCACGTTTGGGTGGGACTGGGAACCAATGGATTGTGTTTAAGTGGGGTTGGCACCCAATGAGTTGTGTTTGAGCAAGGTTGGCAACCAACAGCTCATGTTTGAGTGGCGTTGGTACCTAATGCGCCATGTTTGAGATGGTGTTGGCACCCAATGGGTTATGTTTGAGTGGGGCTAGCACCCAACGGATCCTGGTGTGGCGCTGTTGGCACCCAGTGATGCACGCTTGTGACGGGGTTGACACGCAATGCTTTGAATGGCGTTGGCACCCACAGGGCCGTCGGTGCCCGGTGCCCCCGCGCTCGGTGCCCCCACCGTGGCTGCTCACCTTGGGCCGGCGGGCGGTGCTCTGGAGGACAGCGGGAGCGGAAGCAGAGAGGACAGACAGTCACACAGGGACAGAGGAGCAGAGAACAGCCGGCGGCGGCCGGAGCGGCAGAGCAGGGAAAGGAGACAAAAGACAGCACGGCATCGTTAGTGTGCCCGGCATCGTTAGCGTGCCCGGTGGCACCGGGTGTGTGCGGCGTCGTTAGCGAGGGGGCTCATTAACCCGCTCCAAGGGCTGCTCTGGGTGGGACCCACAGCCACAGCTCCCATGGGATCCCCTGGCACCCATGGGACCACCGGAGCACAGCCCAGAGCCAGCACAGCCCTTGGTCACCCCCAAGCCTCATCCCTGTCCCTCCAGCCCAATGTGGGGACAGAGCTGGGGACAGAGGGCACATCCTGAACCCCATCAAAACCTCACGGATACCCCAGGGCAGATCCACCTTGTATCTCCAAGGAATTTTTGGCTTCAGAGGCAAAGCCTGGTTCAGGTTGGCTGGGCATTCCAGGCTCCATGGGCACAGGGGGTTTGACTTCCCACGCCTTTCCCAGAGACCCCCAGAGCAGGAGGTGGAAAGGATTTAATCTTAAACATGAGTTTTCTCCTCTCCTCATCCCTCTGGTTTTCCAAAGGGCCCAGAAGACCCTGGCCCAGCTGCCCTGGAGCCCCCAGGCTCTGCTTTGATTAACCAAAAATTCCAGGGACACCACGGAGCTGATTCCACACTCCCAACTTTTCCTTTCGTAGCTGGAATTGAATCATCCATGATTTTGGGGCAGGACCCCCCACACCCCTCCATGCACATGCAGCAGCTCCCAGCAGCTCAGGGAGGGGAGGCCACAGGGCCCAGCCCAGAACAGAGACAAATATGAAATTATTTAGTATTTTTCCTTTAAAACAATCACTAATGGATGGAAAAGGAGGATGACCAGGCTGGTTTGGGGGGCAGTGAGTTGTCAGGAGCCCCTGGGCACGGGCATTGGGAACATCTGTCCAGCTGCAGCCTTGGAGCACTTCCACGCTCTCTCTCATTTCTGATTCCATGACCTAATCCCAGCTGGGAATAAGCAGGAGCAGAACAGATGGATAATGGCACTGCCACATGATCCCATGTCCAGGATGGGGACATGAGACAACAGAGCTCACCAGGGACGCAGCTCCAGCAGATATCCACACAGCATGCTCCTCCTGAGACCTCGGGAAGCTCAGAGCTCATTTCCCTGTTTTCAATATAAACCTGGGTGTGTTTGCACTTCAATTCCCATCACCTCAGCATTGCTTCAACTAAATCCTGCTCTGCTCACTTCCAGCCTTTTCCAAAGCTGCATTCCATGTCATCCCAAGGGAAATATTCCATCTCCACAACATCTCCTGTGTGGCCAATTTGTCAAGAAAATGGAATGACAGCAGCAGAAGTCCCAGACCCCAGGTGAAACCCTCAGATGCCCTTCAGGAGCTCTCCAGCATCTTCACAAGTCCAACTAAGACATAGAACAGCAACAAAAATCTGGGAAACACTTGGAAAACGCCTTCTTCAGGAATTCCACAGGTGGAGATGTCCCCAGTCCCTGCCACACTGGGGACTCAGGAGTGGGGCAGGGCTGGGGGGTCTCAGACTCACCACTGAGTCCTGGACAGGGGGAAATGTCACCTGAGACAACCGAGTCCTGTCCTGGGGGACACCAAATCCTTCCCTGGGGGACACTGAGCCTTTTTCTGGATAAGGGACACTGATCCCTGTCCCAGGAGACACCGAGCCTTGTCCTGGGGACACCAAGCCCTGAACTGGGGGACACTGAGCCTTGTCCTGGCCATGAGGTGGGGGACACCAACTCAAACTCCTACCCAAACCACACCAAACCCTAAAAACAGGGAGAAGCCTCCTGGTAACCATCCCTAAAGTCATGTGGAATGACAAGGAATAATCCTGCTTTGTGCATCCTGGGAGTTTTGGTCCCCTCCATGTGCAAACCACTGAAAGTTGGAGCTCTGAGACCCCCGGGATCCATTGCAAAGGGATGCTCTGGGATTCTCTCCATCAGGAATGGGGGATGGCAGGGCTCCCCTCCACGTTGGCACCTTCCTGTCATCACTCGTCCCCCACTGGTCATCCTGAGCTCTGGAAAAGCTGGTAGGTGACAAGATGGGACATGGATTTTCTGGTGTCTGGCATCGTGCCAGCGCTGGAACAGAGGCTCCAATCCCACCTGGACCCTCCTGAATCCAGGATGCTCTGGGTCCATTGGAGGTTCCAGGCTCTGCTGTGTAATGCTGGCTGATAATATTTGATGGAATTACAAAACCTCTGCTCCCAGGGGCACTGGGGCTCCAAACTTGCGCGCTCTGAGATGGACTCAGCTTCTGGCAGCAGGAACTCTGGAAAAATCCTCCTGGATACCAAGGCTGGCTGTGGTGGGTCGGCATTGCTTGCTGAATGTGGAGTCCCACAAATCCCTCCTGATTTGGTTCTGCTCCAGGTGTGGGAATCCCGATCCAGGATGGATGAGCAGGAATGTGTGAATGTCACCTTCCAGCAGGCAGGATAGGGGGTTTTCTCCTCTCCTCATCCCTCTGGTTTTCCAAAGGGCCCAGAAGACCCTGGCCCAGCTGCCCTGGAGCCCCCAGGCTCTGCTTTGATTAACCAAAAATTCCAGGGACACCACGGAGCTGATTCCACACTCCCAACTTTTCCTTCGTAGCTGGAATTGAATCATCCATGATTTTGGGGCAGGACCCCCCACACCCCTCCATGCACATGCAGCAGCTCCCAGCAGCTCAGGGAGGGGAGGCCACAGGGCCCAGCCCAGAACAGAGACAAATATGAAATTATTTAGTATTTTTCCCTTTAAAAACAATCACTAATGGATGGAAAAGGAGGAGTGACCAGGCTGGTTTTGGGGGGCAGTGAGTTGTCAGGAGCCCCTGGCACGGGCATTGGGAACATCTGTCCAGCTGCAGCCTTGGAGCACTTCCACGCTCTCTCTCATTTCTGATTCCATGACCTAATCCCAGCTGGGAATAAGCAGGAGCAGAACAGATGGATAATGGCACTGCCACATGATCCCATGTCCAGGATGGGGACATGAGACACACAGAGCTCACCAGGGACCAGCAGCTCCAGCAGATATCCAACACAGCCATGCTCCCTCCTGAGACCTCGGGAAGCCTCAGAGCTCCATTTCCCTGTTTTCAATATAAACCTGGGTGTGTTTGCACTTCCAAACTTCCCATCACCTCAGGCATTGCTTCAACTAAATCCTGCTCTGCTCACTTCCAGCCTTTTTCCAAAGGCTGCATTCCATGTCAATCCCAAGGGAAGATATTCCCATCTTCCACAACATCTCCTGTGTGGCCAAATTTGTCAAGAAAATGGAATGACAGCAGCAGAAGTCCCAGACCCTCAGGTGAAACCCTCAGGATGCCCTTCAGGAGCTCTCCAGCATCTTCACAAAGTCCAACTAAGCAACATAGAACAGCAACAAAAATCTGGGAAACACTTGGAAAACGCCTTCTTCAGGAATTCCACAGGTGGAGATGTCCCCAGTCCCTGCCACACTGGGGACTCAGGAGTGGGGCAGGGCTGGGGGGGTCTCAGACTCACCACTGAGTCCTTGGACAGGGGGAAATGTCACCTGAGACAACCGAGTCCTGTCCTGGGGGACACCAAATCCTTCCCTGGGGGACACTGAGCCTTTTTCTGGATAAGGGACACTGATCCCTGTCCCAGGAGACACCGAGCCTTGTCCTGGGGGACACCAAGCCCTGAACTGGGGGACACTGAGCCTTGTCCTGGCCATGAGGTGGGGGACACCAACTCAAACTCCTACCCAAACCACACCAAACCCTAAAAACAGGGAGAAGCCTCCTGGTAACCATCCCTAAAGTCATGTGGAATGACAAGGAATAATCCTGCTTTGTGCATCCTTGGGAGTTTTGGTCCCCTCCATGTGCAAACCACTGAAAGTTGGAGCTCTGAGACCCCCGGGATCCATTGCAAAGGGATGCTCTGGGATTCTCTCCATCAGGAATGGGGGATGGCAGGGCTCCCCTCCACGTTGGCACCTTCCTGTCCATCCATCTGTCCCCAGCTGGTCATCCCTGAGCTCTGGAAAAGCTGGTGACAAGATGGGACATGGATTTTCTGGTGTCTGGCATCGTGCCAGCGCTGGGAACAGAGGCTCCAATCCCACCTGGACCCTCCTGAATCCAGGATGCTCTGGGTTCCATTGGAGGTTCCAGGCTCTGCTGTGTAATGCTGCTGCATCAATATTTGATGGAATTACAAAACCTCTGCTCCCAGGGGAGCACTGGGGGCTCCAAACTTGCGCGCTCTGAGATGGACTCAGCTTCTGGCAGCAGGAACTCTGGAAAAATCCTCCTGGATACCAAGGACTGGCTGTGGTGGGGTCGGCATTGCTTGCTGAATGTGGAGTCCCACAAATCCCTCCTGATTTGGTTCTGCTCCAGGTGTGGGAATCCCGATCCAGGATGGATGAGCAGGAATGTGTGAATGTCACCTTCCAGCAGGCAGGATAGGGGAGGTGTCACTGGAGCCTTCTCCTGGATTACGTTTCAAGGTTTCAAGTCTGAACTTCACACACAGTGGCTGCTGCTGCGGAGGATTCCCAGAGTTTCCAGGAGGATTCCAATTGGCAGCAGCTCCTGAGTGGGGTAGGCAGTGCCAGAGGTGATGCCCAAGCACTGACCCAGTGCTGGTCCATGCTGATCCCACTCAGTTCCTGGGATTTTGGCCCCTGGGAGGCACCTCCCCTCTGCTGGAGCTGAGTCTCAGCCCCTGGCAGCAGGATGAGCCCCTCAGGGTGTGGTTCCCTGAGATACTGCTGGGAATTGTGCATTTTAAACAACCAGCACCACCCAGCAGGTGCCTGATCTCACAGGTGTGATCCCATGGGCAAGGAGAGGAGCAACGGGAAAAGCAGGATGGAACCCAGGCGTGGGGCTGAGCACCAGCAGCCCCCACTCCCCGCTGCAATGGGGCAGAGGGAAAGCAGCATCCGTGAAACTTTCCATGGGAAGAGGATTAACAGGGACACGTGACGAGGAGCGTCGGTGTCTGAGCTCAGGGAGATGCAGGTGTAAATCAGGAGCATTTACTGCCAGGTACCAGCACAGCCAGCCCAGCTCAGGTCTATTCCCTGCCCATCAGCCAGAAATTCCCAGGATTTCTCTTTAAGCTGAGCAGTGACATCGTGGTTACACTAAAAATAAACATATAGGCCAGTGCCCGCGCTGTCACCTGCGGGAATGGCAGCCTGGCAGGGACCTGGGTACCGCCAGCCTCTGGGAATGCCAAGGGCTGAACCCAACAGGAAAACCGGGATTATGGAGACGCAGCTTCCCCAGGATGGGCACCGGTGGCACTGGAAGCAGGGATGGCACTGGCAGCAGGAACAGCACTGACACTCTCAGGCTGTGGGGATGGCACCAGCACTGGGGACAAGGACAGCAGCAGGGATGGCACTGGCACCCCTGGAGTGGGGACGGCACCAGCAGTGGGGACAACACAGGCAGCAGGGACAGCAGTGACACCCCCAGGAGGAAGGGACGGCATCAGCAGCGGGGACAGGGATGGCATCAGCATCCCCCAGAGCAGGGATGGCACCGGGGACAGGGATGGCATCAGCATCCCCCAGAGCAGGGATGGCACCGGGGACAGGGCCCCGGCAGAGCCGCAGAGCCGCTGCATTGGCCGGGTGACACGGACAGGGGACTCCAGGAGCTCGGAAGGCAAAGCCAGCCATGAACCGATGCTCACCCACCGCCCCCCTCCTCCCCGAGCCCGTCACGCTCCCAATTACAGCCCGGCAGCATCAACACGGGGAAAACGGAGGAAAACGAGCGAGGAGGCGGCTGGGAAGCGGGGATGCGATGCCGGGGGATGCGGGCGCGGACCGTACCTTGCGTGTGGCCGGGGCCTGCCTCATCGTCGCGCAGGGACGGCCGGAGCGGGAGGAGACGGAGCAGCGGGTCAGTCAGCACGGCCGGACACGGCAAATGGCCGCGGCCGCTGCCGGCCGCTCGCCAGGTCCTGCCCGGGGGCTCGGCGGGGGGCTCAGGGGGTCCGGGGCAGCCCCCCCTGGCCGCGGCCGCTCGTCCCCGCTCCGCCGGTGGCTCCAACCACCGCCCCGGCGGCTCATGACATCACCGCGGAGGGGCCGCACCGCCGGGCGCTGCACCGAGCCGGGCGGTGTGCGGATGAGGATGGGGATGAGGATGGCGCGGATGTGATGCTGCGCTCGGGGAGGGGATGGGGGGGGTTCTCAGCGGCTCGGAGCCCCCCCGGGACAGCCCCCGAGTGCGAGCCCGATGCTCCTCGGTGCGGGCGGCTCCGTGGCTGCGCTGAGCATCCCCCAGCCAAACCCGCCCCGCGCCGGCGGCTGCGAGCGCCGGGCAAATCCCCCGGGAGCGGACAGACGGACGGAGCGGAGCCCGGATGGACAGATGGACGGCGCCGAGCCCGCAGGGATGGACAGATGGACAGAGGGACCGTCTTGTCGGCTGCCATCCAGCGCCAGCTCCGCACCAACACAGGCGGATTGCCGGGAGCTCAGGGCAGCACTGCCCGGCTGAAGGTGCGGAGAGACCTCCCCGGGCTTCGGAGAGCCCCTGCCCCAAAATCCCTGCTCTAAAAATGCCCCTGTGGAGCGCGTTGGGCACTCAGGGTGATGTCCAGCACGTCCTGAGCCTCTCTGCCCTGCCAGGACCATTCCTGGCCGGCATTCCCGTTGTCCCTGGACAAGAACTTTGCTGGGAACCCACAGGATGTCACCAAGCACCATCTCCAAACTCTCCATGACTCCATGTCCCCACGGAGTGCTGGAGACCAGCACAGCAGCTCCCATTCACATGCACGAATCTTAAATCCCACATATTCTATTATATTATGTAACATGAACACAGACCTCATCCGGCTCCTGTTCCAACTGTGTTATTTTCCAATATTCCCACACTATGAGGGGAGAGGAGCTCAGGGTGCCCCAGCCTCACCTGCACACCCAATCCTCCACACACAGAGGAGATTTTACCTCCAGTATTTCAGCACAATCCTGCCAATCTCCCAGAAAAAGCCTTTAAAGGCCTCTTTTTTTCCCCCAACATTTGACATTCCTTGGAAGCAGCACCCCAAGACTGTCATGCTGGGGGAATTCTCTGTCCAACTGATCTGTGCTGGGATTTGATTCCTGAAAAAAAACCTGGATCAGGGAATCCAGCAGCTGTAGGGGAAGTGTCCAAGGCCAGGCTGGATGGAGTTTGGAACAACCTGGGATAGTGGGAGGTGTCCTTGCCCATGGTAAGGGATAGAACTGGAAGGGATTCCCCTCCAAACCAAACCATTCCAGGATTCTGGAGCTCTTTTGCTCTGGGAGAGCTGGGAATGTTCACCTGGAGAAGGGAAGGCTTCAGGGGAAACTCAGAGCCCCTTCCAGAGCCTAAAGAGGCTCCAGGAGGGCTGGAGAGGGACTGGGGATAAGGGCTGGAGGGACAGGAGCCAGGGAATGGCTTCCCACTGGGCGAGGGGAGATTGGGCTGGGATCTTGGGCAGGAATTCCTGGCTGGGCTGGAATTCCCAGATTTGCTGTGGCTGCCCCTGGATCCCTGCAGTGCTCAAGGCCAGGTTGGACTTGGGGCTTGGAGCCACCTGGGACTGGGGAAGGTGTCCCTGGATGGGATTTAAGGTCTCCTCTAACCCAAACCATTCCATGATCCGCTCTCCCACAGCTCCCTCTGGCTGCTGGCAGGTGCTGGGGGCAGGGGAGCGTTCCCAAGGGACATTTTTGGGAGCTGTTTTCCCATCTCTTAACCAAGAAGCCCCAAACTCCACCAGCCTGAGCACCACAAACCCCTTCAGGAGCCACAGCTGACACAGACCCAGCTTTTGGCATCATCCAAATCCATTCCAACAGAATCTCCCTCCCATTCCCCAAACCATTGGGAAAAGGAATCCCTTATGAAACATTTCCAGCTGAAATCATCCCAGATCCGTGGCTTTAAGCCCCTGAATGATCCGAGTGCCACGTCCATCTCTGAAGGAGCCACATGCAGGCTCACACGGATTTAAGTTTAAGATAATTATGGGTATTAGAGCTGCTCTAATGAACCAGCTCCTCTCCTCGCACACAGCTCCGCTCCCTAAATCCAGAACGTATCAACTCTTCCCACACAAAGATCCAATAAATGCAGCAGCAGGGAGAAAATGCAATTGAACCCTGGGAAAATGGTGTTGGGTGCTTTGGGGTGTCCCTGAACCCCCTCAGGGATGGGTAAGGGAGGTTTTTTATCCTAAATCTGTGAGAAGGAGCTTGTGGCACCACCACAGATTGGAGAATTCGTGGCTTTTGGGGAGATTGGAGAGGATATGCCAGGGTTAACTCCAGTTCTTTTTCATGGGGTTATCCATTTGCAGCACCAGATGCTGCTCAGCTCCTGGCCCCAGAGGGTCACATCAAAACAACCACCAGAGACTCCCCTGGGGACACAGAGAGCTGCCACAGGGGTGTCACCCAGCCTGGGGAACAGCAGTGCCTGGAAAATCAAGTTCATCCAGGCCCTGCCATGGGACATGGTTTGGGCAGCTGGGATGAGGTGGGTTTTGGAGCTGATCGGATTATCCGTTCCTTTAAAGGATTAACGGGGCTTGGGGTGGCCCCTCTGTGATCTACAGAGCAGCTGGGGCCTGCTCTGGGCTGGAATGGGCCATCTGCTCCTGCGTGGAAACCGGGATAACAACCTGGACATTGACCCAGCCACTCCTGCATGGAGACTGGGATAACACTGGGATAAAAACCTGGACACTGACCCAGCTGCTCCTGCATCGAGACTGGGATAACACTGGGATAATTCAAGGAAAACACCTGGACACTGACCTGGCTGCTCCTGCATGGAGACTAGGATAACACTGGGATAACACCAGGATAACAACCCAGACACTGACCCAGCCACTCCTTCATGGAGACTGGGATAACACCAGGATAATACCAGGACAAAAACCTGGACACTGACCTGGGCACTCCTTCATGGAGATTGGGATAACACTGGGATAATACCAGGATAACAACCAGATACTGACCTGGGCACTCCTGCACAGAGACCGGGATAACACTGGGATAACTACCTGGACACTGACCTGGCTGCTCCTGCATGGAGACCAGGATAACACCAGTGTAACACCAGGAGAACACTGGGATAACAACCTGGACACTGACCCAGCCATTCCTGCATGGAGACCAGGATAACACCAGGTTAACACCAGGATAACAACCAGACACTGACCTGGCTGCTCCTGCATGGAGACTGAGATAATACTGGAATAACACAGGGATAACAACCTGGACACTGACCTGGGCACTCCTGCATGGAGATTGGGATAACACCGGGATAAGAACCTGGACACTGACCCAGCTGCTCCTGCATAGAGACCGGGATAACACCAGGATAACACCAGGATAACATTGGGATAACTACCTGGACACTGACACAGCCATTCCTGCATGGAGACGGGGATAACACTGGGATAACACCAAGATAACAACCTGGACACTGACACAGCCATTCCTGCATGGAGACTGGGATAACACCCGGATAACAACCCAGACACTCCTGTATGGTGTGGCCATAACACTGGGATAACACAGGGATAACAACCTGGACACTGACCCTGCCACTCCTGCACGGAGACTGGGGTAACACTGGGATAACAACAGGATAATACTGGGGTAACAACCCAGACACTGACCCAGCTGCTCCTGCATTGAGGCTGGGATAACACCAGGATAACACTGGGATAACATGCGGATAACTACCTGGACACTGACCCAGCCATTCCTGCATGGAGACCGGGATAACACTGGGATAACAGACACTGACCTGGGTACTCCTGCATGGACACTGGGATAACACCAGGATAACACTCGGATAACAACCTGGACATTGACCCAGCCACTCCTGCATGGAGACCAGGATAACACCAGGATAACACCAGGATAAAAACCTGGACACTGACACAGCCATTCCTGCATGGACACCGGGATAACACTGGGATAACAGACACTGACCTGGGTACTCCTGCATGGACACTGGGATAACACCAGGATAACACTCGGATAACAACCTGGACATTGACCCAGCCACTCCTGCATGGAGACCAGGATAACACCAGGATAACACCAGGATAAAACCTGGACACTGACACAGCCATTCCTGCATGGACACCGGGATAACACTGGGATAACAGACACTGACCTGGGTACTCCTGCATGGACACTGGGATAACACCAGGATAACAACCTGGACATTGACCCAGCCACTCCTGCATGGAGACCGGGATAACACTTGGATAACAACCTGGACACTGACCTGGGCACTCCTGCACAGAGACCAGGATAACACTGGGATAATAACCTGGACACTGACCCAGCTGCTCCTGCATCAAGACTGGGATAACACCAGGATAACACTGGGATACCAACCCAGACACTGACTCAGCCACTCCTGTACGGAGACGGGGATAACACAGGGATAACACCAGGATGACAGCCTAGACTCTGACCAGCCACTCCTGCATGGAGACTGGGATAACACCAGGATAACAACCAGACACTGACCTGGGCACTCCTGCACAGAGACCGGGATAACACTGGGATAACACCAGGGTAACAACCTGGACATTGACCTGGCTGCTCCTACACAGAGACCAGGATAACACTGGGATAACTACCTCGACACTGACCCAGCCACACCTGCATGGAGACTGGGATAACACCAGGGTAACAACCTGGACACTGACCCAGCCATTCCTGCATGGAGACTGGGATAACACCCAGACACTGACCTGGGCACTCCTGCATGGAGACTGAGATAACAATGGGATAATACCAAGATAACACTGGAATAACACCAGGATAACAACCTGACCCAGCCACTGACTGGTCACCCCAGGATGGGATCAGAGCAGGTGCCCAGCAGAGAGGGAGGTCCAGCCTCAGGACACACCACGGGAATCCAGCCGTGGCACATGGAATGCCAGTGGGAGGACAAAAAGAACAGGGATATCACTGGAGGGGGACAAACCTGATCCATCCGAGGGAAAATCCCATGGATCAAACTGGCTGCAGCTGCAGGGGACAGGTGACCTGAGGTGACAGGACAGGATTTACCAGCAGGGTCACAGCACCAGCATGTGCCACCTGTGGATGTGGCCCTTGGGGACACTGCCTTGGCGGACTCAGTGGTCTCAGAGGGTTTTTTCAACCTAAATATTCCACAATTCCCGGATCCCAGAGTGGGTCAGACCCCAGCAGCCCACCCTGACACCCCTGAGTGAGGCAGAGCTTTTCCTGCAGCCTTTTCCTGCATCCTTGGGAGCCCCCTGCTCCCACCACAGCCCTGCCACCTCCGTGTCCCTGCACGGTGACATCCACGACCCAGTGTCATCCAGCAGTGCAGCAGGAGAAGGGATTGGCTTGTCACCACCACAGACACATTGTCATGAGGATGAAAGCAACACAACCTGTTTCATCCCAAAAATTATCTGGGAAAGACCCTTTTCCTGCTCTTTAACAAGATTTTGGGGTCCTTGCCAGCCAGCCTGGCCCAAGACAGAGGCCAGCACCTCCTGAGGACACCAGCTCCAAGAACAAGGACACACTGACACATTGTCACAGCCAAGGGACAGGATCCCCAGTGTCCTGTAGCCCCTGCTCCGAGCCCTGGGAACAGCACAGCCCAAAGGCCACAGTGGCCACACCACTCCCAAATCCATGGAAAACAGGGAAGGAGCACAGCAGGGGGGAAAGGCCCATCTGGCAGCAGCTCTGGACACGATTAAAGTCTATATTTGACACACAGGAGCCAGGATAATCCCCGGAATGAGGATTTACCCGCTAATTACTCTCATTATCCAGGTCCCCCCCTGAATGGCACATCCCTGTGTGGGGCAGGAGCTGCCTGAAGGGCAGGGGGGGCTCTCGGGGTCATTAATGGCTGAAAAGGTTAAATAGTGAGGGGACAGCAGGGGCTGGCACGGGGCTGTCCCTCAATGGGGACGTCCCTGTGTGAGGTGTGCCTGTGTGGCCAGGACCAGGGTCAGGACAGTGACAGATCCAGATCTCCGGGACAGTGACAGTCACAGATGCAGATCCCCAGGACAGTGACAGTCACAGATGCAGATCCCCAGGACAGTGACAGATCCAGGATCCTCCAGACAATGACTGTCACCCAACCAGGATCCTCAGGGAAGTGACAGATCCATGATCCTCAGGACAGTGACTGTCACATCCCCATGATGGCCAGGACAGTGACAGTCACAAATCCATGATCCTCAGGACAGTGACAGTCACAGACCCAGATGCCCAGGGCAGTCACAGATCCAGGATCCCCAGGACAGTGACCATCACCCAACCAGGATCCTCAGGACAGTCACAGCCCCAGATCCCCAGGGCAGTGACAGATGCGTGATCCTCGGGACAGTGACAGTCACACCCCCTGATCCTTGGGACAGTGACTGTCACACCCCTATGATAACCAGGACAGTGACTGTCACACCCCTTGATCCTCGGGACAGTGACAGTCACAAATCCATGATCCTCAGGGCAGTGACAGATCCGTGATCCTTGGGACAGTGACAGTCCCACCCCGTGATCCTAATCCCAGCCGCAGCTCCGAGCAGACAGCGGGGACACAGCAGGGACACGGATCAGCTGCAAACCCACAAGAACAAGGACAGGGAAGGAAGAACCCAACATTCCTAACAGGAATTTCATCCCAGCAGAGCCCCTTGGAGCTGGCAGGACCGGGATGAGAGATCCACACAGACCCTGAAGCCTCGGGGACATGCAGTGACCTGGATGTGAGGAGGGGACACAAGGAGGGGACACTTGAGGCCAGGTGCTCCTGGCCTCTCTCCACAGGCTCTCGGCAGATTCCACATTGCTCCTCTCCTCTGGACTTCCCACGGACAAACAGAGCTCTTTGGACCATTTTTCCACCCAAAAATCAACACAAAAGCGGCTGGAAGGCAAATCTGGACCAAAAGGTGCACAGGTATCACCTCCCTCCCCTCTCCCACGTCTCTAGTGCCCACCTTGGCTTTCCTCTTGGCAAAATTCCCCAGGGGGAAAAAATAAATCCCCAAATTTCCTGCAGGGAATGATGATTTGGTGTCCCTGCCTGTGGTGGGGGCATGGAATGAGACGGGCTTTAATGTCCATCCCAACCCAAACCACTCTGGGATTTTTTGCCAAGACCTTTGGAGTTTCAGCTCATCCTTGCACAGAAGATTTCTGGCTTTAATAATCATCACAAACCTGGTGGGTTTGAGTGTCCCCAAGAAGAGCCCAGGGACAGGACAGCCCTGAGAAGGTGCCACTTGTCCCCGAGCCACCAGAAGGGTTTAGAGTTTATAAAAATATCTCTGAGGCAACAGCCTCAGGTTGTGCCAGGGGAGATTCAGATTGGATAGAGGGAAAATTCCTTCATGGAAAGAGTTGGAAAGCATTGGAAGAAGCTGCCCAGAGCAGGGGGACAATCCCCATCCCCGGGGGAATTTCCCAGCCCTGGGCATGTGACACTTGGGGACACTTTAGCACTGGGGGGGAACTCGCTGGCCTCAGAGGCTTTTCCCACCCCAACATTCCACGATTCCACGTTGATGGGATGTCCCCTCCCTGGCTGGGAGCACATGCAGGGACAGCCATGCAGCGCTGGGATGGAGCGGGATGGGGACAGTGAGGATGATGATGGCCCCGGCATGCGGCCGCACCTTTTTGGGCTTCGCTCCGCGCTGCGTGAGGAGGGAACAGAAGGAATGTTAGACAGGCCTGGAGGCTCTCCTAGGAAACCCCCCCAGGCTGCAGGAGAGGCAGGAGGGGAAATATAATCAGGGAAATTAGAGTAAATTAAGGAGAAAACAGCCCTGGAGTCACCCCTCGCTCTGATTCACCTCCTGCCCCGCTCAGCACGGAGAATTTGGGGAGTCAGGACATTTCCGAAGGGGAATAAATCATTTCATGGTGCAAAGATAGGTTAAAGGGATTGGGGGACAAGGATTTCCCAGGATGCAGGAGGGAGAGGATGTGAGGACAAGGGGGAATGGTTTCTCACTGCCAGAGGGCAGGAAGAGGTGGGATATTGGGAAAGAATTCCTCCCTGTCAGGGTGGTGAGGGGCTGGGATGGAATTCCCAGAGAAGCTGTGGCTGCCCCTGGATCCCTGGCAGTGTCCAAAGCCAGGCTGGATGGGGCTTGGATCCACCTGGGAGAGTGGAAAATGTCCCTGAATGGGTTTTAAGGTCCCTCCCACCCCAAACCATTCCAGGATTCCATGGCAAACCAGTGGGAATGGCCTGGAATGAGCACAAATGGAGCAGCATCTCCTGTCCTGACCCCTTCTCCACATCAGCAGCACAAAAAAAAATTCCAAGAACAATCCCCATTCCCTGATTTCAAGAACACTGAGGTTTCCTAAATATTCTCTTTGTCTTCTAATGAATTCCAGGGTGGAATTAAACCAGGAGGATCAGGCAGGGAGCACACGGAGCACAGGCTCCAGCAGTGCTGGGGGTTGATGGATCACACCCCACACAGCAGGAAAAGCCAAAAACCTTTCCAAATCCCTCTAAGACAGGGCAGGGAATCCATTTCCATCCTCCCCTCTGGCTGGAGCTCACACTCCTCGGGATCTGAGCCCAGGTGAGGTTCCATCTCCATCCCAGCTGTTCCCACACCCAACATCCAGCTCCACAGTGAGGTGGGGAGCAGAATTCCCACTCCTGGGAATTTTCCAGAATGGCAGCACAGGAGGCTGGGCTTCAATGTGCCCTAACCCAGCCCTGCAGGTGCCACATGCCACAGAAGCCTCTTGTCCCCACCATTTCCTTTCCCACACTGCCCACATCCCAGTTGGGCCAGTTTATCCCCATGGAAAACCCAGTTTCTACCCCAAAACACTCCCACCATGTCCCCAGGATCACCCAGTTCCATCCCTGGTCCCCAGGAGTGGTGACCTGGGCAGTGCTGGGGGAACAGCTGCACTTGATGGTCTCAAGATTGAGTTTTTCCAGCCTCAGTATTCCATGATTCCTCACTACCCCACACCTGTGTGGCTGTTCCCCAGGACAGGAACCCGCTCCAGATTCCCATTCCTTAGGAAATATCCCTCACATTTGGGTACAACTCATCCCTATCCATGTCCCAGGAGCCACTGGAGCTCCTGGATGAAGACACTCAGAGGGGAGGGTCCTTAGAGCTGCCCCTGGATCCCTGGAAGTGTCCAAGGCCAGGTTGGATGGGGCTTGGAGCAACTTGGGATAGTGGAAGGTGTCTCTGCATGGGACAGGAATGCAGGAACTGAGGGGTTTAAGGTCCTTTCCAGGGTTCCATGAGGGTCAGGGTTTGAAGGAAGCAGCCAGGGAACTGTGTGACACAGGACCTGTGCTGGATAATCCCTCAGGAACTGATTCCTGGCCAGTGGCTGAAAATGACAATTTTTACACCTTGTTTCCCATGAGTTTCGGGAGAAATTCGCTTTTCCATGGGCATTTTATCCCATGAAAGTGTGTCCTTGTGCTCTTCCCAAAGGGATGAAAACCTCTCAGAGGTGACAAAGTGGCCGGGTCACTCACCAGTTTGCTGGCCTTGGTGGCATCAAGGGAATCTGTGGAGAGAGCAGAAACAGAGCCATGAGCATGAGGGACACCCCTGTCCCCATCCCTGTGTCCCTGCAGCCAGAGGGCACCCAGCAGGGAGACAGGAGAATTTTGGGAAGTGGGAGTGAAGCAGCGCCAGGATCTGGCAGGAAATGCTGGAAGAACAGGGTTTGGGGGAACAGGGAATTCCTCAAGGAAGCAGGAAGAGAGGAAAGCAAATACTTGGATACACCTCAGAATTGGGGCAGTTCCACTGCTCTCCTTGGGCTGAATCCCTGGATTTCCTGGATTCCAGAGGTACTGGCACAGGCTGCTCAAGGAGTGGCACAGTCACCATTACCAGGGGAGTTGAAACCCACGTGTATGTGGCACTTGGGGACACAGAATCATGGAATGGTTTGGGAAGGGACCTTAAATCCCATCAACCCCACCTCGTGCCATGGGCAGGGACACCTTCCACTATCCCAGAGTGCTCCAGGGACACTTCCAAGGATCCAGGGGCAGTCACAGCTTCTCTGGGCAGCCTGTGCCAGGGCCTCTCCACCCTCATAGCCAGGAATTCCTTCCCAATCTCCTCTTTTCCAGTGGGAAGCCATTCCCTGTGTCCTGTCCCTCCCTGGCAGGTGTGTCTGGATTCCCACCCTTGCCCAGGTGTCACCAACAGCTCCCCCCACGTGTCCCCTCCCGTGCTGGATCCGTGGCAGAGCCATCCCTGCACCCCTCACTGCAGTGCTGCTGCAGCAGCTGCTGTTCCCATGGAAACCCTTGGCAGGCAGCCACATCCCAGCCCTGCATCCCTGACAGCACCATCCCACACCCCACCTGCAGCCCAGGCTCCTCCTGCTCCGGGGTGCCAGGATCCATCTGTCCCAACCTGGCGTCCATCATGCCCAGGGAAGGAGCTGGGAAGGGACTGGAGCACCAGGAGCAGCTGAGGGAGCTGGGAAAGGGGCTCAGCATGGAGAAAAGGGGGATCAGGGGAGACCTCGTGGCTCTACACAACTCCCTGAATTCTTGGAGCCAGGTGGGAGTTGGGATCTGCTCCCAGGGAACAGGGACAGGAGGAGAGGAAACGGCCCCAAGCTGTGCCAGGTTCAGGTTGGATACTGGGAAAATTCCTTCCTGGAAGGAGCTGTGCAGCCCTGGCAGGGGTGGAGGCCCCATTCCTGGGGGGATTTACCAGCCCTGTGCATGTGGCACTTGGGGACATGGACACTGGTGGCCTTGGAAGAGCTGGGGAATTCAGGGGTGTCCGAGGGCTTTTCCAGCCTAAATGATCCCATGACTATTCCACAATTCTACTCCGACTGCAGCACTCAAAGCAGAGAGCAAGGAAGGCTCCATTCCATTTTTCCCACCTAATTTTACCTCCTACTTTTTGGGAGAGGAAAAAATCCCACCCACAACCAACACCCAGCCCAGCCCGGATCCCACAAACGCTTCCCACACGGAGCTCCCGGCTTGGCACACGGAGCCGAGGGAGCAGCCAAGGCAGGAAGCTGGCAGAGCCCCTTCCGGCAGCTCCCGGGATCCCGCAGAGCGTGGGGAAAACATTCCCGACAAAGCAGAGCTCAGGGGGAGGGAGGGAAACCCGTCTGGGCTCGCAGCCAGGGATGGCGGGGCCGACGGATGTGGGAAACGGGGAGGGAATGCTCAGAGGAGAGAGGGAAGGGATCCCTGCTCCCAGAGGAAAATGGGGAATGGCGAGGGGCTGGAGACAGGGATGCTCCAATTCCACAGGGATGTTGCAATTCCGCAGGCTCAGAGTGGTTCAGGGGGGTTCAAATATTCCATGATTTCCCCCTTCCTTACAGGAAGGATTTCCCACCTTTCCAGGAAGGATTCTCAACCCTTCCAAGAAAGATTTCCTGTCTCTCCAGGAAGGATTTCCCATCTCACCTGGGAAGGACTTCCCACCTCTGTAGGAGGGATTCCTCATCCCCTTCAGGAAGGATTCCCACTCCTCCAAGAGAAATTTCCTATTTCCTCAAGAAGGATTCCCACCCCCCAGGAGGGATTCTCCATCCCCTTCAGGAAGGATTCCCACTCCTCCAAGAGAAATTTCCCATCTCCTCAGGAAGGATTCCCACCCTTCCAGGAGGGATTCCCTAATCCCTTTCAGGAGGGATTCCCACTCCTCCAAGAGAAATTTCCCATCTCCTTAGGAAGGATTCCCACTCTTCCAGGAGGGATTTCAAAATCCTCCAGGAAGGATTCCCAGTCCTCCAAGAGAAATTTCCCATCTCCTCAGGAAGGATTCCCAGCCCTCCAGGAGGGATTTCACAATCCTCTAGGAAGGATTCCCTATCCCCTTCAGGAAGGATTCCCAGTCCTCCAAGAGAAATTTCCCATCTCCTCAGGAAGGATTCCCACCCTTCTAGGAGGGATTTCCCATCCCTTTCAGGAATAATTTCCCATCCCCTCCACTGAGGATTTCCCACCTCTCTGGGAAGGATTTCCCACCTCTCTGGGAAGGATTTCCCAGTTGTGCCATACCTCTCTTAGGGACCTTCATGGCTGCAGATTCTGGGGTTTCTGGGGATGTTGTGTCCGCTCCATCCTCAAACACCTGGATCTGGAAAAAACACAACAACCATCATTGCCCAAAATTCCCAGGGAAACAGATTCCTCTGGGAGTGGAAGCAGAGCAGATCCCATGGTTTTGACACAGATTTTTAATTTCATCCTTCTGGCTTTGCCATCAACCTTCCTGAAAACAGCCTCACACTCCTTATTCCCATTGGGAACATGGAATATTCACACAGGCAATGAGGAAAGTCAAAGCTCTGGATTTGACAGCCTGGAACAGATTTGGGGATTTCTCTTTGTGAACTATTTTTGGATGCATTCTTGCTGGATAAACATGGAAAATGAGGTTGTGAGGGATTAGATCCCTGAGAGAGAATCATCCTTGTGCCTCAGATCAGCACCTCCCAAATGGTTCCTGCAGGAATTTGCCTGATCCATCACCACCTCCCACCTGCGAGTTCAGCTTAAAAAATCAAAATAACCTGAGAAGCTGCCAGACAGGAATTCCATTTTGGGAACATTCCCAACACTAGGAATGATAAAAATTTAATTAAAAGCAACAAGGAGACTAAGGAAAAAATGATGCTAAGGAAATCATGACACCTGCAGCCATGCAGGGTGGGAATTCTGAGTGGTCTGGGGGTTTCACAGCAGGTTCAGCTTAGGAGGGAATTCCAGAGCTGCTGGAGAGGCTGGGGACAGGGACAGAGCGGGGCTGGATCTGGAGGGACACTGGGAACTGCCACCACAGACTGGGCACATCGTGGCCATCGATGGCAGGAGCTGAAAGGCAGCTCCAGGTGATGCCAAAATCAGAGATTTCCACACATCAGAAAAGGAAATGCTTGGAAATTGCCAGCCTGGGTAGAATCAGGGAATCCAGAAATGGCTTGGGTGGGAAAAGATCTTCAATCCCACCCAGTGCCACCCCTGCCATGGACAGGGACACCTCCCACTGTCACAGGGTCCTCCAAGTCCCATCCCAGCTGAGCTTGGACACAGACAGGGATGGGGGATGCATCCAGCCCCATCCAGAGCCTTGTGCCAGCACCCTCCGCCCTTCCCTGCCCCTGCCCAGGGGTGCCCAGGGGTGCCAGGGGTGGGGTCCCCACTCTGCTCCCCCCAGGTGGGAGCTGGGGGACACCAGGGACCCTCCCTGTGCCCCAGGGTGGCTCAGGATCAGCTGGGACAGCCCTGCAGCCACAGCTTTGCTCTGGGACGGAGGATTTGGGGGATTTGGGAGCTGTTTATCCATCCTGCTTCCCGTCTCTGCTGCAGCTGTGTCCTGATCCATTCCCTGGCTCTGGAATTTGAGGCAGGGCATCACTCACTGCACACCCAGCCCAGAAGATGAGGTGACAAAAATGAGGAATGGCTTCCCACTGGGAAAGGGGAGATTTGGGTGGGATTTTGGGAAGGAATTCCTGACTGTGAGGGTGAGGAGGCCTTGGCACAGGGTGCCCAGAGAAGCTGTGGCTGCCCTGGATCCCTGGAAGTGTCCAAGGCCAGGTTGGATGGGGCTTGGAGAAACCTGGGATAGTGGAAGGTGTCCCTGCCTGGCAGGGGGTGGCACTGGGTGGGCTTTGAGGTCCCTCCTGGTCCTGCAGACCCAACTATTTCCCTGTAAACCCCTCAAAGCCTCTCCCAGCTGGCAGGAGAGGCCGGGAGAGATGGACAAAGGAGCCAGGTCCATGTGTCTGGTTTTAATGTGGGGAACTGGGAGTGTGGCAGAATTACATTTGGGAAATCTCCATGGTGATCCCAGGAGAGCAGCAGAGCTCCATCCAGCAATTCCTACACACCAACAGCGTTTGGCTTGGATAAAACCATGAAAAGCTTCCTGGTGAGTTTGCCTCCAGCTCTGCTGGGTTCAGCTCTCCCATTATTTAAAGGATGGGGATCATTTCCCCTCATCCTGCCTCAAGCTGGTGACAAAGGGACTGAAGCAGTGAATGGCTGGACTCCTCTTAAAGGTGTTTTCCAATCTCAGTTATTCCTGGAATCTCTCCTGGATGAGCCATTGCTGCAGCCTCTGACTACAAATGATCCAAAGGCCCTTCCAGCAGATGCTGGGATGGACCCCAGGACCCAAACACCCTCATTTTGTGCTCAGCTTCCCTCTGTCACCCAATTCCAGGGTCCTGGCAGTGAGAGGCCACAGGGTGGGACACAAACCAGCCCCTTTGTGCCAGGGAGGGGACAGGAGCTGGCTGGGAGGCTCTGGTGTCACCTCTCTGCCCTTGGAAGGTGACACAGAGAATTACCCTGGAGCAATCTCAGCAGCTACACCCACACCATGTGTTTTATCTGTGTGTTATCTCCTTCCAGGTAAACACGATTTAATTAAAATTCCTTGGATCTGCTTCCAGGTAAACATCCGAGATCGATCCCAAACTCCACCTGCTGCAGGTGATAAACCCAGGGCAGCACCGTGCTGGGAATTTCACTGGGAAGCAGAATGGAACAACTGGGAATTCCCCACCCTGTTTTCATTCCAGGACCTCAAGGACTGTGCAGAGCATGACATTCCACTTGGGTTTGGAGCGTGCTCCAAATGCAGAATCCCCAAATCCTCAAGGCTATTTCTCTGTAATTAACAACCGAGCCACAATTCCAAGGATCCTGAAGACCCCGAGGATCCTGAGGATCTCACCCACCTGTGACTGCCTGACGAAGATGCCGTGGTTCTCCTCGCAGGTGAAATATTTCCTGCCCTGCACCGTGCCGTCGTTCTTGCCCTTGGCCTCGTCCAGGATGACCCCGACCCATTTTCCGGTGGCGAACAGGGTGGCCCCCACGTAGGCCACGGTGCCGCGGTGCCCTTTGCCGATGACCTCCACACGGGAGCCCACCTTGAGGGGCTTGCTGCCGCCGTCAGAGCTCATCCTGGGCGTGCTGGAGGCCTGGAGAAAAAGGGAAAGCCTGGTTCAAAAAGGTGGGGTGGACACAAGGGTTGGATATTGGGGTGTTTGTCTCCCTCTGTTCCCACTCGCCTCCTCCACCCCTTTTTTATTTTGTTTAATTCCTTCAGCTCCCAAACAGGAGGCACAAACCATGGCACAGCCACCATCAGTGGCTCACAAACCTGATTTATCCCCTTTTTTAACATTTTTATAAGCCTTGGGGGGAAAATAACCCACAAAAGCAGCACAGTCAGTCAGCCTTAACCATCTTTTCCCATTTTATCAGCATTCCCATGGTTTTCCAGCCTGGGAATTCTGTGCCCAGGAGCAGGCAGGCTGTTTGGGACACAGGTCATTGTCCCATCCCTTCACACTGTCGGGGTCTGGTGGCCCCCGTGGTGTTCCTGGCACTCCCCTCAGGATATCCCACCTTGGAATGTGGGTGGGAAAGTCCAGCAGCTTTCCAGGTGGGATTGCCATTATCCACAAGTGAGGAAACAGCCTCAGGTTGTGCCAGGAGAGGTTTAGATTGGACATTAGGAAAATTCCTCCTGGGAGGAATCCCTCCAGCCCAGGGCAGTGGTGGAGTCCCCACCCCTGGAGGGATTTAAACCTCAACAATTCCATGATCCTGTCATAAACCTTACATCCATATTTATATTTCATCAGGCACCAGGACACTCCAAGTGTGACATCCTGGGATGCACCTGGACTCAGGTGGAGTTACCCAGGTGATCTTGGAGCAGCAATGAGGTGATGGATGTGAGGAATTCCATGGAGACCCTCAGGATTATTGAAATCCCAGGGAACTTTGTTGGGATCCACTCCCAACACCTCCTGCTCTGCAATCAGCCTGAAGAAAACAGATTAATCATGGGATTCTGGAATGGTTTGGGTGGGAAGGGATCCTTGAAGCCCCTTGTCCCATCCATGGGCTGGGGACACCTTCCACTGTCCCAGGCTGCTCCAAGCCCTGTCCAACCTGGCCTTGGACACTGCCAGGGATCCAGGGGCAGCCTCAGCTTCTCTGGGCACCCTGTGCCAGGACCTCCCCACCCTCACAGGGAAGGATTCCTTCCCAATATCCCACTCTTCCAGTGGGAAGCCATTCCCTGTGTCTTGTCACTCCAAGCCCGTGTCCAAAGCCCCTCTCCAGATCTTCTGGAGATCTTCAAAACCCTGATACATGTGGATGGGAAAGTCCAGCAGCTTTGTAGGTGGGATTGCCATTATCCATGAGAGAGGAAACGGCCTCAGGTTGTGCCAGGAGAGGTTTAGATTGGACATTAGGAAAATTCCTCCTGGGAGGAATCCCTCCAGCCCAGGGCAGTGGTGGAGTCCCCACCCCTGGAGGGATTTAAAACCTCAACAATTCCATGATCCTGTCATAAACCTTACATCCATATTTATATTTCATCAGGCACCAGGACACTCCAAGTGTGACATCCTGGGATGCACCTGGACTCAGGTGGAGTTACCCAGGTGATCTTGGAGCAGCAATGAGGTGATGGATGTGAGGAATTCCATGGAGACCCTCAGGATTATTGAAATCCCAGGGAACTTTGTTGGGATCCACTCCCAACACCTCCTGCTCTGCAATCAGCCTGAAGAAAACAGATTAATCATGGGATTCTGGAATGGTTTGGGTGGGAAGGGATCCTTGAAGCCCCTTGTCCCATCCATGGGTAGGGGACACCTTCCACTGTCCCAGGCTGCTCCAAGCCCTGTCCAACCTGGCCTTGGACACTGCCAGGGATCCAGGGGCAGCCTCAGCTTCTCTGGGCACCCTGTGCCAGGGCTCAGCATCCTCACAGGGAAGGATTCTTCCCAATATCCCACTCTTCCAATGGGAAGCCATTCCCTGTGTCCTGTCACTCCAAGCCCGTGTCCAAAGCCCCTCTCCAGATCTTCTGCAGATCCTCAAAATCCTGACACCTTCCAATCCCACTGCTTCTATCCCAGAGAGGACAGGGATGTTCCCTGTCCCACTCAGCTCCATCTTCCTGCTCATCCCAACCTCCCAGCAACCCCAAAACGGGACCAGTTTGGCATTGCCCCCAGCCCATGTGTCACTGGTTCTGGTCACTGTGCAGAAATGTGGAGTTTTGGTTGCTCTGGGCCTGGCTTCAGCCAAAGAATCTGCTCTTTATCCCAGGAAAACAGAGCCTCTTTCACCTGGAATGGCTGGGAAAGCCCTGCGGACAAACCTCAGCCACAGCCAGACACCACAGGGGGGTTGGGAGATTCAGGGAATTCTCAGCCTGTGGAAAAACCCCAGGGGACTTTGGAAGTTCCTGGAATCTTAACAAACCACCCTCTTTCCCTGGCACATCACTTCCTGAGGCTGGAATGCAGAGTGAACCCACCGAGTTTAGGTTTTGTGACTAAAACCAGGGATGAGGGTTTTCCCACAAGCCTGAATTCCAGGTTTGATCCAAAAACAACTGACAGAAATCAAATGTCACAAAACCAAGACCCAAAATCCATCAAACAATGAAAACCCCAAGAAGACCTCAAAGAAAAAAAATCAATGTTCCAGACCCAAATATTTCCCAAAGTTCTGGGAGCAACATCCTGCAAGCACCTGGGAAATCATGTCCAAGTGTTATTGAAAATGAGAGCAGAGCCCAAAGAAAATGTGAAGCCCAAAGGAAATTCCCAAATCTCCAATAACTGGAAGGTTCCTGGAGCAGGAGTTTTTATCCCTCCTGGTGTCCCTTTGGCACCTGCAGCCAGGTAAGATCTGTTGGATGTGACACATTCCAAGCCCTGGGGGTACCTCTGGCAGTGGGAAGCCATTCCCTGGCTCCTGTCCCTCCATCCCAGTCCCTCTCCAGCTCTCCTGGAGCCCTTTAGGTCCTGGAAGGGGCTCTGAGCTCTCCCTGGAATCTCCTCTTCTCCAGGTTGGGCATTCCCAGCTCTCCCAGCCTGTCCCTGATGCACATTTGCCAACCAGCACCAATTTCATGAAAACTTTTCCTGAGTCTTTCGCACTTGGGAAAAGAAAGCCCAGAATGAATCTCTCCCACCCCATCCCATCCCTCAGGACCAAGCACTGAGTCCCCACCATTTCCAATTAACCAGAAATTGGTCTGTGAGACACCTGGAAGTCCCAATCCAATGGATAAACCCCGGACTGGAATTCCCATGAAGATTCAGACCAAGGTGATTAATTCAGTTTCACAAGAGGAAGAACTGTCCCAGCTGGAAGCAGGTGGGATGGACATTCCCAGGTGACCGTGGCTGGGGATCCAGTGACCATCCCAGGAGAGATGGACACACCTGTGGTCACACCTCCTGGCCGTGGTGACAATCCCTGAGGGACAAACATGGGGACACCACAGCACAGCCCAGAATTTCCTCAGCTTCCCAGGCCAGCTCCTCATGGATCCTGTCTGCCACACCGACCTTCCCAGTGGAGCACACTTGGGATAGCCCTGGGAATGAGGAGTACAGAGAAGGAAGAGGATGGAGCAGCAGAACTGTGGGAAGCCACATGGGAAGAGAGAAGGGCTGAGGCCACTCACAGTGACAACCCTGTCACCGCTCAATCTGGAAAGGGAATAAACTCCTAAATCCCAGTAAATGAGAAATCCAGGGATTCACAATAAAGGCAGTGGGGGCCAGCTGAGAAGATCCCAGCAGGGCACAGGGAAGGTGCTGGGAATGGGGCAGCCAAAGGAACAACCAGGAATGTTGAACCTCTGGAGCAGCCACCAGCCCAGGAGGAGCCTGTCCCCCATCCCAGAGCTCCCATCTCGCCCCAGGGACACCAGGTGAGGGACAAGCACGTGGTTGTGCTGCCACCACCACCAGAGACTGCTCCCCACAGCTTCCTGCCTGGCACCACTCCGAAATCCAGCATTTTCCCATTTTCCCTCATTTTTTGAAGTGTGATAGACATCCACAGGCTGTCCGATCTGCTGTGTGAAGCTCCTGGTGCCAGGACTCTGAAAATGGGATGAATTCCCAAGGATTTGGGTCACCCCCGTGCTCCATCTGAACCTGAGGGCTTCAGCATTCTGCTCCACCCCAGCAGATCACCCCAGGAATATTCAGTTCCTCCAGGAGCTCCTCCCCCAAGCAGGTGAGACTGCTGGAGCCTCAAACTGCCACTCAAAGCTCAGATCAAAAAGTTTCGGGAGAATCCCGAGCAGCCAACTCTGACAAAATCCAAATTCCAGGTGTGGCCCACAAAGCTGGAAGAGGGAAAGATTTGGGAAGAATTCCGGGTTTAAGCCTGGTCAGCACCGAGCCAATGGTGCCACAACCCTGTGGAAAGGAGGGATCACCCCGGGATTGAGGGTGGCTGCTGGGGGTGACACCAGGATGTGACACTGGGATGAAGGTCTCACCACCACGGTGGCACTGGATCCTAAACTGGGAGGGTCTGGGTCAGGAGAAGTGTCCCCAAATCCCAGAAGGGACACGGCAGGGGTGGCTCCAGCCCCAGGAAGGGCCAGCACAGCTGTGGTCCCTGCAGTGCCCATTCCAAAATCTACGTGAGCTAAACAGGGATAATCTACTCACAGTGCTGCCCTAGGACCCCTCACCCCTCAGCATCCCTGGAATCCTCAGGATTCGCAGGATCCCCAGTCCTGTCACCGCTCCATCAGCATTTGGCTCCTTCCCTGAGCCCCCAAATCCCCCCAGGCTGTTGTGACAGAGCTGTCAGGACTCAGGTTGGAATTTCATCCCCTTCCTCCTGCTCCCCCCATGGAAAACTGAGAGGTTTAGGGGGCAGGTGGGGGGCTCCAGCCCCCAAAACCCCATCTGGACACACACTCACACCCTGCCAGGGTGGGCAAAAAAGGCTCCAGGCTGGGAAGTTTTCCTGAGCTGCTCCCTCTGCAGCCAAATCCCTTCAGCCACAGCCCAAATCCCACCGGCTCCAGGCCTGGCATATCCCACGGTGCCCACCGAGGGTGTGGGGGTCCCGTGGAGAGGTGGGAAGGGTCTGCCCTCCCCAGCTCCATCCTGGAGTCACCGCCAAGTTGGCACAGCCAGGCCCAAACGCGCTGGGACACAATGTCACCGTGGCGGCCACACAGGGACAGAAACTCCCGGGAAAGGCCTGGCCCGGGCACGGGGGGGCCGCTGGCACCGCACAGCCCAGGGGTAGCTGCAATACGGAAAAACCTGGAAGCGCTTGCCAGGCCCGCGGAAGCTCCGTGCAGCCCTTGGAAAAGCGGCCGAGAGGGAGGGGAGCCCGCGGCAAAGCAGGAAAACACGCCGGGATCTTTGTGCTGAGCAGCCCCGGCAAAGGCTGTGCTGGAGCCCCGCGAAGGGGCTGAGCCGGAGTAATTAATTAATCGCAATAATGAATTGGGATAATCACCACCACGGGCAGGTAACTCCGGCCAAAAGACGCGGCCCTTGGTGCAAGCCGGAGCATCCACCTCCCCTCCCGGCATTATTGTCAGCGAGAGAAGGTGCCACATTCCAGGGATACGGCAGCACAATCGAGATCTCCCAACAAAACCCAGCGATTTTCGCTGCGACAGCGTCGCGATCTGTCGCGATAGGACCCTGCAGAGCCAGGAGCTGTTGAGTCAGCCCTCCCCACCCCTCCCTCCCCTTACCCGGCCGGACGCGTGCCTCCTGCCCTGGGCCATGCTGCCGCGCTCCAGAGATTCCCGATTTGCAGCCAGCAGCTCTCTCCCAGCTCACGGCCGGCAGCATCCAGCGGCGCTTCCCAGCGTCCCGGCCGATCCCAGCATCCCTCCCTCCCCCGAGGTTCGGCCGGGCGGTACAAAAGGGAGGGAAACCCTTTTTTCTAAGCGAGGATGCTCCGAGGGAGGGATACAGAGAATTCCAGCGCTGCCGATGGAGCCACTCTGCGCCAGTGCCGCTCTAGACTTGTCACGGCGCCGGCGGCTCGCTGGGTCCTAAAGCTCCCCGCAGGAGGAGGCACCGGGGCCACCGGCACGGCCACGCTGTCCAGGCCTCCTCCTGCTCGCCCTGTGGTAGCCACAGGGCAGGGACACCCCAAATTCCTCCCGCACGCCGTGACCCCGGCCAAGGTTTGCCCCACTTGCTCTTCCCTTCGTGGAGAATTTTGAGGGAAAACAAAAAAACCCCAAAACCCCTAAAGCGGGGTTTGTCCCAAATCCTCGGGAGCAGCACCTGTGGGTGGATGGAGCCCAAGGGGTTAATTAGGGGCAGCTTGAATGATCGCTAATTGTCCTGCTCCCGGCTGTGACAGGTGATGTTGTGTCCCATTGTTCCTGGCTCAGCTGACAGATCCCAAATTAAAGCCCTCACCCCTCTTCTGGGCACCGTTCCCGGTGCTAATCAGGGGATTTGGGAGCCACCAGGACCGGCCACTGCCCGACATTCCAACACATGGAAGCACCCCCAAAACACGGAATATCCCAAGCTGGAAGTGACCCACAGGATCACGGATCCAACTCCTTCCCTGCACAGGGAAATCACAACAATCCCAACCTGTCCCTGAGAGCATCACTGACAGCCTTGGGAATGTTCAAGGAAGGAGCTTTAACAATGCACAACTGGGATAAACAACACAAAACCCAGCTGGAAACTGGGAATTTCTCACTGGAATCACTGGGAACTCAACCAGAGTCACCTCAGGTTATCTGCTGGTCATTGGTGCTCCAGCAGATGCTGCTGTTCCAGTGGTGCTTCCCCTCTCTGTGCTGGTTTAAAGGAAACTTCACACGCACAAAGTCCACACAAAATTCTCCAAAAAACTACAAAGAGCTCCTTCCCCTCAGCCTCCGATTCTAAACCAGTTTAGAAGATTTAGAAAATCTGAATTATTTTATCCATAGAAGGAGAAATCTCCTCCAGCACTGGTAGCTCACCGTGATTCCCTGCCAGAATCTGGGAGCAAATGTCACCTTGTGTCACCTATTTAGAGATTTATGGAATATTTTGGGTGGGAAAAAAACCTTAAATCCCAACAATTCCACCCCCTGCCATGGGCAGGGACAATTTCTACTATTCCAGGTTGCTCCAAGCCCTGTCCAACCTGGCCTTGGACACTTCCAGGGATAACCAGGGGCAGCCACAGCTTCTCTGGGCAACCTGTGCCAGGGCTCAACACCCTCACAGGGAAGGATTTCTTCCCAATTCCTAAATTCTAAAGGATTTCTGCTCTTCCTCTCCCCTGTAGAATCCTTTTTTGGGATCCTGGCTGATCTCAGAGCCAGGGGCAGAACAAGAGCCACGGACACAAACACTTGGAAGGTGCTCAGACCACAGAGCGATGGCAGGAGTTGTGTTCTAAGGAGAGGCTGGAATGCCAAGAGGGAGCTCAAAATTCCAGAAATCTTCCTCTAAGTGCAAGGAAAACTGAGAAACAGCCACGGAATTTCAGCAGGAATTTAGATGGGAGGAAGGGGGAGCTCTGGGAGCAGCCCCTCAGAGGATGGGAACTCCCCACAGAGCTCTGGGAATAGCAGGACAAACCCAAAACCAGGAAAATACCAGGGACAAACCCAAAACCAGGAAAATACCAGGGAATACCAGACAAGCTTTGCTCCCAGGTGGAGCAGGAGAGTAGTTGTTAATTTAAAAAGAAAATTACAAACATCAAACTGCTCCTCCTCCTCCCCAGTCAGAGTTTTCCATGTTAAACTGAAGAAAAAAGGAATTTTTTCCACAGAAACTCGATTTCATAGAATCTCAGGATGGTTTGGGATGGGAGGGATATCAAAGCCCACCCAGTGCCATGGGCAGGGACACCTTCCACTGTTCTAGGTTGCTCCAAGTCCCCTCCAACCTGGCCTGGAACATTTCCAGGGATCCAGGAGCTGCCACAGCTTCTCTGGGAATCCTGTGTTGAAAATCACAGGAATCCTTAAAGTTGAAAAAGCCTTTTTAAGTCATGGATATCCCATTTCTCTACACAACAAAGTCACGGGCACCACTCACCATCTCCTGCTTTATTTGGGATGAAAATGAACCCCTGAGGGAAAGAATCCTGGAAAATCCTGAGCTAGGAAAGACCCACAAGGATCCTGAGCTTAAACAAGACACTGAGGTGGGACAGGAGCTTTGTTAGTGCCTGAATTAAGGGAATGTGGGAAGTTTTGGTAATTAAAGCTCTGTGAGAGGATCCAGAGCCCTCTGGGAACACCCCAACCTCCAACAGGGCTTTGGCTGCTCCACCCTCGCCACAGCCTATGGATTTGGGGCTAAACCTGCTCTGTACAAAGGGGAACAACCCAAATTTTCCCCCAAACTCAGGCACTGTCATGCTCCAGCTGAAAAAATCCCCAGGATAAAAAAACCTTCCTGGGCCTTCCAGGAACTCCAGCATCCCATTTTCCACACAAACATACCCAAAATCAGATTAAACCTCTGAAATAAATTTCCTGGTGCACTGAGCAGGGATGGGACTGGCACAGGGGACCCCTGGCACAGGAAGCAGGACCCCAATCCCAGCCCCTTCCCAAATATTTTGGGATTTAGCAGGAACACCACGTGCCAGAGGCGCTGCCTTGTGCTCCCACTCCTGCTCAGGGAGTCTCTGGAGCTGTGAACTGGGATGGACAGTGGGGTGGACACTGGGGTGGACACTGGGATGGACACTGGGATGGAGCAGCCCAGAGCATCCCCAGGGTCACACCTGGCCAGGGCTGGAGCAATCCTTGCTCTCCTGAGAGGAAGCACCCGGTGTCACAGAGCTCCAGGGATTCCCAGTGCCACCCATCCCAATTCCAGAGATTCCCAGTGCCACCCACTCCACTTCCAGGGACTCCCAGTGCCACCCACTCCACTTCCAGGGATTCCCAGTGCCACCCACTCCACTTCCAGGGATTCCCAGTGCCACCCACTCCACCTCCAGGGATTCCCAGTGCCACCCATCCCAATTCCAGAGACTCCCAGTGCCACCCAGTTCACTTCCAGGGACTCCCAGTGCCACCCACTCCACCTCCAGGGATTCCCAGTGCCACCCACTTCACTTCCAGGGACTCCCAGTGCCACCCATCCCACCTCCAGGGATTCCCAGTGCCACCCATCCCAATTCCAGGGATTCCCAGTGCCACCCATCCCACCTCCAGGGATTCCCAGTGCCACCCATCCCAATTCCAGGGATTCCCAGTGCCACCCATCCAATTCCAGGGATTCCCAGTGCCACCCATCCCAATTCCAGGGACTCCCAGTGCCACCCATCCCAATTCCAGGGATTCCCAGTGCCACCCATCCCAGCTCCAGGGATTCCCAGTGCCACCCATCCCACTTCCAGGGATTCCCAGTGCCACCCACTCCACCTCCAGGGATTCCCAGTGCCACCCATCCCAATTCCAGGGATTCCCAGTGCCACTCATCCCACTTCCCAGAGATTCCCAGTGCCACCCACTCCACTTCCAGGGATTCCCAGTGCCACCCATCCCAGCTCCAGGGATTCCCAGTGCCACCCACTCCACTTCCAGGGATTCCCAGTGCCACCCACTCCACTTCCAGGGATTCCCAGTGCCACCCACTCCACTTCCAGGGATTCCCAGTGCCACCCACTCCACTTCCAGGGATTCCCAGTGCCACCCATCCCAGCTCCAGGGATTCCCAGTGCCACCCATCCCACTTCCAGGGATTCCCAGTGCCACCCATCCCAGCTCCAGGGATTCCCAGTGCCACCCATCCCACCTCCAGGGATTCCCAGTGCCACCCATCCCAATTCCAGGGATTCCCAGTGCCACCCACTCCACTTCCAGGGATTCCCAGTGCCACCCATCCCAATTCCAGGGATTCCCAGTGCCACCCACTTCACTTCCAGGGATCCCCAGTGCCACCCACTCCACCTCCAGGGACTCCCAGTGCCACCCATGCCACCTCCAGGGATTCCCAGTGCCACCCACACCACTTCCCAGACCATGGATCCCCCCTCAAACCACCCCAGCCATCGTTCTGCAGGATCCGCATGGATTTCCTGCTGCCCAAACTCTCTGTCTAATTCATCCTCCCAGAGAAAAGATGTCCAAAAATAACCCCCCTCAACCTCCAGGCTTTTCCCTGGGATCTGGGATACACGCCAGCCCCCTGCTGAGCAGCTGGAACACCCTCAGCTCAGGAAGCACGAGGAGGAGGGAGATGAAAAACCTTTAGAAACTCCCACTGTTTATCCAGCAGAAGCAAAATTCCACCTTATTGCATTTTGATTTGTTTTAGACACAAATCTCCCAGTAAAATTCCTCCACAAAGCTGATTTTGGGGTTGGGAGCAACTCGAGTTTGTCAGGAAACTGAGTTCAGGAGAGAAATCCTAAACTAGCATTTCATGTTTGGTCTTGAATGAGTCAAAATAAACCCAGAGTGAGTTTAAGACTTTTTAAATTCCCCTCCAAGCCCTGAACACTCCCAGGGAACCCCAAAAGTCTCCCCGTGGAGGGGAATCAGAATCCTGGAGTTATGGGATGGTTTGGGTAGGAAGGGACCTCAAAGCTCATCCAGTGCCACCCCTGCCACAGCAGGGACACCTCCCACTGTCCCAAGCGGCTCCAAGCTCCATCCAACCTCACTTGGACATTCCAGGGATTTGGGGCAGCCACAGCAAATCTGGGAATTCCAGCCCAGGCAGGAATTCCTGCCCCAGATCCCAGCCCAATCTCCCCTTTCCCAGTGGGAAGCCATTCCCTGGATCCTGTCCCTCCAATCCCTTGTCCCCAGTCCCCTTCTGCAGAGCTTGACCAGATCCCCCCCAAACTGGGGACATCCACCCCCCCAAATGAGGTCACCATTTTGGTGCCCAGCCAGGTCACTTGAGAATGACACAAACTGGAGAGGGGGACATGGTGTCACCCACTGGGATCTCACACCAATTCCCATGGAATTATGGAGTGGTTTAGGGTGAAAATCCCTCAGAGGCCATTGAGTCCAACTATCCCCCACCAGCTCTGCCAAAGCCACCAGTGCCACAAATGCCACATCCACAGGGCTGGAAAATCCCTCCAGGAATGAGGAATTACCAACTGCCAGGGCTGGACAACCTTTTCCACACAGGAATTTTCCCAATATCCAACTTGAACCTGGCACAACTTGAGGCGGTTCCCTGCCAGCAGAACCCGACCCTTCCCGACTCCACCCTCGTGTCGGGAATTGTGCAGAACCAGAAGGTCCTTCCCAATCCCCTTTTTCCCCGCCAGGGCCGCTCCCTCGGGACCTCATTCCAGGTGCTGCGGCTGCCGGCGCTAGGACCCGGCGCTGGAGCCTGCGCCCTGCACGGCTGCACCGCAGCACCGCAGCCCCCGCAGCCCCCTCCCTCCCACCCCCGACCCCGCGGGATCATCCCGGCGCATTCCCGGCGCATTCCCGGCTCCCCGGCAGCCCTGGGATCGATGCTCCGTAGCCACAGCAACGCCCGGACACGCCGAGAGGATGCAGCGGGAGGTCAGTGGATTTCAGCTCCTCATCCCCATCTCTGACACACCCCGCGGGTTTCCCGAGGCTGATTCCAACTGGGATCATTCCCGGGAAAAGCTGATTTCACCGCTCGGTCCTCGGGGTGTGACAGAACTGCTCGTTCCAGGCGGGACTTTGCTGGATTTCCCTGGATTTCCACCCCTCCCAAACCCCCTCGGATCTTGCTCCGAGCAATTCCTAGCTTTAAACTTTATTCCCTCATTCCTTATGGAATTCCTGACCAGCCCCTTCCCTCAGAGGGCATGGAGCAGGGATGGGAATAATCAGGGCTGCAATAATCCATAAACTCCAATCCATCCAAAACCCCATTCCTTCCAAAAAAATCCCAATCCTTCAAAACCCCAATCCCTGGAAAACCAGGACAAATCCAGCTGGAGCACCAGCACGCAGTTCCCACATCCCTGCCATCCTCACCACCCAAGCCCTTCCCTGTTTTCCATTCTTCAGGCATTTTCCTCTGGAAAACTCAGGAATGGGGCTGAAAACCCTCCCAAAATTTTGCTCCAGCAGTTCCTGGGTGGGATTTGAGGCTCTGGAGAATCAGCACAACGTGACATCCAACAGGATAACCCCAGCATCCAGAGTTCCCTACACTGAAATCCATTAAAATTCCTCTTTTTCCCCCTTAAATGCACCAAAGCAATTTAATCCTTGTGTTTATTCCCAAAGCCACCACCCAGCTCCGTGTTTGGGAATGGAGAGAGGAAAGAACGAAGGAATTGCTCCAAGGTCACCTGAGCAGGTGACAAACACTCAGCACAGAACCTGCTGGAAGAGCCTCACATTCCAAAAATTCCCAGTGAGACCAGGAATTTTTAAAAGCCAACACAGAAAACCCAAAAATGCCACATGAAATCGGGGCCAGTCTGCAGAGGAACAGCCCTGGAAGGTTCCTCCTGATGGAAATTTGGGAATTCTGGAATTCCCTGACCAGTCCAGAGTGAGGGATGGCACCACGGAGACCAACACACCTCACACAGGTAAATGGCTCTGCCTGCATTTCACCCCTTAATTAATCATTATTAATTCATTAATTGACACGGGTAATTAATTATTCATATCGTGCTAATGAGGGCGGGTCGTGCTCTGCCAGAATTCCCAGCACACAGAATCCCCTGCTGGAAGATTCCTGGATCCAGGACCAGGAAGATCCATCCTGCAACCCTTAATGAGCTCCCCCCCAATTAGCCTGGGCATTAATTACCCCCTGGGCTGAGTCATTCTGGATCAAACCTTCCCAATCCCACACTGAAATCCCGAGGGGGAAGCGCCGCCCTCATCCCATCACTGAGCACTCCTCACATGGAACCCAAAGAAACCCCAAAATGCCCCCCAAAACATCCCTAAAGCCCCCAAACCCCATAATACCCCCCAAAACACCCCTAAACCCCACCCAAACCCCAAAATGCCCTCCAAAACACCCCTAAATCCCCCAAACCCCAAAATGCCCCCCTAAACACCCCTAAATCCCCCCCAAACACCCCCACAGACCCCGAAATGCCCTCAAACACCCCTAAACCCCCCAAACCCCAAAATGCCCCCTAAACCCCCCAAACCCCAAAATGCCCCCCAAACACCCCATAATCCCCCCAAACCCCAAAATGCCCTCCAAAACATCCCTAAATCCCCCTCAAACACCCCCATAGACCCCGAAATGCCCTCAAACACCCCTAAACCCCCCAAACCCCAAAATGCCCCCTAAACCCCCCAAACCCCAAAATGCCCCCCAAAACACCCCTAAATCCCCCCAAACCCCAAAATGCCCCCAAAACACCCCTAAATCCCCCAAACCCCAAAATGCCCTCCAAAAACACCCCTAAATCCCCCCAAACCCCAAAATGCCCTCCAAAACATCCCTAAATCCCCCTCAAACACCCCCATAGACCCCGAAATGCCCTCAAACACCCCTAAACCCCCCAAACCCCAAAATGCCCCCTAAACCCCCAAACCCCAAAATGCCCTCCAAAACACCCCTAAATCCCCCCAAACACCCCATAGACCCCTAAACGCCCCCGAACCCCAAAATACCCCCCAAAACACCCCTAAACCCCACCCAAACCCCAAAATGCCCTCCCAAAACACCCCTAAATCCCCCCAAACCCCAAAATGCTCCCCAAACACCCCCATAGACCCCTAAATGCCCCTATAGACCCCAAAATGCTCCCCTAAACACCCCTAAATCCCTCCAAACCCCAAAATGCCCCCCCAAACAACCCCACAGACCCCTAAACGCCCCCACAGACCCCGAAATGCCCTCAAACACCCCTAAATCCCCTAAACACCCACAGAGACACCTCCACGCCCCCATAAACTGCTCACAGACCCTGACACCCCAGAGATCCACCCATAAACCCCTAAATCACCCCAAAAACACCCCTAATCCCCCCTAACACTCACAGACATCTCCACGCCCCCATAAACTGCTCACAGACCCCTGACACCCCCAGAGATCCACCCATACACCCTAAATCACCCCAAAAACACCCCTGTACCTGCGTAAAATGCCATAAACCCCTTTAGAGCCTCACAAACCCCTCACACAGACCCCACAACAACTCCATAGAGCAGGGACAGCCCTGAAAATCCCCAGAAATTCTTTGCACAGCCCCTAGACCCCTTCAAATCACGCATCCCTCCATAAACCCCTAAAATTCTCCAACAAATCCCCATCAAACCCCTCACACAGATCCCCAAATACCCCTTTAAACCCCCAAACCCCTCACACAGACCCCCAAACACCCCTTTAAACCACCCCACACCCACGTACAGACCCCATCACCCCTTTAAACCCCCAAACCCTCACACAGACCCCAAACAACCCTTTACATCCACGTACAGACCCCATCACCCCTTTAAACCCCCAAACCCCTCACACAGACACCCCAAACACCCCTTTAAACCCCCAAACCCCTCACACAGATCCCCAAACACCCCTTTAAACCACCCCACACCCACGTACAGACTCCATCACCCCTTTAAACCCCCAAACTCTTCATGCAGACACCCCACACACCCCTTACACCCACGTACAGACCCCATCACCCCTTAAAACCCCCAAACCCCTCACGCAGACACCCCAAACACCCCTTAAACCCCCTCAGACCCCTCACACACACCCCCAGCACCCCCACACATGACTCCGCACCCCTACAACGAAGGACGCTCGGCGTCCCACAGACACCGCGACACCTCCCTCTCTCTCCCCCGCCCCAAATCCACATCTTCCCCCATTCCCGGGACCGTCCGGGAGCCCCCGACCCCCTCAGGCCTCCCCGGTACCTCCGGCCCGGCTGCTCCCGGTACCGTCGACCCCGCCCGACAACAGGGCCCTAGCGGGCTGCCCCACGCCGTGCCTGACGCCCAGCGCGGCTGTACAGCCGCGCTGGGCGTCAGGCACGGCGTGGGGCAGCCCGCTGGGGCAGTAAGGGCGGAAGGGGCTTCACTCTTTACGCATGCGCAGTGCACAAAGTGAAGCCAAGGGAAAGGGCGGGGCGAGCTATGGCGGGGCCAGGCCCGGGGAGGAGGATGAGGAGGAAAAGGAGAGGGAGGAGGAAGCAGAGCGACGGGACGGGGATCAATCGAGACGAGACGCGGCTGGGAGCCTTCGGTAAGTGCTCCCCCCGAGCTGGCATGACCCGCTGACAGCAAAGTGGGAGGGTGAGGAGGGGAGGGGGGTGGTCGCAGGTTGCCATGGAAACGGGGTGTTTATTCCCACCCCTGCCCTTGCTTGGGATTGGGACGTGGTTCTGGTTGTGATCTCGGCAGTGGAAGGACCAGGGAGAGATTCCCAAAAGGAGTGGCCGAGGGTCCCCCAGAGAAGGGTCCCCAAGGACGAATCCCCAAGGAGATGCTGCCTGGAGGAGGGGTCCCCAAGGAGGGGGTCCCCAAATCCGCTGATTGAAGAGAGGGAATCTCCTCCCTTGGAATTTCCCCGCTGGACCCTCCAGGATAGATCTGGCCCCGTCCCCCGTGATCCGCGCCCTCCTCCATCCCCCATGCCCTGTGTCCCATCCCGGTGTTCCCAATCCCCGGTGGTGACATCCCGTGTCCCCGACAGTGCCCGGGCTGCCGTGCCGGTGACAGTGACAGTGACGGGGCCACACGGCCCTGCCCTGCCCTGATTACTCACCCTACCCGGGCTCCGTGCTCCCGTTTTCCAGGGCTCTTCCCGTTCCTTCCGTTGTGTGCCTGAGCTGCTTCCCAGAGGGATTTTTCCCCAATTCCCGGGGGTTTCCTCCCAACCCAGAGGGTCTTTGTCCAGTACTTGAGGTTTTTTTCCATTTCCAGGGGTTCTTTTCCCAGTCCACGGGGGTCTCCTCCTCTTCTACAGGGTTTTTTCCCATTTCCTGGGTCTCTTTTCCCAGTCTCCAAGGACTTCTTCCTGGTGCTGAAAGGGTCTTTTCCCCATCCCAGAGAATCTTTTCATGATTCCGGGGCTCTTTTCCCCATCCCAGAGAATCTTTTCGCGATCCCGGGGCTCTTTTCCCCATCCCAGAGAGTCTTTTCGTGATCCCGGAGTTTTTTTCCCCATCCCGGAGGATTTTTTCCCGGTTCCCGGCTCTCTTTCTCCAGTTTCCAGCCCCTCTCCCTATCCCAGTTACCTTTCCCCACCCCACTGGTCTCACTGGGATGTGTTCTGAGGAATCCAGGAACCGAGATTTGGTGTCGGGTTGGGGTTTTAATTATCCCATCAGGATTCATCCCGCTCGTTTCTTGCTCAATTCCAGGGATATCACAGCCAGCGCCACCGCCCAGGCGTCCCTTGTCCCGGTTAAACCCGGGATAACTCCCGGACCCGAGAGATCCCGTCCCGGAGCCGCCGGTGCCCACCGGGAGTTGCGGGTGAGGTTTGGGAAGTCCCGGAGGAGTTTCCGGGGGCTGATCCGCGGTGCTCGCTGCCGGTTCATCCCTGAATCGCGGCGGGATTCCCGCCGGGAATAGAATGAAACCGAAACCGGAACCGGGCGGTTTCTAAGCCAGTGTGGGGGAAGCGACCCCAAAATGAGGTCGGGCTGTGACAGGTGGCGCTGCCTCGTCCTGTCTGAGTGTCCCATCCCCCCAACGGTGTCCGCGGTGGCTGTCCCTGACTGTCCCTGACTGTCCCTGACTGTCCCTGACTGTCCCTGTCCCCTGTCAATGTCCCAGCAGGTAATCCCTGACTGTCCTTGTCCCCGTCCCTGTCCCCAGGTGGTGCCCTGGTGGCTGTCCCTGACTGTCCCTGACTCAGGGATGTCCCCAGCAGTGGGCAGTGCCCACAGTGACTGTCACTGTCATTGTCCCAGGGATGTCCCCAGCAGCAGGCAGTGCCCATGGTGGCTGTCCCTGTCCCTGTCTCAGGAATACCCTGGCAGCAGGCAGTGCCCACGGTGGCTGTCCCTGACTGTCCCTGTCCTTTTCAGGGATACCACAGCGACGGGCAGTGCCCACGGTGGCTGTCCCTGACTGTCCCTGTCCTTTTCAGGGATGCCCAGCAGCAGGCAGTGCCCATGGTGGTTGTCCCTGTCCCTTTCAGGGGTGCCCCAGCAGCAGGCAGTGCCCACGGTGGCTGTCCCTGACTGTCCCTGTCCCTTTCAGGAATACCCTGGCAGCACGCAGTGCCCACGGTGGCTGTCCCTGACTGTCCCTGTCTCAGGGATACCCTGGCAGCAGGCAGTGCCCATGGTGGCTGTCCCTGACTGTCCCTGTCTCAGGAATACCCTGGCAGCAGGCAGTGCCCATGGTGGCTGTCCCTGATTGTCCCTGTCCCTTTCAGGGATGCCCCAGCAGCGGGCAGTGCCCACGGTGGCTGTCCCTGACTGTCCCTGACTGTCCCTGTCCCTTTCAGGGATGCCCCAGCGGCGGGCAGTGCCCACGCTGACCACGCTGTGCCTGCAGAGCCTGGCCCAGCACATGCAGAGCCTCTGGGCCAAGGACTACAGCGACAATTACCTGGACGAGTACGAGTTCCGCTTCGTCGTGGGGCCCTTCAACGACCTGGGTGAGCTGTGGGGGGCGGTTCAGGGCACTGGGGACCCCCCTGGGGGTGCCAGACCTTGCTGACCTCCATGTTTACCCCCAGCCTGTGGGCTGGTGCAGGAGCTGCTGCAGCTGCTGGGGACGAGCCGGCGGCTGTCGCGGGCAGCGCTGCACCTGCTGCTGCTGCCACACCTGCGCCAGCTCAGCCTGCAGGCCTGCCCCGCGCTGACCAACAATGCCCTGGGGCACCTCATCATCCTGCGCTGCCAGGTGGGCACGGGGGACGGGGGAATGGGGGTGGGAGAGCAGGGCAGGGGTGCCACGGTCTGTGGGAGTGGGCTGGGAGTGATGTCTGTGGGGTTGGGGGTGCCCACCCGCTGTGGGGCAGGGGGTGACAACACTTTGGGGGAGCAGGGCTGGGAGTGCCATGGTCTGTGGGGCAAAGGGAGTGAGGCTGGGTGTGACCACCCTCTAAGGGGATGGGAGAGTGGGATAGGGGGTGCCCATCCTCTGTGGGGCTGGGGGTGACAACACTTTGGGGGAGCAGGGCTGGGAGTGCCATGGTCTGTGAGGCAAAGGGAGTGAGGCTCCCTAAGCCTCTAAGGGGATGGGAGAGTGGGATAAGGGATGCCCATCCTCTGTGGGGCTGGGGGTGCCCACCTTCTATGGGGCAGGGGGAATAGAGCTGGGGTTGCCCACCATCCATGGGACAGGGGGTGCCCACCATCAGTGGGGCACGGGGAGTGAGGCTGGGGGCTCCACCCTTTTTGGGGCTGAGGGTGCCCACCTTCCATGGGGCAGGGGGTGCCCACCATCAGTGGGGCACGGGGAGTGAGGCTGGGGGTTCCACCCTTTTTGGGGCTGACATGGTCCACAGGCTGAGGGATTGGGGCAGGGGGAGCAGTCAAGATGTTCCCACCCTCTCTGAGTCTTGAGGTGCCCACTCTCTATGGGGCAGGGGGTGAGAGTGGCATCCGTGCCCCCCTGCCCGCCCCACTGAGGGTCTCCCCGTGTGGCTGCAGGGCCTGAGCGTGCTGGACCTGGGCGGCTGCGGGCGGCTCTCACCCTCCGTGCTGGTGGACCTGGCCGAGGGGCTGCCACTCCTGAGTCGCCTGGGGCTGGCCCACACCCAGGCCAACGTCCAGGTGCTCTCGGCCGTGGGCTCCTGCTGCCACCACCTGCGGGAGCTCGACGTGTCCGGCTGCAAGAAGGTGACGCCGCGCGCCCTGCGGCACCTGGGCTATGACCCCCTGGCACGGAGCCCGGGCTGCCCCAAGCTCCGCGTCCTGCTGGCCCGCGACCTGGAGCACGCCGGGGATGGGGACATGGTGGCTGCCGTGGCCTTCCTGCTGCTGGCCCTGCCGTGCCTGGAGGTGCTGGCACACGGCGCCCTGCTGGATGCGCTCCGGCTGATCCACTCCCGGCAGCTGGACGGCACCGAGGACTCCGAGGGTTTCCCCTCGCTGGAGGAGCTGCTGCGGGGCCGGGGGGCTGCACCCGAGGGAGCCCCGCTCACGCTGCCCCTGCGGCAGCTGGAGGAAGTGGAGGAGGACACCCTGAGCACGGTCTACGCCGTGTGTCCCCAGGCCGAGGAGGTCAGCGTATGGCTGGGGGACAATCCCAGCCCCTCGGGGCTCCGGGAGCTGCTGCTCTGGAAGTTCCTGTCCCGAGTGACGCTGGGCTGCTCTGGGCGGCACGGCCGGGCGCTGGCAGAGGTTCTGCCCCTGGCACAGAGCCTGGGCACCCGCCTGCAGAGCCTGACCCTGCACGGCTTCACCTGCCGGGACCCGCTCTCGCTGCCCTCCCTGCTCGCCAGCTGCCCCTCCCTGCAGAGCTTCAGCGCCACGCTGGAAGTGCCACCGGACCCTCACGCCCACGACCAGCCCCCCGAGGAGCCCCCTGCCCCGCCACCACGCTGGGCCACCGACCTGCTGCCCCGCGGGCTGCACCAGCTCCAGAGCTTCTCACTGATGCTGCCCGGGCCCGTACCGGCCGCGCACCGTCCGGTGCTGAGCTCCACGCTGGCCTCGCTGCTGTGCGGGGCCCCGCAGCTGCAGACCCTGCGCCTGCTGGCCGTGCCCTTCCCGCTGGACTCGGTGCTGGAGCCGGCGCTGGCGGGCCCGGCGCTGCGGGAGCTGCGGGAGCTGTCGCTGGCCGAGAGCCGCGTGTCCGCCGGTACCGTGTGGCAGCTGCTGGGCTCCGAGGGGCCCCTGCGCCGCCTGGACCTGTCCCGCTGCCCCGACATTTACCGGCGCGATTACGACGGCTTCCTGCAGGCCGTGAGGAAGCAGCGGCTGGATCTGGACATCACCTGGGAGTAGCGGCGCGTGTGGCGCCGGGGTTTTTAATAAAAGTGTCGCAGTCACACCTGGCTGGTGCCGCATTGTCCCCGCGGCAGCACAGGGTGGGTACAGGGGGAGCACAGCGACATCCGTGTCGCCTTCCCCGCCCTGCTGAAGGGTGACATCCCGATGGCTCAGCCCTGCTCCGTGAGCCCCGTCAGCCGCTCCGATGCCTCCCAGAGTTTCCGTGCCAGCGCGGCATCGCGGGCGGCCGCCGAGGGCAGCGCCAGCCGGCAGCTGCTGTCGAAATATTTCCCGGTGATGCCCTCGGCTTCCTCCGAGACGGCGCAGAAGATGGTGCTGGCAGCGCCCTGCTCGGCCGACTGCGGGGAACGGGGGTGAGGAGGGGTCTGTGAGCCCCCACCCACCCCGCTGCCCCCGGGACGGGCGGGACCCGGCCCCGCTTACCTTCATGAAGGGGCGGAGGAGAACGAAGAGCGCCCGCACGGGCCAGCTGAAGTGGCGCATGATGCTGGTGCTCACCACGCCGGGGCTCAGCGCGTTGGCCGTCACTCCTGCCGGGCCGTACCGTCAGCAGGGTGGGGACCCCGGGGACCCCAAATCCCTCGGGGAGCAGCAGGAGCAGCCCCCAGCCTGACCTTAACCAGGGGCTGTGCCACCCTTGGGGGATCCCAGCGAGTCTCTAACCCCCCCCAGCTCTGCCGGCAGCCCCTGAGATCCGGCACACGAGCACAGGGAGTTGGGACAGGGGATGTCCCCAGGGTGCCACATGGCACGGCTGAGCCCGGCACGGCCCAGCACCCACCTGTGCCCTGCAGGCGCCGTGCCAGCTCGGCGGTGAAGAGCACGTTCATCAGCTTCGTGCTGTTGTAGGCGGCGTCGTACCCGTCTGGGCGTCGCTGCCCGGTCAGGAACCCGCTGTCGGCCGTGCCCGCGCTGTGCCGGAACGACGACACATTTACCACCCGGGCGGGCGCTGAGGCCTTCAGGAGGTCTGTGCAGAGCAGGGAATGAGCGGGGAGGAGTCCTCAGAACCCTTCAAACTCCCCCAAGCCCCACACTCACTCAGGAGCAGGTTGGTGAGCAGGAACGGGCCCAGGTAGTTGGTGGTGAAGGTTTGCTCCAACCCCTCCGATGTGATGGCGAAGGGCAGCCCTGTAAAGGAGGGTGGGGAGTGCTGTGGGACATCAGGACGGGTGCTGGAGCCCTGTCGGGGCTGTGGGGCCCGGCCTGGCACGTACCGGTGGCGCCGGCGTTGTTCACCAGCACGTCCAGCCGCGGCTCCTCGCGCAGCACGGCGCTGGCGAAGGCACGCACCGAGGCCAGCGAGCCGGTGTCCAGCAGCCGCAGCACCACCGCCGGGTTCCCGGTGGCCGCCCGGATCTCCTCCACGGCCGCCTGGCCCCGCTCCCGGCTCCGGCACGCCAGGATGGTGCGGGCATTGCGGCGTGCCAGGTCCATGGCCACGCATTTGCCGATGCCTGCGGAACAGGAGCGGGGAAGGGTTGATCCCAGCTGGGTTACCCCGGTGAGGGGTCCCTGGGGGTCTGTGCACCCATCCCCAGGGTTTGGGCCAAAACCGCCCAGCAGGAAATGATGGGCGCTGGGGTGGGAATGGAGCCCAGCACTTGTGGGGCCACCCTGGCCCTCAGCACATGTGGACATCCCAATCCCAGGCCACCCTGTCCCTCAGCACATGTGGACATCCCAATCCCAGGCCACCCTGTCCCTCAGCACGTGTGGACATCCCAATCCCAGGCCACCCTGTCCCTCAGCACATGTGGGTATCCCAATCCCAGGCCACCCTGTCCCCCAGCACATGTGGACATCCCAATCCCAGGCCACCCTGTCCCTCAGCACATGTGGACATCCCAATCCCAGGCCACCCTGTCCCTCAGCACATGTGGACATCCCAATCTCAGCTTGTGAGTCCCCAGCAGTACCAGCCCAGCCACATGCTTGGCAGTGGGACACAGATGGGAGCAGTGACTCCATCCCTGGTGTGACACGGTGACCGTGGTGGCCTTGTCTGTCAGTCATTAACAGGGCTGAGACGCAGTCCAGCCTCGGCAGGTGGGCAGGGGGCACCAGGAGCACACCCAGGGACTGGCCACCAGCTGCTTCTGCAGCCATTTGCACTCCCAAAGCAGGGACTGGGATCCTGGGCTGGCAAAGGGACACCCATGTCCCCTGCGGGTCACCCCACAGCCATCACACCCACACACATGTCCCCACCACCCGTCCCTGCTCACCGCTGTTGGCTCCAGTGACAATCACTGTCTTGCCCGTCAGGTCTGTGGGACACTTGCTGGGCTCCCAGGAGCTTCTGTTTGTGGCCCAGAGCAGCAGGGCCAGGAGCAGGAGCAGCAGGAGCCACCACGGGGGGCTCAGGGCCCCCAGCAGCTCCATGGCTGGGTGCAGGGTGGGGCTGGGGACAGAGGTCACAGCAGGACCTTTGCCCGGCCGGCAGCACCGCACGACACGAGTCCCTCTGCTCCGTGAGTCACTGGGAGGTGAGGAGGGACAGCAGAGTGGCTGGAGCAGGCAGGAGATTGAGCCACGTGTCCCCTGTGCCACCCCACCGCCACCTTTGCTGCCCCACTTATCCCCTGTGCCACCCCGTCATTAAATGACAATTAATTTACCGCTGTTAATAAGCTCTTGCTGCTGTAAAACCACACGGGTAACTCTGCGCTTACATTTACAGGTCTGCCCAGCCTGGACTGAAAATGGTATTTTCCACCCCAATGTTCCTTGGTGGTGTTGAGTAAGGAGGGAGGAATTGCACCAGCGCAAAAAGTGGGGTCACAAATAGGACTGGTGATTTTGGGGTCACCTGTCTTGTAGGGCTGCCAGAGCAGACCCTCGACGAGCACTGAATTAAGACCGCGATGGTGAAACCACTCTCAGGGTAATTAGAAGCTGAAAACTCCGCCTACTCTATCATCTACCACGCCCAAGGCCTCATTTGGTGCTAAAAAGGAACTGAAAACCACACCTGGTATCCCATGTTAATGAGCTGAAACCACGCCCACTCCTCGTATGCTAATGAGGGTCTCTATAAATACAACTCAGGGCGTGACCGGGGACATGTAAAGCTCCTTGTGTTATACCGGTGTCCCCGGTGCCACCTCAGTGTCCCCGGTGCCACCCCCTAGGGCTGCTCGCCCGCCCACTTCGGACCCTCTGCAACCCCGGGGCGGCCACAGGAGGGGCGATGTCCCCGTGCCCCGCAAAGTCCCCGTTCTGCAGTGCGGGGACACTCGGACACTCCAGCTCTGGAGCACGTCCCTGTGGGAGCAAGGACCTTCAGGAGCTGCCCAGCGAGGGACCTCGAGCTGCGCCCAGAGCTCCCGGGAAGGCAGAGGAGGCTCCGGGCAGGCTCGGCCCGGCCCGTCCCGCCGGAGCAGCCCCGACCCGGGGTCTCCGTTCTCTGGGACGGAGAAGCTCACGGGGCGAAGCCACACGTGTCACCCCGTCACATCCCCCTTTATTCCTCCTTTGGGGACAAAGGGGCTGCGGGGACGAGCCACGCGTGGGTCCGGGCGCTGGTGGCACCATGGGTGCAGCGCCCGGTGCTCCCGTCCCGGCTCCGGTGGCCGGGTGAGGAAAACTCATTTAAGGGGATTTTTTATTTCCTTCTGTTCTTTTCAGCAGCGCTGACAAAGGGCTCCGAGCTCCGGGGGCGCTGTGCCCGGTGCCAGCCCCGGCTCCGGTGGGACACGGGGTGCCGAGGAGCGCCCAAGGGCCGGGGGCTGTCCCCGAGCTCCCGAGAGGAGCAGCCCCGGGAGCTGCCGCGTTCCCAGCGGGTTTTCACTCGGTGTACTCAGAGAGCCGGCACTCCGGGTAGGGCAGGATGGGCTTCAGCTCCTGCTCCGCCCTCCTCACCGCCTCATCATCCTCCTCGTCGTACCCGTGCCCGCCGTGCCCCGGCAGCGCCGGCCCGCGCCGCTCGCTTCGCCCGAAGCGCACGGTGACACCGGGGGCCAACCGAGCCGAGGCCAGCCAGGGGTCACAGAGCTGCGGCTGCGCCTTGCGGACCCGCCCGGCTGCCGGGACCACCTGCGGGGACCCCGACACCACCAGCCGAGCCCGCGAAGCTGCCGACCGAGCCCGCTCGGGCTCGCCGGTCACGTCCACCACCTTCACCTCGGGCAGCACCCAGCGAGCGGCAACGCGGCGGGCACCCAGCCTGGGCACCCCCCTGCTGCGGGCGGGTCTGTCCGGCTGGATCGATGCCAGGCTGGGCCGGGCGGAGGATGGCGACGGTGGCACTTGGTGGCCGATCTTCGCCGCGCCCTCGCGGGACACCTGGGGTGGCTGCGCGGGGGGTTCCGAGGGCGCGGCCGGGAGCGGAGCCCGGGGTCGGGGCGCGTCCAGCGGAGCCCGGGGTCGGGGCGCGTCCAGCGGGGCCGGCCGGGACCGCGGAGGCCGGGAGGGTTGGCTGCCTTTACCGGGGGCCTGGGAGAGGGTGCCGCCCCTCCGGGGGGCCCGGGAGAGCTGGCGACCCCTCTCCGGGGACCGGGGAGCGATGGGCGACTCCGGGCGGCGTGGCCTTGGCTCGGGCGCCCTGATGGCAGCGCCGAGAACCTGAGCTCCGGGAGAAGCTGCGGCTGCTGCAGCGGGGACCTGCCCGGGGGACAAAAGGGACCCGGTGTGGGTGGGGCTGTCGCGGTGTCCCATAGCCCCGGAGCCGCTGCGGCTCAGCCCGAGGGATCTTGGAGAGGGGAGATCGGGGCACGTCTCACCTTGTCCGGGGGCAGAGGGACGGTCCGGACGGGAGCAGCGCCGGGAGCCTTGCCAGGACACACGGGCGGACCTCCAGCCTCGGCTGTCGTGGGGAGATCCTCGGATAGGCTCTGGCCGGAGGGCAGAGGGACAGCCAGGACGGGAACAGCCTCGGGGACCTCGCCAGAACACACAGGCGGATTTCCAGCCTCGGTTGTCGCGGGGAGATCCTCGGACGAGGCCTGGTTGGGGGACAGAGGGGACCCGGTGTGGGTGACACCGGCCCGGGCGGGTTCCGGGGGGAGTTCGGGGAACGTCTCACCTCTTGCAAGGACACAGAGCTCTCCTGATCCACGGGGACAACTCCCGGTGTCCAGGAGTCCCAGGGGCAGGTTTGGGGCTCCTCATCCTCTCTCCAGATTCCGTCTCGTTCGGGATCCGGGTCCCCCTCGGGGTCCGGGTCCCCCTCGTCCCGCACGAGGAATTTCCACTCAGCGACAAACAGGACGGCATCCCGCGCCCGCGACACCGTGAAGGGGACCCGCTGCAGGGACAGAGCTGAGACCCCACCAGCAACTCCCAGCCCTACCCAAATCGTGCGAGGAGCGCGGTTCCCTCACCTGCCGTGCCGCGGCCGCCAGGGCGCACTCGGCCAACACCCGGTCCAGGAGCTCGTCCAGGATGGGCCCCACGTCCAAGGGTTCCTGCGGCGGGGACGGGGTGGGCTCGGGCGGGGTCTGGCGGGGCGTTTTGGGGGACGGCTTCTTGGACTGCCGGCCCTGCTGCGCTCGGGCGGGAGTTCGGGACTTGTCCGGTTTCGGTTTGGCGCCGCCGCCGCCGCGGGGTTTCCCCTTCTGTGCCGGGACGGAGACACCCGCATCTACCTCAGCTCATCCCAGTATAGCCCAGTGCATCCCAGTACACCCCAGTATAGCCCACTACATTCCAGTACATCCCAGCGTATCCCAGTGCATGCCAGTACATCCCAGTGCATGCCAGTACAATCCAGCGCATCCCAGTACATCTCAGCGCATCCCAGTACATCCCTATCTGCCCCAGTATGGCCCCCCAGCTCATCCCAGTGCATCCCAATACATCCCAGTACATCCCAGTACACCCTATTATATCCCAGTACATCCCAGCTCATCCCAGCATAGCCCAGTACATGCCCCAGCATGGCCCTCCAGCTCACCCCGGTATACTCCAGTATACTCCAATATACCCCAGTACATCCTAGAACATCCCAGTACAGCCCAGCCCACCCCAGCATGGCTCCCCAGCTCATCCCAGTGTACCCCAGTATACTCCAAAATACCCCAGTACATCCCAGCCCACCACATGGCTCCCCAGTATAGACAAGCCCACCACAGCCCACCCCAGCATGGCCCCCCAGTCCATCCCAGTACATCTTAGCCCACCCCAGCATGGTCCCTCAGCTCATCTCAGTACATCCCAGCATAGCCCCACAGCTCATCCCAGTATACTCCAATATGCCCCAGTACATGCCAGTACAGCCCAGCCCACCCCAGCATGGCTCCCCAGCTCATCCCAGTATACCCCAGTATACTCCAATGTACCCCAGCTCATCCCAGTACATCCCAGTACAGCCCAGCCCAGCCCAGCATAGCCCCCCAGCTTATCTCTGTATAGCCCAGTATACTCCAGTACATCCCAGCCCACCTCAGCATGGCCCCCCAGCTCATCCCAGTATAACCCAGTATACTCCAGTATACCTCAGTACATCCCAGCCCACCTCAGCATGGCACCCAGCTCACCTCAGTATAGCCCAGTATACTCCACTATAGCCCAGTATATACCCCAGTACACCCCAGTATAGCCCAGTACATCCCAGTATACCCCAGTACATCCCAGCCCACCCCAGTACGGCCTCCAGCTCATCTCAGTATACCCCAGTACATCCCAGCCCACCCCAGTATGGCCCCCAGCTCACCCCAGTACACTCCAGTATAGCCCAGTATATCCCACCCCACCCCGGTATGGCCACCAGCTAATCCCAGTACACTCCAGTGTACCCCAGTATGTCCCAGCCCACCCCAGTACGGCCCCCAGCTCATCCCAGTACACCCCAGTATACCCCAGTATGTCCCAGCCCACCCCAGTACGGCCCCCAGCTCATCCCAGTACACCCCAGTATACCCCAGTATGTCCCAGCCCACCCCAGTACGGCCCCCAGTTCACCCCAGTACACCCCAGTATACACCAGTATATCCCAGTACACCCCAACTCCCCCCATCCCCGCTCCTCCCAGCCAACGCCGGCCCCCTTTGCCCCGCTTTGCCGCCTCCCAGTCCTCCCAGTCCCGCCCAGTTCTCCCAGTCCCACCTCGGCCATCCCGCCCCCTTTTGGCGTCCCGGGCTCCACGGCAACGTGACGTAATCACCGAGCACCGCCCACCTTTGCGTCATCACGCCGCGACGCGTCTCCATGGCGGCGGCGAGTACCGGGTAACGCGGGGAGGGGGAACGGGGAAACCGGGGGCGCTGAGGGGGAACCGGAGTCGGGGAGGGCGGCACGGGCAGGGTGAGGGGCTCGGGGAGAGCGGGGGCCCGGGAGGTGGGGCTGGGGTGGCGGAGGAGCTGCGGCCGGGGGCTGTGGGGGGCTCTGGGAGGGAAGAGGGGGGATCTGCCCCGGGCTCCCCGGATCTGCCCCCAGCGCCCCTGGGTCTGCCCCCCTCACCCCCTGGGTCTGTCCCCAGCCCCCCTGGATGTGCCCCTCCGCACCCCTGGATCTGCCTCTAGCCCCCCTGGGTCTGCCCCTCTCCCCTGGATCTGCCCCCGCTCCCCGGATCTGCCCCCAGACCCCTGGATTTGCCCCCAGTCCCCCTGGATCTGCCCCCAGTCCCTCTGGATCTGCCCCCCGCTCCCCTGGATCTGCCCCCAACGCTCCCCTGGATCTGTCCCCCAGCCCCCCTGGATCTGTCCCCAGCCCCCCTGGATCTGCCCCCAGCCCCCCTGGATGTGCCCCCAGCCCCCCTGGACCTGCTCCCAGCCTCCCTGGATGTGCCCCCACACCCCTGAATCTGCCCCCCAGCCCCTGGATCTGCCCCCGTTTCCCTGGATCTGCCCCTCCCTGTCTGATCCATCCCTGAACCCACATCAGCCCCTCTGGATCCATCCCTGGCCGGACACACCGCACCCCCTTAGATCCCCTCCACCCCCTCAGAATCTTCCCCAACCCCCTGGGTCTGCCCCCTCTCCCCTGGAAATGCCCCCAGCCCCCGTGGATCTGCCCCTCGTTCCCCTGGATCTGCCCCCCGTGCCCCTGAATCTGCCCCCAGCCCCCCTAGATCTGCCCCCAGCCCCCCTGGAGCTCTCCAGACTCCCTTGGACCTGCCCCCCTCTCCCCTGGACCTGCCTCCAGACCCCCTGGAGCTCTCCGGACCCCCCTGGATCTGCCCCCAGCCCCCCTGGACCTTCTCCCAGCCTCCCTGGATGTGCCCCCACACCCCTGAATCTGCCCCACGCGCCCCTGGATCTGCCCCCGCTTCCCTGGATCTGCCCCTCCCTGTCTGATCCATCACTGAACCCACATCAGCCCCTCTGGATCCATCCCTGGCCAGACACACCGCACCCCCTTAGATCCCCTCCAGCCCCCTCAGAATCTTCCCCAGCCCCCCTGGATCTCCCCCCAGCCCCTGGATCTGCCCCCAGCACTCCTGGATCTGCCCTGTGCTCCCCTGGATCTGCCCCGTGCTCCCTTGGATCTGCCCCAAATGCTCCCCTGGATCTGCCCCCCAGCCCCCCTGGGTCTGTCCCCAGCCCCCCTGGATCTACCCCCCACTCCCCTGGATCTGCCCCCAGCCCCCTGGATCTGCCCCCAGCCCCCCTGAAGCTCTCTGGACCCCCCTGAATCTGCCCCTCGCTCCCCTAGATCTGTCCCCAGCCCCCCTGGATCTGCCCCCCAGCCCCACCCCAGCCCTTTCAGCTGTCTGTGCCCTCCCCCTCAGGCCGTACCGGCGGGAGCGGAGCCTGACCCTGCGCAGCAGCAGCTCGGCCCTGTACAACAACCTGGCCGTGCTGTGCCCTCCGGCCCGGCCCCCGGCCTTCGGGGCCGTGCACGGCACCACCCTCAGCCTGCTGGGCACCGAGGGGCCCCCCCGGCAGCTGCAGGCCCGCGGGGGAGCCTCGGCCCTCAGCATCCCCCTGCTCACACAGGTTTGGGGGGCTCTAGGAGGAGATTTGGGGGCTCCTGTTCAAGGAGGAGGGTTTGGGGAGCTCCAGAAGGAGGTTCAGGGGCTCTTGTTTCAAGAGGAGGGGTCTGGTGGGGCTCCAGGGGGAGATTTGGAGGTTCCTGTTCCACAGGTAGGAGTTTGGGGGGCTCCAGGGGGAGATCTGTGGGCTCTTGTTCCGAGGGTAGGAGTTTGAGGGGCTCCAGGAGGAGACCTGGGGGCTCCTGTTCCAGGGGTAGGATTTGGGGGTCTCCAGAAAGAGATCTGGGGGCTCCTGTTCAAGGAGGAGGGGTCTGGGGCCTCCAGGAGGGGGATTTGGAACGCTTCAGGAGGGGGTTTTTGGGGGGGCAACGGGGAGATTTGGGAGGTCTTGTTCCAGGAGGAGGGGTCTGAGGGGCCCCAGGGGGAGATTTGGGGGCTCTTATTCCAGGAGAAGAGTTTAGGGGCTCCAGGGGGAGATTTGTGGGCTCTTGTTCCGAGGGTAGGAGTTTGAGGGGCTCTAGGAGGAGATTTGGGGACTCCTGTTCCAGGAGGAGGGGTCTGGGGGGCTGCAGGGGGAGATTTGGGAGCTCCTGTTCCAGGGGTAGGACTTTGAGGGTCTCCAGGAAGAGATTTGGGGGCTCCTGTTTCAAGGAGGAGGGTTTGGGGGTTTCCATGAGGAAATTTGGGGGCTCTTACTCCAGGGGTAAGAGTCTGAGTGACTCCAGGGGGAGATCTGGGGGCTTCTGTTCCAGGAGGAGGGATCTGGGGGGCTCCAAATGAAGATTTGGGGGCTCCTGTTTCAAGCAGGAGGGTTTGGGGGTTTCCATGAGGAGGTTTGGGGGTTCTTATTCCAGGGGGAAGGGTCTGAGGGGCTCCAGGGGGAGATTTGCGGGCTCTTGTTCCGAGGGTAGGAGTTTGAGGGGCTCCAGGAGGAGATTTGGGGACTCCTGTTCCAGGAGGAGGGACCTGGGGGGCTGCAGGGGGAGATTTGGGGGCTCCTGTTTCAAGGAGGAGGGTTTGGGGGTTTCCATGAGAAGATTTGGGGGCTCTTATTCCAGGAGAAGAGTTTGGGGGCTCCAGGGGGATATTTGGGGATTTCTGTTCCAAGGGTAGGAGTTTGGGGTGCTGCAGGAGGAGATTTGGGGGCTCCTGTTCAAGGAGGTGGGGTCTAGGGGGCTCCAGGGGCAGATTTGGGGATTCCTGTTTCAGAAGGAGGGCTTTGGGGGGCTCCAGGAGGAGATTTGGGGGCTCCTGTTCCCAGAGGAGATTTTGGGAAGCTTCAGGAGGGGGTTTTGGGGTTGCTCCAGCAGAGGAGCCCCCAAATCCCTGGAACCCACAGCGGGTGGGGTCGGAGGGAGTTTTTGGGGTCCTGCAGTGCCCCCCACTCTGTCCCCGGCAGGCCACGTGGTGCGAGCTCACGTCGCGGGTGCTGCTGGTGCTCACATCCCAACGTGGGGTCCAGGTGAGGCCTGGGGGGGATCCAGGGGTGTCCTGGGGGTCCCCCTGTCACCCCCAGAGTGTCCCAGCCTGTCCCTCCATGCCAGATGTACGATTCTGACGGTTCCACCATGGTCTTCTGGCACGCCCTGGACGTCCCGGAGCCCTCGGCAGGTGAATCCCAAATCCCTCAGCACTGCCCAGGCCACCACTGACCGTGTCCCCAAGTGCCACATCCTTTTAAATCCCTTCAGGGATGGGGATTTCACCCCAACCAGGGTGGAAATTCCAACCCTTTCCATGAAGGATTTTTCCCAGTGTTCAACCTAAACCTCTCCTGGCACAGCTCGGGGCTGTTCCCTCTCATCCTGTCCCTTGTTCCCTGGCTGTCCCCTCCTGGCAGGGAGTTGTGCAGAGCCACAAGATCCCCCTGATCCCCCTTTTCTCCAGGCTGAGCCCCTTTCCCATCTCCCTCAGCCACTCCTGAGGCTCCAGACCCTTCGAGTTGTGCAGAACCACAGAGTGGCCCCCAATCCCCTTTTTCTCCAGGCTGAGCCCTCTTCCCATCTCCCTCAGCCTCTCTCTCCTGGGGCTCCAGACGCTTCGAGTTGTGCAGAGCCACAGAGTGCCCCTGATCCCCCTTTTCTCCAGGCTGAGCCCCTTTCCCAGCTCCTTCAGCCACTCCTGAGGCTCCAGACCCTTCGAGTTGTGCAGAGCCTCAAGGTCCCCCTGATCCCCCTTTTCTCCAGGCTGAGCTCCTTTCCCAGCTCCCTCAGCTGCTCCTGGTCCTGCAGACCCTTCCCCATCTCTGTTCCCTGGGCACCAACACCTCAATATCTTGTGACAGGCCCGAACCCGTGCCAGGGTTGGGGTGTGACCCCCAAATCCTGTCACAGAGCTCGGTCCCTGCCCATGAGTGACACAGAGCTGTTCCCTTCCAGCACATTCTGTGTTCGCCCGAGGCATCGCCGCGGCCGGCGGCCGCTTCATCTGCGTGGGTGAGCCCGGGGGCCATGGGGAGGGTGGTGGCCCTGGGGTGGCCCCAGCCCTGCTGACCCCCTGACCCCACAGGGACGTCCTTTGGGGCTGTGCTGGTGTTTGACATCCCCCCAAAAGGGACCAACGTGACGCTGAGCGAGGTCCTGGAGCAGCACCGGGATCCCATCACCGACATGGCGGCCGAGCAGGGCCAGGCCCCGGTATGGAGGGAGGGTGACATCCTAAATGTCATCAGTGCCACCCCCTGCCATGGCAGGGACACCTTCCACCATCCCAGGTGGCTCCAAGCCTCATCCAACCTGGCCTTGGGCACTTCCAGGGATCCAGGGGCAGCCACAGCTTCTTTTGGGCACCCTGTGCCAGGGCCTCCCCACCCTCACAGGGAAGGATTCCTTCCCAATATCGCACGTAAATCTCCCCTTTTCCAGTGGGAAACCATCCCCCCTTGTTCTGTCACTCGGTCCTTTGTCCCAAAGTTCCTCCCATCTCGCCTGGAACCTCCTCAGGCACTGGGAGCTCACAGGGCAGGTCCCTGCAGACTCACCAGCCCTTTCCTCCCACTCAGCACTTTCCCTGATGAGTCACTGAACTTTCCTTGCTCTGGGATCCCCAAGGAATTCATCCCCCAGAACCCATTCCGGAGCTGCTGTGTTACCGTGGGGACACGGAGCTGCTGTGTCACCTCCCTCTGCCTCCCGTCCCCTCACACATCCCCCTGGACTTTGCTCCATGAGTGCCGAGCGTTCCCAGGGCTGCACAGGGACATTCCCAGGGCCGGGAGGAGCCGGGAATCCTCAGAGAGGGAGGGAGGGGTGCCCTGATTTTTCCTCAAAATCCACCCTCGGCGTGGCAGCGTGGGCAAATCCGGACGAGTTCCAACGGAGCCGCCCGCGGGCGCTCCCGGCCCCGCTCCGGCCGGGATCCGTCAGCACTTCGGGAGCTGTTTTGGCTTGTCCTGGTGGCCCTGGGGCAGCTCGGAGCCAGGGCAGTGCCGGTGCCACCCCAGAGCTGGGGACAATGTCCCTGAGCCATCTCTCCCCACAGGATGGGGCTGGGGACTTGGTGACAGCCGATGACTCCGGGACCCTCTGCCTCTGGAGCACCGGGGAGGAGTTCACCCTGCTCGGGAAGATCCCGGGATCTGGGTGAGCCCCGGGGATGCCACAGGGTGGTGTTGGACACGAGGGAGGGACACCCTAGAGGTGGTGACACGTGGCCCCGTGTCCAGCTCCAGCTGCTCCTCGGTGGCGCTGTGGAACGGGATCGTGGCCGCGGGCTACGGGAACGGGCAGATCCGGCTGTGGGAAGCGGGGTCGGGGCGGATCCGTGCCCAGGTGAACGCCCACGCCCGCTGGATCTACGCGCTCGACCTGGCACCGCTCACCGGCAAGGTACGGAGGGGACAGGGGCTGGTGTCACCCCTGGTGTCACCCCTGGTGTCACCCCTGGTGTCGCACCTGGCATCACACTCAGCCTCCCACGCTGACATCCTGCCTGATATCCCAACCTGCATCCCACCCCGACATCCTAGCTGGTATTCCAGCCTGAAATTCCAACCTGAAATCCCAACCTGGCATCCCATTGCACATCACACATCCTGCCCCATGGCACTGCCACCTCCATGGTGTCCCCATGGTCCATCTGCTCCCACCCCAGTGTCCCATCCTGCCCCATGGCACTGCCACTGCCATTGTGTCCCCACAATCCCTCTGCTTCCACCTCAATGTCCCACCCCAGTGTCCCATCCATGGCACTGCCACCTCCATGGTGTCCCCACGATCCCTCTGCTCCCACCCCAGTGTCCCATCCATGGCACTGCCACCTCTGTGATGTCCCCATGGTCCCTCTGCTCCTCTCCAGCTGCTGTCAGGTGCAGAGGATTCCTTTGTCCACGTCTGGAAGCTCAGCAGGAACCCGGACACTGATGACATCGAGGTGAGTCCAGGCCTGGGACAGGGACATGGCACTTGGCAGCTCCATGGGGACTGGGGACCTGGGATGTGGCTCTTGGAGCTGTGGCTGCCGTGGAAATCTTGGAATTCCGTATTCTCCCACGGCAGATCCAGCACTGCCACGCCGAGTGCGTGACGGACACGCAGGTTTGTGGTGCCCGGTTCTGTGACCCCGCCGGGGACACCTTCGCTGTCACCGGCTACGACCTGAGCGAGATCCTCTGCTACGGCCCAGCCTGAGCCGGCACTGCCGGGAATATCGGGAACGCCGGGAATATCGGGAACGCCGGGAATATCGGGAATGCCGGGAATGCCGGGACGCTCCGGCAGCGCGGGTGAGGGGTGAGCACAGATCCCCCCTCCAGCTCCGTGGGGATGTGCGGGGGGAGCCCGGCCAGGATCCCCCACCCCTGCCCGAAGCCCTCCCGAGGGTTGGGAGCTGCTCCGGCTCCACCACCCCGAGGGGATCCTCCCATGGCTCTCACGGGCTCCGGGATCCTCCCGTGGCTTCCCACCCTTCCCGGAGGGTGGCGTGGCTGGGAACAGACCCGGCACAGACGGGAGGATCCCGGGAAACTTGTGCTACCTGCTGCTCCGGCCGGGAGAGCCCCGAGCCCAACCCAGCGTCCCAGGGTGCAGCACCCGCCGGCCACGGGCACTGGGGAGGGGAAAAAAAAGGGGGGAGGGAAGCCAGGGAGACCTGGGGGATCCTGCATCCCAACCCTCCACAGGATCCCAGATCCCCATGGGATGCTGCAGTCCCATGGCCCCTGGCCAGATGTTTGAGGACCCAGCTGTGCTCCGGGGCTGGAAACAGCAGCAGCAGCTGCAGCTGGACCCCAGGGACGTCCCCAGGTCCCCTGCAGCCCCCCTGACTGTCCCTGACCCCCCTCGTGGGAGCTGAGGTGACCCCAGGCTCTGCTCCCAGGGCCCTGTGAGGCTGGGAGGGGGGAATGGGGGGGCTCAGCCTGGGACAGGCCCTGAGGTGGGGGGACCCCTCAGCCCCTCCTGCCGTGCCGGGGATCTGCCCCACCCATAAATGACCCCCTCACCCTGGATGTCCCACTCGTGTCCCCCCACAATGTGTGGGTCAGGCCCCCTCACTTCCCATCCTCACCCCTACGTGCTCTGTACCCCAATAAATACACCCCAATAAATACATCCCAATAAATTCACCCCAATACATACACCCCCATAAATACACCCCAATACATACACCCCAATAAATGCACCCCAATGAAGCCCCCCCATGTCACTCCTTCCTGGGGTGGGAGGGCTCGCATTCTGGGGGGCCCAGCAGAGTTGGGGGGGCCCAGCAGAATTGGAGGGGCCCAGCAGAGTTGGGGGGAACCAGCAGAGTTGGGGGGAACCCAGCAGAGTTGGGGGGGCCCAGCAGAGTTGGGGGTAACCCAGCAAAGTTGGGGGGCCCAGCAGTGTTGGGGGGGCCCAGCAAAGTTGGGGGAACTCAGCAGAGTTGAGGGAACCCAGCAGAGTTGGGGGGGGCCCAGCAAATTTGGGGGAACTCAGCAGAGTTGAGGGAACTCAGCAGAGTTGGGGGGGCCCAGCAAAGTTGGGGGGAACCCAGCAGAGTTGGGGGGGCCCAGCAGAGTTGGGGGGGCCCAGCAGAGTTTTGAGGACCTAGCAGAGTCCGGCTCCGTTACAAAAAGCTTTATTAAAGGTTAAAACAGCCGCTGCTGAGGTGTGGGTGGGGAAGGAACGCCCCGCTCCGGGCCGGGTGGGGCCGCTGTGCTCCTGGGGTAAAAAAGTGTAAAAACGGTTGTGCAGTTCAGCCCGGGGGCGGGGACACAGCCCGGGGACAGGGACAATGCCACACCCCCGGGACAGGGACAATGATTCCCCCCCCCGGGACACAGCCCGGGGCCGGGGGGGGCCCGTCCAAGGCACAGAGATGAGCCGGGGGCTCTCGCAGCCACACAAAGCACCCAGGGACCCCCTCCCCGTGCCCACCCACCCCGCCCTGCTCACAGCTTGGCCCCCCCCGCCTCACGGGGGGTAGAAAATACAGCACCAGAGAGCCCTTCGGGGGTGGGGACCCCCCAGAAAAGAAAGGGGGAGCGGCAGAGCCCCCGCTGCCTGCGCACCCCCAGCCCCAAATACTGCTCGGTCAGAGGTAGCACCAGCGTTGGCCGGGGCGGGGGGGGCCCTGCCGGGGGGAGGGGGCTCAGCACGGCGCCCCCCACCCCGGGCCGGGGAAAGGCACGGTGGGACCGGGGGGCTGCGACCCGACAGAGCCTGTAAACAGCCGAGGTGGGGGGGTAAACAAGCCCTTGGGGGACCCCCACCCCTGCCAAGCCCCCCGGCTCAGTGGTGGGGGGGTCCCAGGGTGGGGGTCCCAGAGTCCAACCCCTCTGTTCAGTGTGGGGTCCCTGGAGCCGACGGTGGGGGTCCTGAGCCCCTCAGCCCAGCACAGGGACCCCCAACCCTGCATGGGAGCCCTGGGCCTGAGCCCCCCACTCAACACGGGGACTTCCAGCCCAGCCGAGCCCCCCAGCCCTTTATAAAAGCCCCAAGCCCCTCACTCCACACAGGGACCCCCAGCCCAGCTGAGCCCCCCAGTCAAGTGTGGGGGTTCCAGGGCTGAGCCCTCAGCTTGTAATGGGAACCCCAGGCCTGAACCCCCTGCTCAGCACAGAGACCCCCAGCCCAGCACGGGGACCCCCAGCCCAGCCAAGCCCCCCCAGCCCCAAGCCCCCCCACTCACCACAGGGTCCCCCAGCCCAGCTGAGCCCCCCAGCCCTACATGGGGATCCGGGGCTGAACCCCCTGCTCAGCACAGGGGCTCCCAGCCCTCCCAAACCCCCCAGCCCCACACGGGGGTCCCCTCCCGGAGCCCCCCCCGGCTCAGGACACGGGGGGTGAGGGTCGCCAGAAGCACCACTTGCTGCGGGGGTGCTGCTTGCGCTGCAGCTGCTCCTCTCGCTCCCGCTCCTTCTTGGAGCGCAGGTACAGATCCTCCTCCTTCAGGTACCACACCGGGGGCCAGCGGTGCCGCTCGAAGTGCGCCTGGTTCTCTGCGGCGACATCCCGGGGCTCAGGGCACGGCGGGGACCCCCTCCCCGTGCCCGGTGCCCCCCTCCCCGCGCCCACCACCCCTCTGTACCTGGGGACATGAATTTCATCTCGCGGGGGAAGCGGCGGCACACGCGGTTGTAGTTGGTGCAGATGTAGTGCAGGCACCACGCCGCCAGCTGCCGGGCGTTGTGGAACTGGGGAGGGAAGGAGGATTTTGGGGAGGCAGAGGGGGTCACCTCATCATCTCTGTGGCCCCTCTGAGGGTCTCCATGCCCTCCAGCCCCCCCTGTACCTGTGTCATCTCCAGGTAGATGATGACCTGCTCGTCGATCTCCACGCGCTGCATGAAGGCTCGGAGCAGCTCGTCCACGGCGTATTGCTCTGGGAGAGGAGGGAAATTTGGGGAGGGGGGCGTCACACAGAGGGGACGCGCCCCCCCAGGGGCCAGCCACACCCCCCTGTGCTTACATAAGGACAGCGAATGACACACGGGGACGATCGATCCGTCCCCGCGGCACCAGCGGGGTATTGGCAGGTGACGTCAGGGACCACGGGGGTGTGAGGGGGGATACCAAGGGGGGTGTGGGAGTGAGGGGGGGTCTCACCGGTGAGCGCCTGCAGCCGCGGCAGGCACAGCCGGTCTGTGAGGATGAGCAGCTCCATGGCGTCCAGGTCGGGCGTGGGGGTGAAGACCCCGGTGTAGAGGAAATCGAGGACGGCGCGGAGGCAGGCGCAGTTGGTGCCGGGCAGGGACACCTGTGGGATGGGGAGAGGTTTGGGGGGATGCTCAGAGACACCCCAAAAGGGGTGGGGGAAAGGGGGACACTCCTGGCAATGCCTGAGCTGGCACAGCACTTCCAGCCCTGGAATAGCCCCAGCACAGCTCCCCAGTTTTTCCTCTGCAAGAGGGAAGGAGGACACACATGTCCCTGAGCAAGAGGGGTCTGAGCAGCCCCCTGACCCCAACCAAAGATGCCCACCCTGCCCCACAGAGCCACAGGTCCCCTCCTGGCCCCCACCTCGTCGGCGTAGCTCTCTCGAAAGCCCCCCCGGAACATGGCCCTCATCCAGTCACAGCCGGCGATGAGCAGCGGTTTGTGCGCCGGCACGGTGCCGTCATCCACGCGGAAAACCACGTCTGGGGACAGGGGACAGCTCAGGGGGGATAGCCACCCCTCAGATAGCCCTTGTCCCCCTCAGCCCAGGGACAGCCACCCCTTGGGTGATGCAGACCAGGGACAGCCACCCCCTGACCATCACTGTCACAGGGACAAAAATCTCTTGGACATCCCTTCCATGGAGACAGCCACCCCTCAGACACCACTGCCTTGGGGACAAGCCACCACAATCCAGAATTGTCACTCCACAGCAGCACCTCCATGACTGACTGGGACAGGGGCTCCAGGACTCCAGACTCCAAACACCTCAAGGGCTCAGGGTGACCATAGCCATAGCACCACAAGAAGGTGCCACCATCTGGAGAGGACAGTGGTGACCCTCCTGTCCCCACAGCCCCTCATCCCCGCCCCCTATACCTGCAAAGACACCCTTGGCCAGGCACTCCTTGACGCGGTTGGCGCGGCGCACGTGGAAGGCCTTGGTGATCTCCTGGTTCATGAAGCTCTCCTGGTTGAGCTCGTTGGCCACCATCATGCGCAGGTCAAACACCTCCAGCAGCTCGGCCACGGCGCCCACCTGCCTCAGGTCACCGTGGGGCCGCTCCAGCTTCCCGGTGTACAAATATTCCAGCACGGCGCGCAGCGGCTCCGGCCGCACGCCCCGGTCCATGGCCACCACCGCCATCCGCCGCTCCCGCCCCGCCACCGGGTCGGCCACCAGCTCCCAGCGCAGGCTCAGAAAGCCACGGCCCCACGATGACAGGTCACGGGTGCCCCCATCCCCTTCGCTGAGGGTCTCGGGCGGCCCCTCCAGAGCGAAGAGGTCGTAGAAGCGCGAGCAGGCGGTGGCCAGGTAGACGCGGTGGGCGAAGACGCGGTGGCCGCCCTGCAGCTGGAAGACGACGTCGGCGCAGAGCGGGGCCTGGAACAGCGCGGCCGGGCCCCCCCCCAGGCCGGGGGGAGCGTCGGGCACTTGGATGAGGGGCGGGGGAGGCTTGGGGGGCAGGAAGGGCGCCTGCAGCAGCGGGCGCTGCATCTTGCGCAGGTGGGACTTCCAGAACTGCAGGTGGCGGCGGGACACGAGCGCGGCGCGGATGGCGTTGTCGAACACGTCCTTGACCCCGAACTGGGCCACCACGCTGGTCTCGTAGTAGGGCACCCCAAGCTCCTGGGCCACCTCGTGGCCCCGCTCCGGTGGAAGGATGTCCGAGGGTTTGATGGGCCTGGGGGGGCATGGACAGGATGGGGGGGCTGAGGAGGGTGTACAGGGCAGCACCTCCTCATTCCAAGGATGCTGGGGAGGGGGGGTCTCATCCCCAACCCAGGGGGTGCTGGAAGGGTGGGACCTCCTTATTGTGGGGGTGCCAGGGGGGCCTGAGTGGGGCAGAGGCTCTACCCCACAAGCGCTGTCAGAAAACCCTAAACCCACAGGGAGACCACATCCCCCATGAGATGAGACACCCTAACCTTGCAGTGGCAAAACTGGGGGGTGTCCCCATAGCAGCAGAGGGAGGGGTCCCCATTTAATGGGACACACTGAGGTGCTCCTGTCCCCATGGAGGTGACACTTTGGGGGCTCACTTGGCCAGCGGCCGGCGCGCGCGGTTGACGGCGTCCAGGTCGGCGTAGCGCAGGTCCAGCTGGCAGCCCACCAGCACGATGGGGGTGCGGGGGCAGAAGTGTTTGATCTCGGGGTACCACATGGTCTTCACGTGCCGCAGCGAGTTGGGGTTGGCCAGCGAGAAGCAGAGCACCACCACGTCCGACCTGCGGGGAGGAGCAGGAGCGGGAGGGCAGCGCTGCCCCGGTGCCACCCGCTGTCACTCGGTGTCCCCAAACACGCCCTGCTCAAGGCGGCACCTGGGTCTCAGCCCCGCCCCAAAACGCCGGGCACTGTCCCCGGCCTGGGACCCCACCCGGGAGCCTCAGGACCCCCTGAGAACCTCACAGCCATGGGAATCCCACAGATCCCCTGGGAACTCCATGACCTCCGGGAGCCCCGTGAGAGGGGCAGGGACAGGGGCAGGGGACAGCAGGGACCCTATGGGATCTGGCTTCGTGTCACCACCATCAGCCAAGTCACCGTGGTGGTCCCATCCCCTGTGCACCCACTGGGGGGTCCCACGGGGGTGGCTGGGTGGGTGCCAGCCCCCAGCACCAGGGACACACCACGCCTGCTGTCCCCATTTCTGTCCCCGCGCCCACCCATCGATGGCAGTGGCCGCCCCACTGCCATCCCAGCCCTGGCTCAGGGAGTACAACGTGCCAGGGGACATCGAGGGGGTGCCAGGGACACAGCGGGAGGTGCCAGGGGACACAGGGTGGGTGCCAGCACCCCCAAGTCCCCGGAGCGGCCGCGTGGCCACGGGCCCGGGTTGTTTTTAGTCCATGCCGGGACGGGACGTGACCGGGAGGCGCCGCTGGAGCCGGGCCCGTGTTCCAGACCAAGATAGCCGCCACCGGCCCCCCCGAGGCCCCCGGCCAGCCCCGGGGCCACCGCGGGCCATGGGGACCCGGCTCCCCCAGCCCCCCCACCCAGTCTTGGGGGGCTCCCCACCCGCGGGGCCCCGCCGTGCCGCGGGGAGATTAGAGGTACCGCGGGGCTGGCGCGGGGCGGCGGCGATAAGAGCCCGGACGTGCCGGCGGCCACGGGGACCGGCTGTTTACAACCGGAGGGCCACGGGAGGTCTGGGGGGCCCCTCCTGCGGCCAGGCCAGCGCCCCCGGGAAGAGTTCCCGCACCACAATAGCCCCCATGGATCCGCCCCCCTCCCACGGCTCCGTGAGCAGCCGGGTCCCTGCTCGGGGCGGGGGCTTCGGGGGTGCGGTGTTGGGGTCAGGGAGCCCCCAAAGCTGTTCCCGGAGGGGGATGGGGGCAGTCCCGCCCCTCCCCGAGGGTTTGGGGTGCCAGAGCTGCTGCCCGGGCGCTGGCAGGAGCCCAAGGGGCTCCTTTGGCTCTGTGCATCCCGGGATGGGCAGGGCTTGCGGTCGGGGTGCTGGGGGTGGGGGCTGGGCCGCCGGTGACAGGAGCTGGGGTGGCGCTGGGGGTCTCGGGGGTGCCGGCGGCGGGGGTCAGGGTGGTGCTGGTAGGGGGTGGGGTTCCGGTGGCGGGTCGCGGTCCCACCTGCCATAGGCGAAGCGCCGGTCCTTGTGGTGGTCCCCGAAGGTGTCCCAGAGGCGCAGGGAAACGCTGACCTCGTCCACCACATCCCGGGAGCGCTCCAGCACCTGTCGGCACCGGGAACGGCCCCGGGAACGGCACCATCACCCACCGCCCTACTCGGAACCACCAGTACCACCCCGGTGCGCCCCCGCTACCCCCTCCCGGTTCCCCCCTCGATGTCCCTTGCGGTACCGAGCGCCCCCGGGTGCTCGGTACCCCCTGTCGCTCCCTCCCCGCCCCGGTGCCCCTCAGTGCCCGGCGATGCCCGGTACCGGGTGCCCCCCGGTAACGCCCCTCCCGCTGTTCCCCCGCTCGGTGTCCGGCCGTGCCCGGCGGTGCCCCCCGCCCTCACCTCCTGGCAGACGCGGTACTGGTCGATGGCCCACACGGTGGGCACGTGTGTGGCCAGCAGCCGGTACTGGCTCAGCGTGGCGTTGCAGGCGCGGGCGCAGATCAGCCGCGTCTTGCCCACCGCGTTGTCGCCCACCACCACGCACTTGATAGTCTCGACGTTGGGGCGCTCGTAGTCCACGTCGGGGTCCATGGGGGCGCGGGGGGGCCCCGGGCAGCGGAGCGGCCCCGCTCAGCGCCCCCCGCCCGGACCCGGCCCGTTACCGACCCCCGCCCCGCCCGCCCCGCCCCACCCCGCCCCGCAGCCAATCAGCGCGCGTCTCCGCGGCACGCCCCGCCCCGCCCCGGCACTCCCCGCCAATCACGTGCGGCACGGCCCGCCGCGGACACGCCCCCCGCCGCCCCGCCCCGCGCGCGGACAAAGGAGCGCCGCCAGGGGGCGCCGCGCCGCCACGTGACGGCACGGCCCCCTCGGGCCACGCCCACCCCCGCGGGGAGCGGCCACGCCCACGGGGCGGGGACACGGGGACACGCCCCCGAGTGAGGCCACGCCCACGCGGGTGGGCGGGGGGGGGGCCGGGGTCGCGACAGCAGCGACAGCAGCGACAGCTGCGATACCAGCGATACTTGTGACAGCGGCGACACCGGCGACATCAGCGACACCCGTGACACCAGCGACACCAGCGGCGCCTGTGACAGCAGCCACAGCAGTGGCATCAGTGGCATCAGTGACACCAGTGACACCAGTGACACCAGTGACAGTAGTGGCACACACCAGTAAAACCGGTGACACCAATAACCCCAGTGGCACCAATAAAACCAGTGACGCCAGTGGCACCAGTAAAACCAGCAATACCGGTTACACCAGCAAAACCAGTGACATAAGTGACAGCAGTGACAGCAGTGACAGCAGTGACAGTGACAGCAGTGACAGCAGTGACAGCGGTGACAGCAGTGTCAGCAATGACACCAGTAAAACCAGTGACACCAGTGGTACCAGCAAAACCAGTAGAACCAGTGACACCAGTAAGAGTGACACCGGTAAAAAGTAACACCAGTGACACCAGCAACACCAGTGAAACCAGTGACACCAGTAATGCCAGTCACGCCAGTCACACCGGTGACCCCATGGCAGGGGGTGACAGGGCTCGCCACGCGCTGGGCTGGGCGTGTCGCTGGGCCCAAGATCCCATTTTCCAGCATTTTTTTCCTCCCTGGGGATTTGGGATTTTTCAGTCGCGGTGCCCAAATAAGGGAACGATGGGAGAGGCTTTGGGACAGGAGCCGTGTGGGGACGGGCCGGGCCAGACTCTGGGCTGGCAATGTCCCCAAGACCCCCCCTGCCACCACCTTCATGGTGAGGGGGACCCGGTGACTCCCCCAGCCCCCCAAAATCCCATTTCCTGGTGTAAAAAGGGAATGGTGGGAGAGGCTCCAGGGACAGAGGAAATGACAGAGGGGACAGAAGAGGAAAGGGGGTCCTTGTGGTGGTCCTCGAGCACCAGCACCCACACCCCAGTCTGGGACCCTCATCCCAGCCCAGCACCCACATTCCAATGTGGGATCTCATCCCGGCACAGGATCCCAGCCCAGCACCCACACCCCAGCCTGGGACCCCGATCCTGCTGTGGGATCCTGGCACCGCAGCCACATTCCAGCGCCAGAGCCGGGCACAGGTCCCAGCCTGGGCCCCTGGGACCTGCCCCACATCCTGGTGTGACATTCACGTCCTGCCGTGGGATCCTGGGACCTCCAGACACATTCCAGTGTGGGATCCTGGGACCCGCACCCATGTCCCGGAATGGGAATCTGGCACAGCGCCCTCATCCCGGTACCGGGACCGTCATCCCAGTACCGGGACCATCATCCCAGTACCGGGACCCTCATCCTGGTTCAGGGACCCTCATCCAGACCCAGGATCCTCATCCCAGTACGGGACCCTCATCCCGGTACCGGGACCCTCATCCCGGTTCAGGGACCCTCATCCCGGTCCAGGATCCTCATCCCGATCCAGGATCCTCATCCCGGTCCAGGATCCTGTCCCAGTACGGGACTCGGGCCCGGCACCCGCGCTCCCAGCGCTCCCAGCGCCGCCCGTCCCGTGCCGGTGCCTCCCGGCCGCTCCCGCCCCCGCCCCGCCCGGTGCCGCCCGTGGGCGGTGGAAACTGCCGGGGGGGTGGCGGAGGAGGGAAGGAGGGGCGGGAGCAGGGCGGCGGCGGCGGGCCCGGGATCGGGATCGGCCCCGGGATCGGGATCGGCCCCGGGATCGGGATGGCGGGGCCGGGGCTGGAGCGGTACCGGCTGGCGCTGCTGGCGGCGCGGGAGGACGTGGGGAACCCACGGGCTGGGACCGACTGGTGAGAATGGGAGGGCGGGGGACACCGGGAGAGGGAACGGGAGCCGGGAATGGAGAGCGGGAATGGGGACGGAAGGGAGGACCGGGAACAGGGCACCGGGAATGAGGAACCGGCACAGGGAACCGGGAACGGGAACGGAAGAGGGGACCAAGACTCGGAACGGGCACTGGGACACGCACCGGACACAGAACCGGGAACGGGAGCAGGAACAGGCACCGGCACGGGTCAGGGTGTCGGGGGCGGGCCGGGAGGCACCGCTACCGGCACCGGGACGGGGGCTCCGGGGCGCACCGGGGGTCTCGGCCGGGGTTGCCGGTCCGTGGGAGGGTCCCAGGACTGAGCCCTGCGCGCCGCCGCGCTGGGAACCGGGAGTTCAGTCTCACCCGGTCTCGCCCCGTCCCGCCCGCTCCCTCCCGGTGCCGCCGGGCTGGGAGCGGCGCCGCCGCCCGGGGCGGGGGCACGACGGGCCCGGGAGGCGGATTGCGGGAACGGGGAGCACCCCGGGGTGCGGTAAGGGAGGTTCTGCCCCGCTGCACCGGCGGGACGCGGGTCTGGGGGCGGTCCCGGGTTGAGGGTCCCGGGCTGGCCCCAAATCCGTGCCGGTGCCGCCGGACCGGAGTCGGTGTCCCCCAAAATCCCCATCCCGGGGTGGGGAGCGACGGCACCGGGGCTCGCAGCCCCCGGCGTCACGGGACTGCCCGTCACCGTGGCCACCGGGGCATTGCCCTCTGCCCCGGGAGCGCGGCTGGAGCCGCTCCAGCTCCGGCTCCTCCCGGCGCCCGCCCGGCCTCGTGCCGGGCTCTGTCCCGCCATGTGGCGCCGCAGCCTGTCGCGACATGCCGTGACACGCGTGACGTGCCCTGCCGCGCCGTGCTCCACGCGTGCTGCCGGAGCCGTGCCCAGCCGTGCCCCGCGGGAGCCCCGAACCGGAGCCACGCGGGAACAAAGAGGGGCAGAGCCGCTGGAAATGCCCGGGGAGGGGAGGATCCCGCCGGGATGGGGCCCCCTGAGCCCTCCCACGGCTGGGAGGGGGGTCCCGGCACCGCCGCACTGGGTCTGGGGGGGTCTCTGGGGGGGCCGTGCCGCTGCGGCGCTTCCCACATTCCCATTGTCCCGGGGGCGGATGCTGCCGGCGGCATTTCCATGAATTCATCCCAAGCTGGTGGCACGGGGGAACACGGGGGGTGCCCAAGCTTGGCAGGACCCCAATTTATGTGACACCCGCTCTGACCCCCCCACCTTGACCCCCACCCTGACCCCCCCTTCTCCCCCCCCTAGGGCCGTCTTTGGCTATGAGAAGCACCACGACCTCAAGCTCCTGGATTCCGGAGGTACCGGGAGCGACGCTGCCGGGGGAGTTTTGGGGGGGTCCCCCGAGTTCCCCCGTACCCCCTCTGACCCCCCCTCCTTACAGCCGGGGGGCCGGATGAGCTCGCTGGAAAATTCTCCGCGTCCAGCCTCATGTACGGGCTGTGCCGGGTCCCCGATCCTGGTTCCGGCACCCCCAGGATCGTCCTTATCAGCTGGGTGAGTGCGGGGGGGGCAGCTCTGGGGGACCCCCGGATGGGACCCCCCTGGGCTGAGCAATGGGTGCGGTGCCAGGTGGGGGAAAAAGTGCCGGAATCGCAGCGGGCGGCGTGTGCCGGACACCTGCCGGCCATCCGGAGCTTCTTCAGGGTGAGTGAGGGGGCCCGGAGCCCCGGGGGGGTCCCCGCCTCACCGTGTTCCCCATTCCCGCCCCTCCTGTCCCCCCCATCCCGCCGCCCCGACCTTTGCCTGTGCCCGGGCGCATTCCTGGCGCTGCTGACTCAGCCGCCGCTTTCCCAGTGCTCCCAGTCTTGGCCGCCGTGCCGGAGCTGTGGTTGGGATCCCTGCCCCCCCCCCCGCCCCGATCCCGTCCTGACGGGGGGGGTCCTGCCCGCCCCATCCCCCGGAACAGCTTCCGCTGATCTGTCGGGGTCTGGATCCCGCCCCACATCTGGATCCCGCCCCACATCTGGATCCGGCCCCACATCTGACAAGTCCAAGGGACCCGTGCCGAGATTCCCCGGGGAGCGCGGATCCATGCGGGGAGTGAGGAGCCGCGGGAGGGGTGACACGGTCCCGTCCTGTCCCGTCCCGCTGGCAGGAGGCCACGGCCGTGATCAGCGCCCGCCGCCCCGAGGAGGTGACGCTGGAGGGGCTGCGCCGAGTGCTGGCACAGCTGGAGCCCCCCGCCCCTCGCCCGCCCAGGAGGACCCCCCAGGACCCCCCGGAGCTGGTGGTGAGTGGGGGTCTCTCTGCGGGGATGGGGAGGGCACCTGGGGGCCGTGGGTGCTTGCTCGCCCTGCCCGGGGGTGTTGGGGGGTTCTGGGGGTCCCACCCTGACCCCCCCGTGTGGTCCCCAGGGCACCAACTACCGCAAGACCAACCCGGCGTTGGAGCTGCAGCGCACCCAGCGCGATTCCTTCTGGGAACAGGCTGAGGTCAGGGCTCGGGGGGCTGGGGAAGGGCTGGGGGGGTCCCCACGGTCCCCCGGGATCCCGGGGATGGGGTCACGGCTGCTGCCTCCGGCTGGGGTTGCCAGGGGCTGAGCCCAGGGGTCTCAGTGCCGAGCTTGGTGGGAGTCCCGGTTCCGGTGGGGGTCCCGGTCCCGGTGGGGGTCCCAGACCCGGTGGGGGTCCCAGTCCCGGTCCTGGTACCGCGGCTGAATTTCCTGGTACCAACGTGAATTTTGGCGCGGTCCCAGTCCCGGTGCCGGTTCCGTGTGCCGGTACCGATGGCAGTGGGATCCTGGCGCCGCTCCTGGTGCCGGGGCGGGTGAGTTCCCGGTCCAGGTGCCGGTGCTGGTTCCCGGTGCCGGTGCTGATCCCGGTGCGTGCGCAGCGCGAGGAGCAGCAGCGGAAGGAGCAGGAGCGGCAGCGGGAGCGGGAGCAGCGGCGGCGCTGGGAGCGGGAGCGCATGGAGGAGGAGCGGCTGCAGGCGGCGGAGCGGGAGCGGCGGCTGCAGGAGCGGGAGCGGCTCATCGAGGAGCGGCGGTGAGGGGGCAACGCTGGGCTCCATCCCTGTCCCATCCCCGTGTCCCCATCCCTGACCTATTCCCGTGTCCCCATCCCTGTCCCATCCCCCTGTCCTCACCCCTGTCTCACCCCCCTGTCCCCACCCCTGTCCCATCCCCCTGTCCCCACCCCTGTCCCATCCCCGTGTCCCCATCCCTGTCCCATCCCCGTGTCCCCATCCCTGTCCCATCCCCGTGTCTCCATCCCTGTGCCAACCCCGTGTCCTCACCCCTGTCCCATCCCCGTGTCCCCACGCCTGTCCCATCCCCGTGTCCCCATCCCTGTCCCATCCCCGTGTCCCCATCCCTGTCCCATCCCCGTGTCCTCACCCCTGTCCCATCCCCGTGTCCCCACCCCTGTCCCATCCCCGTGTCTCCATCCCTGTCCCATCCCCGTGTCCCCACCACGGTGTCATCCCCGTGTCCCCATCCCTGTCCCTGTCCCCATATCCCACCAGTGTTTCCCATCTGTTTCCCACCCGTGCCCCGTGTCCCATCCCGCTGTCCCATCCCTGTCACCCTCCCCTGACGCCCCAACTCCCGGCCCTGCAGGCAGGAGCAGGCGCGCCTGGACGCGGAGGAGCGGAGGAAGGAGCAGGAGCGATGGGTGAGCGGGAAGGGGGCTGGAATGGGGGGGGTCTCAGGGGGATTCGGGGGGTCTGTCCCGGGACATCCAGGGGCTCCATCCCCGCAGGATCCGGGGTGTTCATCCCCAGGGAAGCTTGGGAGTCCCATCCCAGGGGATTCAGGGGGTCCCTCCCGGGGGGGTCATTCCCAGAGGATTCAGGGATTCTCATCCCGGGGAGTTGTAGGAGTCTGTCCTGGGGGATCTGAAGGGATTCATCCCAGGGGATCCGGGGTGTCCTGAAGGATCGATTGGGTCCATCACAAGGAGTACAGGAGGTCTGCTACACCCCGAGGATCTGGGGTGGAGGCCTAACCTGGGCGGGTGTGAGGGCTCCGTCCCAGGGCATCCAGGATCCACCTTGAGGGATCCAGGATCCACCTTGAGGGATCCAGGGCTCCATCTTAAGGGATCCAGGATCCACCCTGAGGGATTCAGGATCCACCCCGAGGGATTCAGGATCCACCTTGAGGAATTCAGGATCCATCCCAAGGGATCCAGGGCTCCATCCCAAGGGATCCAGGGCTCCATCTCAAGGGATCCAGGATCCACCCTGAGGAATTCAGGATCCACCCTGAGGGATTCAGGATCCACCTTGAGGGATCCAGGATCCACCCTGAGGGATTCAGGATCCATCCCAAGGGATCCAGGGCTCCATCCCAGGGCATCCAGGATCCACCTTGAGGGATTCAGGATCCATCCCAAGGGATCCAGGGCTCCATCTCAAGGGATCCAGGATCCACCCTGAGGAATTCAGGATCTACCCTGAGGGATTCAGGATCCACCTTGAGGGATTCAGGGCTCCATCTCAAGAATCCAGGATCCACCCTGAGGGATTCAGGATCCACCCCAAGGGATCCAGGGCTCCATCTCAAGGGATTCCGGATCCACCCTGAGGGATCCAAGGTTCACCTTGAGGGATCCAGGGCTCCATCTCAAGGGATTCAGGATCCACCTTGAGGGATCCAGGATCCACCCCGAGGAATTCAGGATCCACCCTGAGGGATTCAGGATCCATCCCAAGGGATCCAGGGCTCCATCTCAAGGGATCCAGGATCCACCCCGAGGGATTCAGGATCCACCTTGAGGGATCCAGGCCTCCATCTCAAGGAATCCAGGATCCACCCTGAGGGATTCAGGATCCACCCTGAGGGATCCAGGATCCACCCCTGAGGGATCCACGTTTCCCATGGCTTCCCGCAGGAGCAGCAGCAGCGGGAGCAGGAGGCGGCCGAGCAGGAGCGCAGGGGTCGCACCGGGGTCAGCGGGACGGCGGCCGTGAGTGCCGGGACCGGGTCCCTCCCTGCCCGCGGGTCACGGGGCCACACACGGCCACAGCCCCGCTGACCCCCCCGATCCCGCAGGAAGCCGCCATCCTGGTCTCCCAGCGCACCCAGAACCCCCGGGAATTCTTTCGGCAGCGGGAGCGCTCGGGGTCCACGTCCACATCCCCCCTGCCCGGCAGCGGCCCCGGTAGGTGCCATGGAAGGGTTGGGGGGCACGGGGGGTTCTGGGGGGTCCCTGCTGACCCCCCTGTCCCCGCCAGGTGCCCGCCGGCCCTTCCTGCGGTACCAGCGCAGCCTGACGGAATCCGCCTTCATCTTCGGCCGGCCGGAGCCCCTCCGGACCCCCCCGCCCGGAGCCTCCAAGGGGGCATCGCCCCCCAGCCCCCTCCGGCCGCCGCCTCCGCTGCCCCCCGGCCCCGCGGGGACAGGGACACCCCAGGGTGCCACCACAGGGAGCCCCGCCAGCCCCATGGGGAGGGGACCCCCTCCCTCTGCCACTCTGGGGACTCCCCCCAGCCCTGCCCGAGCGGGGTCTCCCCATGCCACCAGTCCTGTGGGGACAGGGACCCCCCAAAGTGCCACCACCAGCCCTGTGGGGACAGGGACCCCCCAAAGTGCCACCACCAGTCCTGTGGGGACAGGGACCTCCCAAAATGCCACCACCAGTCCTGTGGGGACAGGGACCCCCCAAAGTGCCACCACCAGTCCTGTGGGGACAGGGACCCCCCAGTGTGCCACCACCAGCCCTGTGGGGACAGGAACTCCACAATGTGGCACCCTGGGGACCAGCCCAGCCCGAGCGGGGTCCCCCCATGCCACCTCTCCTGTGGGGACAGGGACCCCTCCCTCTGCCGCCCCAAGGAGCCCCCCCAGCCCTGCGGTGACGGGCACCCCCCGATGTGACACCCCTGGGACCCCCTCCAGCCCCATGGCAACGGGGACCCCTCCCTCCGCCACCTTGGGGACCCCAAATTTTGCCACCACCAGGTCAGGGTCCCCCCCTGTCATGTCTGGGCCCCCTCCCAGCCCCCCCAGGATGGGGGTCCCTCCTGGCCCCTCAGGGTCAGGGTCTTCTCAAAGCACTTATGGGGTAGAGCCCCTCCCTCCTCCCAGCACTCCGGGTTTGGGGTCCCCCCCCAGGCCCCCCCGGGATGAGGAGGGGTCACCCCCGGCCACTCCCCCCCTCCCCAGACCCCCAGCCTGGGAATCTCTGGGGCCACTGCTCGAGGATGTCCCCAGCCCGCGGAAGGGGTCCCCAAAACCCCCCCCGCACAACCCCGGCCCCCCCGCCCGCTGCAGGACCCCCAGGATTTGGGGCGCAATGGGATCGGGGGACACGAGGGGGGGGGCTGGGAGACCCCCTGGGAGCCGGGACCCCCCCATGGGCAGGTACGGGAAGGGGTTTGGGGCGATGTGGGGCTGGGGGAGATATGGGGGGGCCGAGATGGGGTTTTGGGGTTTTGTGGGGCTGATGTGGGGACTCGAGATGGGATTTTGGGGTTTTTGTGGGACTGGAGTTGATGTGGGGGGCCGAGATGGGGTTGGGGTTTTGTGGGTCTGGGGGCAATGTGGGGGGGCCGAGATGGGGTTATGGGGGTTTTGTGGGGTTGGAGGAAATGTGGGGGACCGAGATGGGTTTTGTGGGGCTGGGGAAAATGTGGGGGGCCGAGATGGGATTTTGGGGTTTTGTGGGGCTGGGGGAGATGTGGGGGGCCGAGATGGGGTTGTGGGGTTTTGTGGGGCTGGGGGAGATGTGGGGAGGCTGAGATGGGGTTTTGGGGTTTTGTGGGGCTGGGGGAGATGTGGGGGGGCCGAGATGGGGTTGGGGTTTTGTGGGTCTGAGGGAAATGTGGGGGGACCGAGATGGGGTTATGGGGTTTTGTGGGGCTGGGGGAGATCTGGGGAGCCAAGATGGGGTTGTGGGGCTGGGGGTGATGTGGGGGTGCCGAAATGGGGTTGAGACCCCTCAGGACCCCCCCCACTTTTCACAGGGGGAGGAGCCCAGCGAGAACCTCGTCCTGCACAAAGCCACGCCAGGTACCCCAAAACTCCCCCGTAAACCCCAAAAATTACCCAACCTCCCCCAAAACCCCCCTGACCCTCTCACGACCCCCCCATCTCACCCCCCAATCTCCCCCCAGGCTTCGCGCTGCTGCTGGCCCGTGACGCCCCCCACCCATCGCTTTTGGGGGGCCCCAGCCCCCCCACCGAGGACGAGGACCTGTCCCCCATGCTGTGTAACTGGGGGGGGGCCCAGCACCTCTTTTTTAGGGGCGGGGGGGTCCCCTCTATGGCACCCCACCCCCTCCCCACTCACCCCCCCCAGCACAGCCTCCACCCCCACTTGCACCCCAAATTAGCAGCTTGGGGAGGGGGCAGCACCCCAATTCCCCCCCCGCTGGTGGCAGCACAAAATGGGGGGGCACGGACCCCCCCCACCCCACAGCCGGGCACAGGGACCCCCCCACACCCCCCAAAATCACACACAGCAGCTGTTAAATAAATTTTAATGCAAATTATTAGTGAATATTATTAATGAGGGGGGGGCCTGCCGGGGGTTGTGTCCCCTCCCCCCGGGTTAGAGGTGAGGGAAAGCAGAGCTGGGGGGGGCTCTGTGTGTCCCCCCCCCGGGTTAGACCCTGAGCACCCACCCTGAAGTGGGGAGGGGTCCCCAGCACCCACCTTTTTGGGAAGAGGTCCCCAGCACCCACTTTTTTTTTTGGGGGGGGGAAGGAAACCACCCCCCCCTTTTTGGAGTTTAGCCCTGACCCTCCCCAGCACGGGGAGGGGCAGAAATTCCAGTTTCTCCCCAAAAACAGAAGCCCCACCGTGACAAATTGGGGGTCCTCCCACCCCCAAATGCTGGAGGGGGTCAAACCCGGGACTGGAGGGGTCTGGGGGGGTCACGCTGGGGGGGCCCTGGGCTGCTGCTGCCGCTGCTGGAGGAGCTGGAGTGAGGAGGTTTTGGGGGACCCCCCCGATTTTTTAGGGTGCTGAGCCGGGCGTCGAGGGACAAAGTGCGGGGGCGACCCCGGCGGGGGGGGCTGGGGCTGCGCAGGGGGGGCCCCTCGAACAGCGACAGCCACGGGGGGGCGCCCGGAGCGCGGGGAGCCCCCCCGTGCCGTGCCAGGATGTCGGTCACCGCCGCGATGTCATCCGAGGGGTCAATAGCTGGGGGGGGAAACCGGGGGGGTCACCGGTGGGGGGGGGTCGGGGCACCCCATCCCCAAACCGCCCCCCCCACCAGATCCCTTTGGGGTGGGGGCTGTGGAAGGCGCCCCCCAGCTCGCCATGGGAGGGGTTTGGGGGTGTCCCCCAATCCCCAAGGCCATCCTGGGGTGCTGTGGCAGTGTGGGGGGGCTGTCTCGGCCCCCCCCAGCAGTGTCCCCCCCCTTTCAGTGTCACCTGTCGCTGTAGTAGGAGCTGAGCAGCGCCCGGATCTCGGCTGAGACATTCTCCTGCAGCAGGAGCCCCTCGCCCGGGGGGGTCCCGGGGGGGCCCGGCGGGGCTGGGGGGGGCAGGATTTGGGGAAGGGGGGGGTGGCAGAGCGGCAGGGAAAGAAATGGGGGGACACAGAGAGGGGGGACAGCGAGAAGAGCAGAGTTAGGGAGAGAGCAGAGAGGGGAGACAGAGCAGAGCCCCCCCGGAGCAGCCCCACTCACCCGTCTGGTGGTACAGGGAGCCCTGGGGGGGCAGCGGGGCCGGGGGGCGGCGCGGGGGGGGCTCCTCGATCCTCATCAGCTCCTCACAGCACTGCTTCCACTGGGCTGAGGGAATGGGGATAATGGGGGGGCCGTGGGACAGAGCCCCTCGGGATCCAGGAGCTCCCGGGATGGGGAGTGAGGTGGGATGGGGATTGCAGTGGGATGGGGGTCCCGTTGGATGGGGGCAGCCTGGGATGGGGGTCTCACAGGAATGGGGGTGTTGTCAGAAATGGGGTCCCACTGGGTTGGGGGTCCCATTGGATGGGGGTCCCATTGGATGGGGGTCTCACAGGAATGGGAGTGCTCTCGGGACTGGGGTCCCACTGTATTTGGGGTCCCATTGGATGGGGTCTTACAGGAATAGGGGTGTACTCAGGATTGGGGTCCCACTGGATTGGGGGTCCCACTGGATGGGGTCAGCCTGGGATGGGGGGTCTCACAGGAATGGGGGTGTTGTCAGGATTGGGGTCCCACTGGATTGGGGTTTCCATTGGGTGGGGTTCCCATTGGATGGGTGTCTCACAGGAATGGGGGTGCTCTCAGAAATGGGGACCCACTGGGACTGGGGTTCCCATTGGATGGGGGCAGCCTGGGATGGGGGTCTCACAGGAATAGGGGTGTTGTCAGGACTGGGGTCCCACTGGGTTGGGGTTTCCATTGGATGGGGGTCTCACAGGAATGGGGGTGCTCTCGGGACTGGGGTCCCACTGTATTTGGGGTCCCATTGGATGGGGGTCCCATTGGATGGGGGTCTTACAGGAATAGGGGTGTACTCAGGATTGGGGTCCCACTGGGTTGGGGTTTCCATTGGATGGGGTTAGCCTGGGATGGGGGTCTCACAGGAATAGGGGTGCTCTCGGGACTGGGGTCCCACTGGATGGGGTCAGTCTGGGATGGGGGTCTCACGGGAATGGGGGTGCTCTCAAAACTGGGGTCCCATTGGATTTGGGTTCCCATTGGATGGGGTTTCCATTGGATGGGGGTCTCACAGGAATAGGGGTGATCTCAGAAATGGGGTCCCACTGGGACTGGGGTTCCCATTGGATGGGGGCAGCCTGGGATGGGGCTCTCACGGGAATGGGGGTGCTCTCGGTACTGGGGTCCCATTGGGATGAGGGTCCCATTGGATGGGGTCAGCCTGGGATGGGGGTCTCACAGGAATGGGGGTGTTGTCAGGACTGGGGTCCCCCTGGGTCGGGGGTCCTGGGGTGGCAGGGCTCCCACAGGGATGGTCTGGGGGGTCCCACAGGGATGGATGGGTCATACGGGGATGGATCCCACTGGGACAGGGTCCCACCAGCATGGAGGGTCCCACAGGGATGGGTGGGCCTGAAGGGATGGGGGGGATCCCACAGGGATAATGGGGATTCCCATAGGGATGGGGAGGATCCCACAGGGATAATGGGGATTCCCATAGGGATGGGGGGGATCCCACAGGGATAATGGGGATTCCCACAGGGATAATGGGGATTCCCATAGGGATGGGGAGGATCCCACAGGGATAATGGGGGGATCCCACAGGGATAATGGGGATTCCCACAGGGATAATGGGGATTCCCATAGGGATGGGGGGGATCCCACAGGGATAATGGGGATTCCCACAGGGATGGGGAAGGATCCCACAGGGATAATGGGGAGGATCCCACAGGGATAATGGGGAGATCCCACAGGGATAATGGGGAGGATCCCACAGGGATAATGGGGAGGATCCCACAGGGATAATGGGGATTCCCATAAGGATGGGGGAGGATCCCACAGGGATAATGGGGATTCCCACAGGGATGGGGGGATCCCACAGGGATAATGGGGATTCCCACAGGGATGGGGGGGATCCCACAGGGATAATGGGGATTCCCATCGGGATGGGGGGATCCCACAGGGATAATGGGGATTCCCACAGGGATAATGGGGATTCCCACAGGATAATGGGGAGGATCCCACAGGGATAATGGGGAGGATCCCACAGGGATAATGGGGATTCCCACACGGATGACATGGGGGGATCCCAGGGGTCCAGGCTCACCCAAATCGTACAGGTGCTGCCCGAAGGCTTCGAGCCAGCGCTGCGCCTCGGCCGCGCTCTCGGCCACCAGCGCGTGTGTCACCTCCTCCCCGCCCAGCCGGTTGGTGACGGCCACCCCGGGGGGCTGCCCGCGGCCCCCCGGCTCCACCACCCGCACCCGTGTGTCCTGGGGCACCGGGACTCCTTGGACCCCGCAGCCCCACAGACCCCACAGACCCCATAAACCTCGAACCACCCTGAGCCCCCCACAGTCCCCCCTTTGTCCTTGTACCGACCACGCCCCTGTGTCCCCTCCACCCCCCACACCCCAGAGTCCCCCACAGCCCCCCAGAGCCCTCCAAGCACCGCACCCTCTGTGTCCCCCGTGTCCCCCGTGTTCCCCATGTCCCCCGTGTTCCCCATGTCCCCCGTGTTCCCCATGTCCCCCGTGTCCCCTGTGTCCCCCGTGTCCCCCGTGTCCCCTGTGTCCCCCATGTCCCCCGTGTCCCCCGTGTCCCCTGTGCCCCCCGTGTCCCCGGTGTCCCCGGTGTCCCCTGTGTCCCCCGTGTCCCCCGTGTCCCCTGTGTCCCCTGTGTCCCCCGTGTTCCCCATGTCCCCCGTGTCCCCTGTGTCCCCTGTGCCCCCCGTGTCCCCTGTGTCCCCGGTGTCCCCTGTGTCCCCTGTGTCCCTGGTGTCCCCATACCTTGGTGACAGCGATGGTGAGGGTGGGCTCCTGCCCTGCCTCGGCCTCGCCAGCGCTGCCGTAGCAGAGCAGCCCAGGGCCCCTCAGGACGCAGAACAGGGGGGGCCCGCTCGGCCCCTCAGCCCCTGGAGCCTGTCCAGAGACCCCCGGAGCTGTCAGCACCCATGGGTGCCCCCCAATTCTGCACCCAGCACATGGATCCCCCCAGCTCCACCCCCATCAGCCCAGAGCCACTGGGGGGGATGGACGGAACCGGGTGGGTTTGTGTCACCTCCCATCCTGTCCCCATCCCTGTCCCCATTCCCGGCTCTGTCCCCATTCTCATCCCAACCCATTCCTGTTCTTGTCCCTTCCCATCTCTGTCCTACCCCCTGTGTCTGTCCCCATTCTTGTTCCCATCCATGTCACTGTCCCCATCCCGTTCCTCTGTCTGACCACGTCCCATGCCCATCCTTGTCCCTGTCCCTGTCCCTGTCCCTGTCCTGTTCTCATCCTTGTCCCCATCCCCATTTCTCTACCCATGCCCCCATATCTGTGTCCCCATCTCCATCCTTGTCCACCCCCATCACTGTCCTTGTTCCTGTCCTTGTCCCTGTGCCCGTTCCCATCCCCATCCTGATCCCATTCCTGTCCCTGTCCCATCCTTGTCCTCATTCCCATTCCCATCCCTGTCTCTGTCCCTGTCCTGGTCCCATCTTTGTCCCTGTCCCACCCTTATCCCCATCCCTGTCCCTGTCTCCATTTCCATCCTTGTTCCCATCCCCTTCTCACCCCTTTCTTCATCCCCATCCCATTGCTCATCCCACCCCATCCTCACATCCCAATCCCAACCCTGATCCCCCCCTCACCTGCAGCTGCAGGGTCTCTGATCCCACAGGGATGTTAACACAGCCCATCCCTCTATCCCATTTCTGATCCCATTCCTGATCCCATTCCTTTACTGCAGCCACAGGGTCCCAGTTACCACCGGGGTGTTGATCCATCCCATCCCATCCCATCCCATCCCATCCCATCCCATCCCATCCCATCCCATCCCATCCCATCCCATCCCATCCCATCCCATCCCATCCCATCCCATCCCATCCCATCCCATCCCATCCCATCCCATCCCATCCCATCCCATCCCATCCCTCTATCCCATTCCCTCACCTGCAGCTGCAATAACCCGTTATTGTGGGGGTGTTTATGCAGTGCATCCCTCCATCCCGTCCCTATATCCCATTTCTCTATTTCATCCCTTTATCCCATCCCTATATCTCATTTCTCTACCCCATCCCTATATCCCATTTTTCTATCCCATCCCTATATTCCATCTCTCTATCCCATTTCTCTATCCCGTCTCTCTATTCCATCCCTATATCCTATTTCTCTATCCCACTCCTCCATCCCATTTCTCTACCCCACTACTCTATTCCATCCCTATATCCCATCCCTATACTCCATTTCTCTATCCCACTCCTCTATCCCATCCCTAGATCCCATTTTTCTATCCCATCCCTCTATCCCATTTCTCTATCCTTTTTCTCTATCCCATCCCTATATTCCATCCCTATATCCCATTTCTCTATATCCCATTTCTCCATCCCATCCCTATATTCCATTCCTGTATCCCATTTCTCTATCCCATCCCAATATCCTGTCCCTATATCCCATTTCTCGATCCCATCCCTATATTGCATTTCTCTATATCCCATTCCTCTATCCCATCCCTATATCCCATTTCTTTATCCCGTCCTTATATACCATTTCTCTATCCCATCCCTATATCCCATTTCTCTATATCCCATTTCTCTATCCTACTCCTCTATCCCATCCCTATATCCCATTTCTCTATCCCATCCCTATACCCTATTTCTCTATTCCATCCCTATATCCCATTTCTCTACCCCATTCCCTCACCTGCACCTGCAGTGTCCCCTTTATCACGGCACTGTTAATAAATCCCATTCCGCTATCCCACCCTGTTTCCCATTCTCCATCCCACCCCTCTCTCCCGTTCCCGGTGCCGTTCCCGGTGCCGCTCCCGGTGCCGTTCCCGCCGCTCACCTGCAGCCGCAGTGTCCCTGTGGCCGCGGGGGTGTCCATGCAGCTCGGCCTGGCCGCCAGGCGGCAGCACATGCGGCCATAGAGGGGCACCCAGCAGGGGCTCTGCTCTGGGGGGGACACCGGGGGACATTGGGGACATGGAGGACCCCCAACCTGACCCCAAACCCACCCAGCAGGGGCTCTGCTCTGGGGGGGGACACCGGGGGACATTGGGGACACGGAGGGACCCCCAGACTGACCCCAAACCCACCCAGCAGGGGCTCTGCTCTGGGGGGGGGACACCGGGGGACATTGGGGACATGAAGGGACCCCCAACCTGACCCCAAACCCACCCAGCAGGGGCTCTGCTCTGGGGGGGGACACCGGGGGACATTGGGACATGGAGGGACCCCCAACCTGACCCCAAACCCACCAGCAGGGGCTCTGCTCTGGGGGGGGACACCAGGGGACATTGGGGACACGGAGGGACCCCCAACCTGACCCCAAACCCACTCAGCAGGGGCTCTGCTCTGGGGGGTGGGACATGCGGGGACACGTGGGACATGGGGGACACAGGGGACATTGAGGGACCCCCACACTGACCCCAAATCCACCCAGCAGGGGGTCTGCTCTGGAGGGGGGACACGGGGGGCATGGGGGACATGGAGGGGCTGGCAGGGACCCCATAATGACCCCAAACCCACCCAGAATGGCTCTGCTCAGGGTGGGGACATGGGGGGACATTGGGGACATGGAGGGGCTGGCAGGGACCCTCACATTGACCCCAAACCCACCCAGCAGGGGCTCTGCTCTTGGCGGGGGACATGGGGGGACACGGGGGACATGGGGGACATTGGGGACATGGAGGGGGTGTCAGGGATCCCACACGGACCTCAAACCCACCCAGCAGGGGCCCTGCTGTGGGGAGGACACCAGGGACATTGGGGACATGAAGGGACCCCCACACTGACCCCAAACCTTGTGCCCCATTACCCCAGACCCCACCCAGACCCTTTCAGGACCCCAAGATCCCCCTCCCCGCTCTGTCAGGACCCCCAAACTCCTCCCCATCTGTTCCTGCCCCATTGCCTGCGTTATGGGGTACCATGGGATGCCATGGGGAGTTTTGGGGTGTTATAGGGTACCATGGGGTGTTTTGGGGTCTTATCGGGTACTGTGGGGTGTTATAGGGTATTATGAGGTGTTATGGGGTGTTTTTGGGTACCGTGGGGTGTTATATGGTATTATGGGGTGTTATCAGGTACCATGGAGTGTTATAGGGTGTTATAGGGTGTTATAGAGTGCCATGAGGCGTTTTGGGGTGTTATCGGGTACTGTGGGGTGTTATATGGTATTATGGGGTGTTATGGGTTGTTTGGGGTGTTATACGTATTATGGGGTGTTATCAGGTAATGTGGGGTGGTATAGGGTGTTTTGGGATGTTATAGGATGCCATGGGGTGTTTTGGGGTGTTATAGGATGTTTTGGGGTGTTTAGGGTGTTATAGAGTGCCATGAGGTGTTTTGGGGTGTTATCGGGTACTGTGGGGTGTATATGGTATTATGTGGTGTTATGGGTTGTTTTGGGGTGTTATCAGATGACGCAGGTGTTATGGGGTATTATGGGGTGCCACGGGCTGTTTGGGGTGTTAAAAGGGACTGCAGGGTGTTATGGTATTATGGGGTGTTATGGGACGTTTTAGGGTGTTATCAGATGACGCAGGTGTTATGGGGTATATGGGGTGCCATGGGGTGTTAAAAGGGACTGCAGGGTGTTAGATGGTATTATGGGTGTTATGGGGTGCCATGGTGTGTTTGGGGTGTTATTGGGTACTGTAGCATGTTATAGGGTGTTAATGGGGTGTTACAGGGTGCCATGTGGTTCCATGGGGTGTTATCGGGTACTGTGGGGTGCTATAGGGTGTTATGGGGTTGCCATGGGCTGTTTTGGGGTGTTATGGGGCTCCATGGGCTGTTACTGGATACTGTGGGGAGTTATAGGGTATTTATGGGGTGTTTTGGGGTGTTATCGAGTACTGTGGGATGTCATAGGTGTCATGGGGTGTTATAGGGTGTTATGGGGTGTCATGGGGTACCATGGGGTGTTATGGGGTGCCCTGGGGTGTTTTGGGGTGCCCCACTGACCGTCGGCGGCGATGACGAGGTCGTGGGTGCGGAACCCATCGTGCACCTGCGCCAGGGACAGCGCGGCGTGGGCCAGCAGCTGGAACCGGGGACACCTGGGGACAACGGGGGCGTCAGGGGGACATTGGGGGTCGGGGAGGATGGGGGGTCTGGGGGCACGGGGGGGCACAGGGGGACACAGAGGACACAGGAGGCACAGCAGGGACACAGGGGGCACAGAGGGGACATGGAGCACACACAGAGGGACATGGGGCACACACAGGGGGCACGGGGGGACACGGGGCAGGCACACGGGGACATGGGGCACACACAGGGAGGCACAGCTGGGACACAGGGGGGCACAGGGGGAACATGGGCACAACAGAGGGACACGGGCACACACAGGAGGACACAGGACACGCACAGGGGGACACGGGGACATGGGGCACACACAAGGGGGCACAGGGGGACACACAGGGGGACACGGGGCACATGGGCACACATGGAGGGGACACAGGCCACACACAGGGGGACATAGAGCACACACAGGAAGCACAGTGGGGACACAGGGGGACACAGGGGACAAGGGCACACACGGGGACACAGGGAACACACAGGGGACACAGGGACATGGGGCACACACAGGGGACATGGGGCACACACAGGGGCACACAGGGGGACACGGGGACATGAGACACACACAGGGGCACACATGGGGCACACATGAGGGGGCACAAGGGGGACATGGGACACACAGGGACACAGGGCACACACGGGGGGACATGGGCCACACACAGGAGGACACAGGGCACACACAGTGGGGGAATAGAGCATGGACAGGAAGAACAGTGGGGATGCAGGGGAACACAGGGGGACAAGGGGCACACACAGAGGGACAAGGGGCACACACAGGGGGACATGGGGACACACAGGGGGACATGGGGCACACACAGGGGGACACAGAGCACACACAGGGGACATGGGCACACACAGGGGAACATGGGGCACACACAGAGGACAAGGGGCACACACAGGGGGACACAGGGCACACACAGGGGGACATGGGCACACCCAGGGGGACACGGGGCACACACAGGGGGACACGGAGCACACACAGGGGACACAGGGGACACGGAGGTACTCACGGCACGCCGGGCGGGGGCAGCAGCAGCGCCCCGGTGCCGCCGGTGCCCGGGGGGCTGCCGGGCCCTCCCTCCATGGCCGCCCGTGCCCGGCGCCCGGAGGAGCGGCCCAGGGAGGTGCTGAGACGCGTGGCCAGCTTTTTGGGGGTGCTGCCCTGCGCCCCCCCGCCGGGCAGCCCCGCGCTGTACAGCTCCACCTTCAGCTCGAAATCGGGGCCCGCCTCCGAGCTGGGGGGCACGGCGGGGTCAGCGACAGCGGGGGACACCCCCAGGGCCACTCCCAGGGACTGCGGGACACGGGAGGGGACGGGAAAGGGTCCCAGAGGGGAAAGGTGGGGCAGGGGTCTCCTGAGGGGGGCAGGGGTGTCTAGGGGTCCCCAAGGAGGGCAGAAGAGGGCAGGGGCCACCCCCCGAAGTGGGCAGAGGTGCCCAGAGGGGGATCAGGGGTCCCCAAGGGGCTTGGGGGTGGCAGGGGTCCCAGGAGTGTCACTGTCCCTAGGAGAGTGTGGGGGTGATCAGGGGTCCCATGGGAGGGATCAGGGGTCCCATGGGGGTTGTCAGTGTCCCTAGGAGGGCGTAGGGTGATCAGGTCCTATGGAGGGTCAGGGGTCCCATGGGGCCATATTGGTGGGTCCAAGGTCCCATAGAGAGGCTCTGGGGATGGATATGGGGTGCTGAGGTCCCATAGGTGGGTGCAGTGTTCCTAAGGGGGCTGTAGGGGTGGTCGGGGTCCCACACGGAGGGATCAGGGGTCCCATGGGGGTGTCAGGGTGCCTGAGGGGCGTGGGTGGTGGGGTCCCACGGGGAGGGATCAAGGGTCCCATGGGGCCATATTGGGTGGTCAGAGGTCCATGGAGAGGCTCTGGGGGATGGATAGGGGGGTGTCAGGGTTCCCATAAGGAGGTTTCAGTGTCCCTGGGGGGATGGGGTGGTCAGGGGTCCTGTTGGGAGGGATCGGGGGTCCCATGGGGTGTCAGGGTCCCTAGGGGGTGTGGGGGTCATGGGCGGTCTCATGGGAGGGATCAGGGTCCCATGGGGGCGTTATTGGGTGGTCAATGTCCCATAGAGAGGCTTTAGGGTCCCATGGGGGGATATGGGGGTGCCGGTCCCATAGGGGGTGTCAGGTCCCAGGGAGGATCAGGGGTCCCATGGGAGGGGTTCGGGGTCCCTTGCAGGGTGTCAGTATCCCTGGGGGTGGTTGGGGTTCCCATGGGGAGAGTCAGGGGTCCCATGGGGGTGTCAGAGGTCCATGGAGAGGCTCTGGGGATGGATATGGGGATGCTGAGGTCCCATGGGGGTGTCAGTGTCCCTGGGGGTGTGGGGGTGATCGGGGGTCCTGTGGGAGGGATCGGGTCCCATGGGGGTTCAGTGTCCCTGGTGGGGTGTCAGCGGTGATCGGGGGGTCCCGTGGGAGGGGTCAGGGGTCCCATGGGGCAGTCAGAGGTCCATAGAGAGGCTCTGGGGATGGATATGGGGGTGCCGAGGTCCCATAGGGGGTGTCAGAGTCCCAGGGAGGGATGTGGGGGTGGGTTGGGGTCCCTTGGAGGGATCAGGGGTCCCTTGGGGTGGTCAGAGATCCCATAGAGAGGCTCTGGGGATGGATATGGGGTGTCAGGGTCCCATAGGGGGGTGTCAGGGTCCCATGGAGCGGGTCGGGGTCCCTTGCAAGGTGTCAGTATCCCTGGGGGGGTGATTGGGGGTCCCATGGGAGAGTCAGGGGTCCCATGGGGTGGTCAGAGGTCCATGGAGAGGCTCTGGGATGGAATATAGGTGTTCAGGGTCCCATGGGAGGTGTCAGTTCCCTGGGGGGGGCATGGGGGTGGTTCAGGGTCCTGTGGGAGGGATCGGGGGTCCCATGGGGGGTGTCAGTTGTCCCTGGTGGGTGTTCAGGGTGATCGGGGTCTCATGGGAGGGTCAGAGGTCCCATAGAGAAGCTTCTGGGTCCCATGGGGGATATGGGGGTGCAAGGGGTCCATAGGGGTGTCAGGGTCCCAGGAGGGCTCAGGCGGTCCCATGGAGAGATCGGGATCCCATGGGAGGGATCAGGGTCCCATGGGACGGTGTCAGTGTCCCTAGGGGGGGCGTAGGGGTGATCGGGGTCCCATGGGAGGGATCAGGGTCCCATGGGGCCATATTGGGGTGGTCAGAGTTCCATGGAGAGGCTCTGGGATGGATATGGGGGGTGTCAGGGTCCCAGAGAGGGGTGTGGGTGTCGGGGGTCCCATAGGGAGGTATCAGGGTCCCAGGGAGGGGTCTGGGGTGTCGGGTCCCATAGGGGGTGTGTCAGGGTCCCAGGGAGGGTGTGGGTGTCGGGGGTCCCATAGGGAGGTGTCAGGGTCCCAGGGAGGGGTGTGGGGTCGGGGGTTCCCATAGGGGGTGTCAGGTCCCAGGAGGGGTGTGGGGTGTCAGGGGCCCCATAGGAGTGTCAGGGTCCCGAGGAGGGTTGTGGGGGGCGGGGGTCCCGTGCCCCCCCTCACAAGAGCACGGCGCCCTCGAAGCAGATGTCGGTGAGGTCCTGTCCACCAGCACTGTGGGGTGTCGTTGGATCTCGGCCCCCACCTGCAGCAGCAGGAACACGGCACAGCGGTGCAGCTCTGGGGGCACTGGGGGTCAGGGGGGGTCACAGAGAGCATCACAGGAAAAGGGGACCCCCGGCACCCCAACACTCACCCCCTTGTTCCTGAAGTACTCGGTGTCCTTCCACATCAGCGGGATGCGCAAATCTGGGGGGTAGGAGAGCAGAGGGGTGAGACCCCCTGAGACACCCCCAGGCCCCCCACCCCAAATGCAAGAGGATTGCCTCAGGGGGGGCAGGCACAGAGGATGGGTTCCCCACCCCCAGAACCCCCCGGGCCCCCCATACCGAAGAGATGCAGACGGATGCCCCGGCACGGCACCCGACTCAGCCCCGGCCCCGCGTCGAGGGGCTGCGGGGGGACGGGGAGGGTGTCAGCCAAAGCTCACCGGTTTTGGGGTGATCCCACAGGTTTGGGGTGATCCACAAGGTTTGGGGTTCCCCGTGCCACGGCATTTCCCACATGCTGTGCCCCTTCTTGGATTACCCCATTGCCTCCCAAATGGTGGTCTCCCACTTGCTGCGCAGCCCCCGCAGGATCCCTCATCCCACCTTTGGGTTTGGGTTTTCCCTCACTGCCGCTGTCCCCCATGTCCCCTAAGGTTTTGGGTGTCCCTCACTGCTGCAGCCCCCACAGGGTCTCATCCCACCCTTGGGTTTTGGGTTTTCCCTCACTGCCGTGTCCCCCGGTCCCCTAAGGTTTTGGGGTGTCCCTCACTGCCACAGACCCTGAGGTTCTTATCCCACCCCTGAGGTTTTGGGTTTTCCCTCACTGCTTGTGTTCTCCCACATCCCCACAAGTTTTGGGCGTGTCCCTCCACCACTGCAGCCCCCGCATAGTCTCATCGCAGTCCTGGGTTTTAGGGTCCCCTCACTGCCGTGTTCCCCACGTCCCCCCCGGTTTTGGGCTTTCTCTCACTGCCATGTCCCCCGTTGTCCCCCTAAGGTTTTGGGTGCCCTCACTGCTCACCGCAGCACATCCCCTGGGTTTTCCTCATTGCCGGCCCAGGTCCCTTCAGTTGGGGTCCTCACTTACCCCCGTCTACCCATTGGTTTTGGGTTGTCCTATCCGGTCTCCCAACCCTTGGAATGTCCGCTGAGCCCCACAAGGTCCTCACCTGGTTTGGTTCCCTCACTGCTGTGTCCCGGTCCTCCAGGGTTTTGGGTTTCCCTGCGTCCCACTCCCCACGCGTGTCCACCACTGCAGCCGCGCCAGCACCTGGGTTTGGGTCTCACGTGTCCCCACGCCCCCCGTTTTGTGCCGAGCCTGCAGTTATCCCCTGGGTTTTGGTCCCTCACTGCCGTCCCCGTCTCCATTTGGGTCTCCTGTCCTGTCCCACATTCCCCCAAGATTTTGGGTGTCCCTCACCTGCTCAGGCCCCCGCAGGGTCTTCCGCAGCCTGGGGTTTTGGGGTTCCCTCACAAATCTGCCCGTGTCCCTCCAGGTTTTGGGTTTTCCCTCACTGCCGGTCCCCCATGTCCCCCAAATTTTGGGGTGTCCCTCACCACTGCATGCCCCTCGCAGGGTCTCATTGCAAGTCCTGGGTTTTTAGGGGTCCCTCACTGCCGTGTCCCCCACGTCCCCCCGGTTGGGGTGTCCCTCCACTCGCAAGCCCCGCAGGGTCTATATTCCACCCCTGGGTTTTAGGGGCCCCTATCCTCAGCCCAAGGACCCCAAATCCAGATAACACAGGAACCCCAAACCCAGCCCTGGCACGGTGACCCCAAACCCACAGAGCACAGGGACCCCAAAACTCACCTTCAGCACAGGGACCCCAAATCCATCCCAAACCCCATCCCTGGCACGGGGACCCCACCCCTCTGTCCCCCGCCCCAGGCTGCCGTGCCAGCCCCGGTGCCACGCCGGTGTCTCCAGCCGTGCCACGCCGGTGTCCCCAGCCGTGCCAGCCCCGGGCCACGGCCTGTGTCCCCAGCCGTGCCAGCCCCGGTGCCACGCCGGTGTCCCCAGCCGTGCCAGCCCCGGTGCCACGCCGGTGTCCCCAGCCGTGCCAGGGGCTGGCAGGTGTCCCGGCGGGGACAAACCGCCTTTGTGCGGGACAGGAAGCGCCGCGGGGAGCCCGGGGCCAGCAGGGCCGGGAGCCCGGGGCCAGCAGGGCCGGGAGCCCGGGGCCAGCAGGGCCGGGTACGGGGCCAGCAGAGCCGGGAGCCCGGGGCCAGCAGGGCCGGGTACGGGGCCAGCAGGGCGGGAGCCCGGGGCCAGCAGGGCCGGGAGCCCGGGGCCAGCAGGGCCGGGAGCCCGGGGCCAGCAGGGCCGGGCGCGGGGCCAGCAGGGCCAGGTGCGGGGCCAGCAGACCGGGCACGGGGCCAGCAGAGCCGGGAGCCCGGGTCCAGCAGAGCCGGGTACGGGGCCAGCAGAGCCGGGAGCCCGGGGCCAGCAGGGCCGGGTACGGGGCCAGCAGAGCCGGGTACGGGGCCAGCAGAGCCGGGTACGGGGCCAGCAGGGCCGGGAGCCCGGGGCCAGCAGGGCCGGGCGCGGGGCCAGCAGGGCCGGGAGCCCGGGGCCAGCAGGGCCGGGTACGGGGCCAGCAGAGCCGGGTACGGGGCCAGCAGGGCCGGGAGCCCGGGGCCAGCAGGGCCGGGTACGGGGCCAGCAGAGCCGGGAGCCCGGGGCCAGCAGGGCCGGGTACGGGGCCAGCAGAGCCGGGTACGGGGCCAGCAGGGCCGGGTACGGGGCCAGCAGAGCCGGGAGCCCGGGGCCAGCAGGGCCGGGAGCCCGGGCCAGCAGGGCGGGTACGGGCCAGCAGGGCCGGGAGCCCGGGCCAGCAGGGCCGGGTACGGGGCCAGCAGAGCCGGGAGCCCGGGGCCAGCAGAGCCGGGAGCCCGGGCCAGCAGGGCCGGGTATGGGGCCAGCAGAGCCGGGAGCCCGGGGCCAGCAGAGCCGGGAGCCCGGGCCAGCAGGGCCGGGTATGGGGCCAGCAGAGCCGGGTACGGGGCCAGCAGGGCCGGGTACGGGGCCAGCAGGGCCGGGTACGGGGCCAGCAGGGCCGGGCACGGGGCCAGCTGGCACGGGCACCCCGGGGTGGGCACCCTGCCCGCGGTGGTTAACCCGGCGTGGTCAGCGCCCTTCCCGGTGTGGTTATCACATCTGGCATGGTTAACCTGAGCATGATTGACCAGCAGGATAATTAATTCTGCCCTAATTAACCCCCTGGCATGGTTAACCCTTGGAATGGTTATCCCACCTGGTATGGTTAACCCCAGCATGATTGACCCCCAGGATAATTAACCCCACCCTAATTAACCCCCCTGACATGGTTAACCTTGGAAAAGTTAACTCATCTGGCACGAATAACCCCAGCACAATTAACCCCCGGTATAATTAACCCTGCCCTAATTAACCCCCCTGGCATGGTTAACTCACCTGGCACAATTAACCCCAGTATAATTAACCCTGGTATAATTAACCCCCTGGTATTGTTCCCCCCCAGCATGGTTAACTCACCTGGTATAGGTAACCCCATCACAATTAACCCCCAGCATAATTAACCCCACCCTAATTAGTCCCCCTGGCATGGTTAACCCTTGGAATGGTTAACTCACCTGGCACAATTAATCCCAGCACAATTAACCCTGCCCTAATTAACCCCCCTGGCATGGTTAACCCTTGGAATGGTTAACTCACCTAGCACTGGTAACCCCAGCACAATTAACCCCAGTATAATTAACCCTGGTATAATTAACCCCCTGGTATTGTTCCTCCCCAGCATGGTTAACTCACCTGGCATGGTTAACCTCAGCACAATTAACCCCCAGCATAATTAACCCCACCCTAATTAATCCCCCTGGCATGGTTAACCCTTGGAATGGTTAACTCACCTGGCACAATTAATCCCAGCACAATTAACCACCAGTATAATTAACCCTGCCCTAATTAACCCCCCTGGAATGGTTAACTCACCCAGCACAATTAACCCCCAGTATAATTAACCTCAGTAAAATTAACCCTGCCCTAATTAACCCCCTGGTATGGTTAACCTTGGAATGGTTAACTCCCCTGGCATGGTTAACCCAAGCACAATTAACACCGAGTATAATTAACCCTGGCCTAATTAACCCCCCTGGCATGGTTAACCTCGGAATGGTTAATTCACCTAGCACTGGTAACCCCAGCACAATTAATCACCAGTATAATTAACCCTGGCCTAATTAACACCCCTGGCATAGTTAACCCTTGGCATGGTTAACTGACCGGGCATGGTTAACCCAAGCACAATTAACACCGAGTATAATTAACCCCCAGTATAATTAACCCTGCCCTAATTAACCCCCTTGACATTGTTAACTCACCCAGCACAATTAACCCCACCATAATTACCCCCACCCTAATTAACCCCCCCGCCACAATTAACCCCTTGAGCTCCATTCACCTCCCCACCCCTCTGCCCCCATTCCCTCCCCGCTGTCACTGTCACCCCCCGGTGTCCCCCCGGTGTCCCCCCGGTGTCCCCACCCCGCAGCACCCTTGGGTGGGCACCCACCGCCTCCTGGGTGCCGTTGAGGCTGGGCTGCCACTCCCACGAGTCGTTGCTGACCTGCACCTTGTAGGACGTCACCCAGTCGTACCTGCGGGGTTGGGAGGCCAATCTTGAAAAATTTGGAAGAATTTTGGAGAATTTGGAAGAATTTTTGAAAATTTTTGAAGGATTTGGAAAAATTTTGAAGAATTTTGAAGAATTGTGAAGAATTTCAAAGAATTTTGGAGAATTTTGAAGAATTTTGAAGAACTGTGAAGAATTTGAAAGAATTTTGAAGAATTTTGCAGAATTGTGAAGAATTTTGAAAAGTTTTGAAGCATTTTGAAACATTTTGAAGAATTTTGAAGAATTGTGAAGAATTTTGAAGAATTGTGAAGAATTTTGAAGAATTTTGAAGAATTGTGAAAAATTTGGAAGAATTTCAAAGAATTTTGAAGAATTTGGGATTTTAGAGAAGTCAGGATGGGGCACGGGAAGGGGTTGGGACGTCAATTGTGAAGAATTGTGAAGAATTTTGAAAAATTTTGAAGAATGTTGAAGAATTTTTGAAAAATTTTGGAGAATTTTGGAGAATGGTGAAGAATGTTGAAGAATGTTGAAGAATGTTGAAGAATGTTGAAGAATGTTGAAGAATTTCAAAGAATTTCAAAGAATTTCGAAAAATTTTGAAAAATTTTGAAGAATTGTGAAGAATTTTGAAAAGTTTTGAAAAATTTTGAAAAGTTTTGAAGAAAGTTGAAGAATTTTGAAAAGTTTTTTAAAATTTGGGATTTTAGAAAAGTTAAGATTTTGTAGTTAAAAAATAGACATCGCTGAATTAGCAGAAGTAGATCGATAAGTTTGGCTGAAATTAATTCCTTCAAAACGCTAATTAATTTCTTTAAATCATTAATTTAATCACTGAAAGTAATTTAATTAATTAATTTCGGTAATTTAATTGATTAAGAGTGAGAGGAATGACAAGATTGATGTGACTGAATTAGCTGAAGTAGTGGATAAGTTAGATTATTGATATTAATTAATTGATATTAATGGAATAGATTAATTTGACACTGAATTAGCTGAAGTAGTGGATAAGTTAGATTATTGATATTAATTAATTGATATTAATGAAATAGATTAATTTGACACTAAATTAGCTGAAGTAGTGGATAAGTTAGATTTATCTAGTACTGTTTAGTAGTAGATAAGTTGTAATTAAAAGGCTTTATTATAAAATAAATATATTTATAAATGTATTTATATATAAATAATATATTATATATATAGTATATATAATACATATAATACAAATTATTTATTTATATAATATATTTTTACTATTTTAATAACTCAGGGTGTCCCCTGTCCTGTCCCCCTGTCCTCCCTGTGTCCCCTGTCCCGTCCCCGTGTCCCCTGTCCCGTCCCTGTGTCCCCTGTCCCCATCCTGTGTCCCCTGTCCCTGTGTCCCCTGTCCCTGTCCCCATGTCCCCTGTCCCATCCCTGTGGCCCCATCCCCATGTCCCCTGTACTGTCCCTATGTCCCCAGTGCTGTCCCCTGTCCCATCCCCATGTCCCCTGTCCCTGTGACTCCTGTCCCCATCCTTGTGTCCCCTGTCCCCTGCCCATGTCCCGTCTCCGTGTCCCCTGTCCCCATCCCCATGTCCCCATGTCCCCGTGTCCCCTGTCCCCATCCCCGTGTCCCCTGTCCATGTCCCCTGTCCCCATGTCCCCGTGTCCCCTGTCCCCATCCCCATGTCCCCATGTCCCCCTGTCCCCTTTCCCCAGAGCTGTCCCCTGTCCCCTGTCCCATCCCTGTGTCCTGCCTGTGTCCCCCGTCCCCTATCCCTGTCCCCTGTCCCATCCCCTTTCCCCATGTCCCCTGTCCCCTGTCCCCGTGCCCCTGTCCCCAGGGCTGTCCCCTGTCCCCTGTCCCCGTGTCCCTTACGTCCAGATGGAGTTGAGGCCCTGGGTGACGATGCCGGTGAAGCGCGTCAGGCGCCGGGCGTCCACCTGCAGCCACTGCCCCGTGTCCGCGTGTGCGGCACACCAGCCGCCATCGAACGGGTCCCCGTCATACAGCCCTGACTGGGGACACGGACAGGGGTGTGGGACAGGGACAGGGACACGGGTGGGGACACGGACAGGGACAGGGACACAGGGACATGGCTGGGGACACGGATAGGGACACAGGGGACAGGGGATATGGGTGGGGACGGGACATTGGCAGGGACAGGGGACATGGACAGGGACAATGGGCAGGGACAGGGACAGGAGACAGGGACAGGGATAGGGACAGGGACATGGATGGGGACAGGGACAGAAGACAGGGGACATTGACAGGGACAGGGACACAAGGGACAGGGACACAGGGGACAGGGCACATGGACAGGGACATGCACAGGGAGATGGACAGGGACAAGGACATGGACAGGGACAAGGACATGGACAGGGACATGGACATGGGCAGGGACAGGGACACAGACAGGGGACATGGACAGGGACATGTCCCCACAGCCCGCGGTGTCACCGAGCCCGTGGTGGCATTGGGGCAGTGGCACCGGAAGCCACACGGGGAGGGAGGGGCCAGGCCTGAGCCACTTGACTGTCACCAAGGTGCCACAAAATGTCACAAATGTGCCATGAAGGTGCCACCAACTCGGTGCCACACCTGCCCCGCATTTGTCATGAGCTTGTCACACCCATGTTCCATGGAGGGGACATCCAAACACTCCTGGCACAGCCTGGCACAGCCCTGTCACACCTGGCACACCTTGGCACACCTGGCACACCCTGGCCCACACCTGGCACAGCCTGGTCACACCCTGGCACACTCCTGGCACTCCTGTCACACCCTGGCACCCCCTGGCATAGCCCTGGCACACCCTGGCACTCCTATCATACCCTTGGCACACCCTGGCACACCCTGGCACACCCTGTCACACCTTGGCATAGCCCTGGCACTCCTGCCACACTCCTGGCACACTCCTGGCACCCTGTCACACCTGTCACACCCCTGGCACCCCTAGCACACCCCTGGCACCACTGTCACACCCCTATCACACCCTGGCACACCCCTGACACACTCTGCCACACCCTGACACAACCCTGACACACCTTGTCACCCCCTAGCACACCCCTGTCACCCCTAGCACACACCTGGCACACCTGGCACAGCCTGTCACACTCCTGTCACCCCTGTCACAGCTGGCACACGTCTGGCACACCTGGAACACTCTGTCACACTTCTGTCACTCCTGTCACACCCCGGCACACCCCTGGCACACAGCGACACAGCCACACTCTGGCACACCCCTGGCACACCCCTGGCACACCCCTGTCACACCTGTCACAGCCCTAGCACATTCCTGACACACTCCTGGCACCCCTGTTACACCCTGTCACACCCCTGTCACACCCCTGGCACACAGTGACACACCCACACCTCTGGCACACCCTGTCACACCCCTATCACCCCTGTCACACCTGTCACAGCCCTAGCACATTCCTGACACACTCCTGACACACTCCTGTCACACCCTGGCACACCCCTGCCACACAGTGACACACCCACACCTCTGGCACACCCTGTCACACCTGGCACACCCCTGTCACCCCTGTCCCCCGGGCCGGCCGTACCTGGATGTTGAGGCGGCCGCGGTGCGCGCCCAGGCCGGGCCGTTTGTGGCTGGACGCTCGGAGCTGCTCGTCCGACACCCGCAGCGACTCCAGCCCCAGCGGGGGACACGCTGGGGACACAGCGGGGACAGAGCGGTGACACAGGGACCCCCCGAGCTGTCCCCATCCTGTGTCCCCTCGGGTCACCACCCCGGGTGTCCCCAGGGTGTCCCCAGGGTGCCACCCGCACCCAGCGCACGTACGGGGCTCCTGCGGGGCGGCGGGAACCGGCGGCTTCTTCTTCAGCACCTTCTTCTTCCTCACCACCACCTTCTTCTTCTTCACTATCACCTTCTTCTTCACCACCGCGGTCACCGAGGGCGCCGGGGCTGGCAGGGGACACGGGGGTGCCAGGGGAGGGGGGTCCCCTCAAAGTCCCCCCATCGTCCCACACAAAGTCCCTCCCTGGCACACTCAGCCCATCCCACCCATTCCGAGCCCCCCCGGCTCGTTCCTGTGCCCGCGGGGTGCCCGGGGCTGGCAGGGGACACGGGGGTGCCAGGGGAGGGGGTGGCACTTCATTGTCCCCCTAAAATCCCCCCGTTGTCACAGCCAGCCCATCCCACCTCCCCGAGCCCCCCTGGCTCGTTCCTGTGCCCGGGGCTGGCAGGGGACACGGGAGTGCCAGGGGAGGGGGTGGCACCGCATTGTCCCAAAAAAGTCCCCCCCGGCACACTCAGCCCATCCCAGCCCTCCACGAGCCCCCCGGCTCGTTCCTGTGCCCGCGGGGTGCCCGGGGCTGCCGGGGGACACCGGAGTGCCAGGGAGGGGGGTGGCACTTCATTGTCCCCCTAAAACCCCCCCGTTGTCACAGTCAGCCCATCCCACCTCCCCGAGCCCCCCCGGCTCGTTCCTGTGCCCGGGGCTGGCAGGGGACACGGGAGTGCCAGGGGAGGGGGTGGCACCTCATTGTCCCTCCGAAGTCCCCCCATTGTCCCACACAAAGTCCCCCCTGTGCCCAGCCCTTCCTGGCCGCCCCCCGAGCCCCCCGGCCCGTTCCTGTGCCCGCGGGGTGCCCGGGGCTGGCGGGGGACACCGGAGTGCCAGGGGAAGGGCGTAGCACCGTGTTGTCCCCCCAAAGTCCCCCCTGGTACACTCAGCCCATCCCACCCCCCTCCCCGAGCCCCCCGGCCCGTACCTGTGCCTGCGGGCGCCCGGGGCTGGCGGGGGACACGGGGGTGCCAGGGGAGAGGGGTGGCACCGCGTTGTCCCACACAAAGTCCCCCCATTGTCCCCCTAAAGTCCCCCCCTGGCACACTCAGCCCATCCCACCCACCCCGGGCCCCCCCGGCCCGTACCTGTGCCCGCGGGCTCCCCGGGGCTGCCGGGGGTCCCGGTGCCTTTCGGGGCTCCCGTCGCGGTGTCCCTCGAGGGCGCGGCCGTGGTGCCCTTCGGGGGGGGCACCGCGCTGGCTCTGGGGGGTCCCGCCGTGGGGGTGCTGCCCCTCCAGGGGGGCGTCTCGCTGCCTTCAGGGGGTGCCCCGGCGGTGGCCTTGGTTGGGGACACCCCGCTGGCTTTGGGGGGTCCGGTCGTAGTGTCCTTCCTTGGGGACACCCGGCTGACGATGGCTTTCGTTGGGGACACCCTGCTGGCTTTGGGAGGTCCCGTTGTGGTGACGTTTCTTGGGGGCACCCCGCTGTTTTTGGGGGGTCCCGTTGTGGTGCCACTTCTTGGGGACATCTCGCTGACGATGCTTTTCATTGGGGACACCCCGCTGGTTTTGGGGGGTCCCATGGTGGTGTCCTTTCTTGGGGACACCCCGCTGGCGATGCTCTTTGTTGGGGACACCCCGCTGGCTTTGGGGGGTCCCATGGTGGTGTCCCTTCTGGGGGACACCCACTGACGATGCCCGTCCTTGGGGACACCCCGCTGTTTTTGGGGGGTCCCGTTGTAGTGTCCTTTCTTGGGGACACCCCGCTGACGATGCTCTTCATTGGGGACACCCCGCTGGTTTTGGGGGGTCCCATGGTGGTGTCCTTTCTTGGGGACACCCCGCTGGCGATGCTCTTCATTGGGGACACCCCGCTGCCTTTGAGGGGTCTCGCCGTGGTGCCATTTCTGGGGGACACCCGGCTGACGATGCTCTTCATTGGGGACACCCCGCTGGTTTTGGGGACCCCGCTGGCTGTGCCGCGACTCCGGCCGGGCAGGGGGGGCGCGGCGCGGGCGGGGGGCGGCGGGGAGCCCAGCAGGAGCAGCAGCAGCAGCAGCAGCAGCGGGGCGAGGGGCAAGCCCGGCATGGCCGCGGCCCCGCCGGTCCCTGCCCGCTCCTGCCGGTCCCTGCCCGCTCCTGCCGGTCCCTGCCCGCTCCTGCCGGTCCCTGCCCGCTCCTGGTCCCGGTTCCGGTCCCTCCCCGCCCCCCGCCCCTTCTCTCCCGGCCGCGACCCCGCCCGCTCCCCGCCCTCTTCCTGCCCGGGACCCCCGCCCGCCCCCTGCCCGTCCCGGCCCCGTTCCGCTCCCGGTGTCACCGCACCGCTCCAACGGGGGACACCGGCTCCCGCCCGCTCACCTGCGGGCCTTGCCCCGTGTCCCCACCGTGTCCCCACCGTGTCCCCGCTGTCCCCTCACTGTGTCCTCAGTGTCCCATGGCCACGTCGGGCAGGGCCCCGGGGGTCTGCGGGGGCTCCTCCTGCCGCGGCCGCGGTGCCGCCGGCCGAGCCCGGGGACCCGGGAGGTCCCGGAGCCGCCGGTGCGGGCGGAGCGGGGCCGGACCCGGCCGAGAGGGGCGGCCCCCGGCCCTGGTCCCTCGGGGGTGCCCCGAGTGGGTCTCGGGGTGCCGGGGAAGGGGTTTGGGTCCTGCCTGTCCCCCCACCCTGCTCGGGGTCTCACACGCGCCCCGAACTTTCCCGGTTTGATTTTCCCTGCTTGACTTTTCCTGCTTTTATTGGGATTTCCCGCAGGCGCCGAGCTTCGCCGGTGCCATCCCTGTCCCTTGTCCCCATCGCTGTCCCTGCCTGGCTGAGGAGGGATGGGGACAGCGCCCGGTGGCGCTGTGACACCGGTCCGGGATGCTCCGGGTCTGCATCACCCGGAGATGCTCCTCGGCCAGCCCGGGGGACAGCGGGGACACGGAGACAGCGGGGACAGCAGGGACAGCGGGGACAGCAGGGAGAGCCGGGACAGCCGGACAGTGAGGACACGGGGACAGCGGGCCCGGCGCACGGAGCGTTCCCTGCCCCATTCCGAGGCCCGGACGCTGGCGAGGTTTTTGTTCTGGGCCGATTCCTGTGCCGTGGCCCAGCCCCACGTGACGGCACTTTCGAGGTTTGCAGAATTCCCGGCCCCGTTGCTGGCCCCGATTCCGGCTGGCTCAGCACTTCCCGGGATGTCAGGAATTTCCTGGGGCGGCAGGAGGCTGCCAGAGCCCGCTCGGAGATGCCTTAAAGGCGCCGCGGCTTTTCCCGCAGGAAATTCCCGACTGGAATCTTGCTCTGATCCCTCTGCACCCCACAAACGGAGCGGGGTCAAACCCACCGAGCACGGGCTGGATGGGAACATCCCTGCGGGGAAGGACTCCAGGGACACGGGACAGGGACACGGTGTCCCTTGGTGCTCCATCCCTGCAGTGTCACCTGTGGGGGACAACCCTCCCGCACAGCCCTGATGTAGTGTGGGGCTGCGGCTCCAGGAGGTTCCAGAAGGTTCCAGAGGTCCCCGAGGTTGTTGGGTGCTGGATGTCCTGTTGTGACATGGGACCCGCACCATGCCCCGGTGTGACCCCAAAGGGTCCAGAGCTCCCGGATCCCTCTGGAGATGCCCCTGGGAGAAGGCAAATCCCAAGTCCTGGTCCCAGGAGGGCCAGGGGATGTTGGCCATGGAGCAGGAGCAGTGGGAATTCTGCAGTGCCCAAGGGGGACACGGCACGGATCCACAGGGATCCCGAGGGCAAGCCAGGAGATCCCAAGGGATGAGCCAGGGCAATGTCCATGGATACAAAGATCTGTCCCGATGGTTGGACCTCATCACCCAAGAGATGTCGCTCATGGAAGAGTTCATCCACCATGAGCTGCACCAGGAGAGAGCCAGGAGAGAGCAGGAACCGCGCCGAGGGCAAGGCAGCGGAAACGGGGACCTGTCCCAGTGGGAAGGGCTCAACAACCAAGGGCGGTGCCGAGGAAAAAGCAATGGATCCCAAGAGCTGTGCCATGGGGAAATCCATGGATCCCGAGAGTGGTGCCAAGAAGAAGCCAACAGATCCCAAGAGTGGTGCCATGGAAAAGTCCATGGATCCCAAGAGTTTCAACAAGAGGAAGTCCATGGATCTCAAGAGTTGTGCCAAGGAGAAGCCAACACATTCCAGGAGTTGTGCCATGGGGAAATGCATGGATCCCAAGAGTTGTGCCAAGGAGAAGTCCATGGATCCCAAGTGTTTCACCAAGGGGAAGTCCATGGATCCCAAGAGTTGTGCCATTGGGAAATCCATGGATCCCAAGAGCTGTGCCATGGAGAAGTCCATGGATCCCAAGAGTTTCACCAAGAAGTCCATGGATCCCAAGGGCTGTGCTATGGGGAAGGCAACGGATCCCAAGAGTTGTGCCATGGGGAAATCCATGGATCCCAAGAGTGGTGCCATGGAGAAGCCAATGGATCACAGGAGTTGTGCCATGGGGAAATCCATGGATCCCAAGAGCGGTGCCATGGAGAAGCCAACGGATCCCCAGAGCTGTGCCGTGGTGAATCCAAAGGATCCAAAGATCTGTCCCAGTGGGACGACTTCACCAGCCAAGGGATGTCCCGTTGGGAATACCACACTGACCGAGGGAAAGCCGAAACGCGCCGAAATCGGCGCCAACGGGAAGTCCGAAGAGACGCAGAGATGTGCCAGGGGGAAATCAACAGATACAGAAGTGTGTCCCAATGGGAAGATCTAATCAACCAAGAGATGTCCCACATGGAAGAATCCATCAACCAGGAGATGTCCCACATGGAAGAATCCATCAACCAGGAGATGTCCCACATGGAAGAATCCATCAACCAGGAGATGTCCCACATGGAAGAATCCATCAACCAGGAGATGTCCCACATGGAAAACGTCATCGACCAAGACCCGTGCCAAGGAAAAGTCAAGAGACACCGAGAATGGTGCCAAGGGAACGACAATGGATACAAAAGTGTGTCCCAATGGGAAGACTTAATCCACCAGGAGATGTCCCAATGGGAAGAATCCATCAACCAGGAGATGTCCGAAATGGAAGAATCTATCAACCAGGAGACATTCCTAATGGAAAAATCCACCAACCAGATGTCCCAAATGGAAGACTTGATCAACCAAGACCCGTGCCAAGGAAAAGCCAAGAGACACCAAGAATGGCACCAAGGGAAAGTCAACGCATACAAAACTCTGTCCCAATGGGAAGACTTAATCCACCAGGAGATGTCCCAAATGGAAAAATTCATCCACCAGGAGACGTCCTTAATGGAAAAATCCATCAACCAAGAGATGTCCCAACTGGAAGAATTCACTGACCAAGATCCCTGCCAAGGGGACACCAAGAGACACCAAGAATGGCACCAAGGGAATGTCAAGGAATACAGAACTCTGTCCCAATGGGAAGACTTAATCCACCAGGAGATTTCCCAAATGGAAAAATCCATCAACCAGGAGACGTCCCTAACAGAAAAATCCATCAACCAAGAGATGTCCCAAATGAAAGAATCCCTCCACCAGGAGACGTCCCTAATGGAAGAATCCATCCACCAGGAGACATCCCAAATGGAAGAATCTGTCAACCAGGAGACGTCCCAAATGGAAGAATTCACTGACCATGAGATGTCCCAAATGGAAAAATCCATCAACCAGGAGACGTCCCAAATGGAAGAATTCACTGACCATGAGATGTCCCAAATGGAAGAATCCGTCAACCAGGAGACGTCCCAAATGGAAGAATTCACTGACCAAGATCCCTGCCGAGGGGACACCAAGAGACACCCAGAGCAGCGTCAAGGGAATGTCAAGGGATACAAAACTCTGTCCCAACAGGAAGACGTCATCAACCAAGAGATGTCCCAGTGGGAAAGACTTCCTTGAGCAGGAGCCAGGCCCAGCCAACGGAGCGGGGGGCGCATCCCCGCCCACGCCGTCAGTGCCGGGGTCAGCGCCCTCCAGGCCAGCCCATCCTGACCTCCAGGGCCTTTCCCACACCCACAGCTGCTGTCCGGACCCCGGCACTGATCCCACCTTTTGAGAAGTTCAGCATTCCCAGGGAGTTCATCCGAGTTTCCCCTTCCGACCCACCTGGCTGAAGTCCATGGGGAGAAATGGTTCCTGTGTGCTCCCCAAAATGGCAGCGGGTGCCCCAAGCCCCGGAATTAAAGGAATTCCTGAATTCCTGCGGCTCTGTCAGCTGCTAATGAGCTCCAGGAGGGTTTGAGTGCTCCAGGGGGTTCCCCAAGTTTGGAATGTCACCATGGAACTGAGGGGGCTGGGGGCAGGTTGGGTGCAGGGCAGGAACTCACGGAATCATGGAATTGTTTGGGTTGGGAAGAACCCTCTGAGACCATCGAGTCCAGCTCTTCCAAGGCCACCAGTGTCCATGTCCCCAAGTGCCACATCCACAGGGTGTTAAATCCTTCCAGGGATGGGGACTCCACCCCTGCCAGGGCTGCACAGTCCTTTCCAGGAAGGAAATTTCCCAATATCCAACCTGGCACAGCTTGGGGCCGTTCCCTCTCCTTCTGTCCCTGTTCCCTGGGAGCAGATCCCAACTCCCACCTGGCTCCAAGAATTCAGGGAGTTGTGCAGAGCCACGAGGTCTCCCCTGATCCCCCTTTTCTCCAGGCTGAGCCCCTTTCCCAGCTCCCTCAGCATCACCTGGGGCTCCAGACCCTTCCCATGACTCTCCGTTGATCCCCTGGATCTCCGGCATCACCCAGAGTCACCAAACCCCAAGGAATGACCCCAAACTCAAACCCTGGGGTAACTATACAGTGAGAACATTTATTTCTGGGGGACACCTGGAACAGCCTCTCCCACGCCGGATGATCGGAGACACAAATCCAACCCTCTCCCGGTTGGGGTTTGGTCTGTTCCCAGCTCAGAATTTTTACACCATGGATGCTCCTTCCCGACCCCAAATGCCAAAAGGAAATCCCAAACACACAGAACTAACTGGCCCCGAAGTGTTGTTCCTGGGAAGCTCCATCACCTGGAGCTCGGCTCTTCCCCGCTGTTGTCCTGCTGCTTGGCCATGAATTTCTGTGGAGAAAGGAGAAGAGATGGTGCTGAAGGGATTTTCCAGGATCATCCCCTAAAACCTGGGCCAGGAACACCTGGGCCAGGATTTGTCCCACAAACCCCCCCCAAATTTAGCTCCCAGGATGACATTGACATGAGAAACTCCTGAGGGGAACGTGGCCAAACCTCAGGGATCAGAATTCCCCACGATCTGGGCAAGGAATAAAAATATTCCATACTCCCAAACCCCACCATGAACTCCCAGGGAATTCTCCACACTCCCAAATCCAAGGATTTGGGGGAATATTCCCATTTTTCCAGGCTGTACCTCCATGTTCTGCCGGTGCAGGGGCGTCCTGCAGTGGTTGATCATGGAGGGTTCGTCGGCGTAGAAGAGGGAGCAGATCTGGCAGAAGAATCCAGCCTTGGGGACCAGGATATCCAGAGCTGAGGATACACCACAGTCACCACACACAGCTCCAAGGAATATTCCAACCTCCCACTCCTTTAGCCAAAGCTGGGGAATTTGTGATTCCTCAGGGGGAAATTACAGCCCTCAAACTTTCCAAAAATGAAATTTTCACCCAAGCTGGTCCCTGCCTCGTTTTAATCCACAGGTCACCTCCATTTCCAATAAACACACCATTTTCTGGGAATAAAGCAAGCAATCCCATGGAATTTGGAGAAGTTCCTGAAGGACTGACCCCATGGAAAAGCAACTCATGTTGGAGCAGTTCCTGAAGGAATGA